>VZQC01014442.1:337065-597054 GCA_009823505.1 Rhizomys pruinosus
TTTTGGTCTTTTTGAGACAGGGTCTCCCTGTAGCCCCAGCTGTCCTGGAACTCACTCTGTAGACCAGGCTGGCCTTGAACTCACAAAGATCCACCTGCCTCTGCCTCCCAAGTGCTAGGATTAAAGGCGTGCGCCACCACGCCCGGCGTGAGATGGGTTTCTTGCAGACAGCATATAGATTTTTTTTGTTTTTTTTTTCCTAGTCCAATCTCACAGTCTAGGTCTTTTGATTGGGGAGTTTAGTCCATTAATATTTAAGGTTATTGTTGGAAGATGTGTGTTGCTTCCTTTCACCTTATTATCCATTTGTATTTTTAGTCACGGGTTCTACTTCTGCAGTTATGTTTTTATTAATTTCTCTTTCTAGGTGCCTGGGGATAGTTGCTCCTCTCTTCTGTCCTTTGATTTGCTTCAAGTATTTTCTGAAGGGTTGGTTTTCTGGACATGTATTCTATCATCTTGTTTATGTAATGGAAGATTTTTCTCTATCCTTCAAGTATAATCCACATTTTTTGCTGGATAGAGTAAACTGGGATGGTATCTGTAGTCCTTTAACACTGGGAATGCTTTGCTCCATGTTCTTCTTGCTTTCATAATTTTCACTGAGAAGGCAGTTGTAATTCTGATGGGTTTCCCCTTATATGGAACTTGTTTGCTCTTGTGGCTTTCAGAATTTTGTCTTTGTTTTGGGCATCTAGCATTTTAACTATGACACATCATGTGGAGTTTCTTTTTTGATCTTGTCTGTTTGGGGATCTATGTGATTCTTGTATTTGTATGGGTTTGTCTATTTTTAGTTTGGGGAAATTTTAATCTATTTTACTGCTGAAGATCTGATCAATACCATTCTCTTGGGATTCTTCTCCTTCCTCTATTCCTGTGATGCAGAAGTTTGATCTTTTCATAGTGCCCCATATTTCCTGGTTGTTCCACTTTTGTGTATTTTAAAATTTTTCATAATCTTTACTTGAGCTTTTCAGTTGTTTTGTGTTATCTTCCAGGTCTGATATTCTTTGTTCTGCTTCCTCCATTCTATTTCTGAGGCTTTTTCCATTTGTTTCCTCTTGATTGGATGAGCATTGTTTCCTTTTTCATTTCATACTGTGATCCACTTCCATTTGGAGCTTCTCAATCTCTTGCTGTAGCTCTTTGTTTTGCTGGTTGTTTTCCTTTTTCAGTGTTTCTACTTCCTCTAGGTCTTTCTTGAGTTTTTCATTCTCTCTCCTTAGTTCTCTGACTTGTTCTTTATATTATTTGATTTCTTTGACTATGTCTGCAATTGTTCCTCTAAGATCTGTGTCCTGGGTCATCCCCAGGGGGATCCCACTGTAGAAATATCCCCCAGGGTTGGTAGAGCTTGGTGTAGAGTTATCCTGCACCTTTCCCATGTCGTCCCTTTGTCATGTCCCTGGCAGGTGGGTTTCCCTTTTTGTGATTTTTTGTGATTCCTATGTGAATCACAAATGCCTCTTCACTATATTGAAGGCTTGCTTTGCTTACCTCCTTCAGATGCCTTTTTTTAAATTCTTGTTTATGGAGTGTTGACTTGTCTAGTTTTCAGGCTTTCAATTTTTTTAATATATTGGAAGTCTAACTCACTCTTCCCTTTTTGTTCTGAGCGTTTTCCAAAAAATCCACTTGGACACTCCCTCAGCAATTCCAGTTGTTGGGGAGGGGGTATGCCTGTGCCCCAGTACTCTGTGCTTCAGGTGGTCCTGGGAATTCCCTGATCTGAGTTCCATGCACTCTAGTCTCACAGTGGCAACAGGCCCACCTTTAATACAAGTTAGCAGGGTGACTCTGCTCTGACAGCCACACCAGACAGTGATTTAACAGGCCCACCTTTAATTCCAGCCAGCAGGGCAATTGCACCCTGACAGCCACACAAGACATAGGTCTATCCAACAATCCACCTGGCTGAAGCGCCAGCTCCTACCTTTGTTTCAGGTGGTCCAGGGAATTCCCTGATCTAAGTTCCATGCACTCTCATAATATACTCTTTGGCACATTATATAATGCATAATAATCAAATCAGAGTGATTAACATTTCTGTTTCCTTAAATATGTTTTAATAATTCTAATATAAAAGAGTTTATATACTTATAAGGTATATTGTGATGTTTCAGCACATATAAACAATATATGTTGTTCAAATGCAGATAAGTAATCTTTCATGTTTTTTATAGATTGGTCACCACTCTTTTATTCTTGCTCGTTAACAGCATTCTCTGAGTCTCATTTGCACCATTTGTCTGCTTTCATACATATTCTCTGCTGTCTAATTTCTTTTTTTCAATAAAATTTTTTATTGCTTCAGTATATATAGGTACATATATGTATATATACACATAAATACATAACATACATACATACATACACATATCACCTGATTTGGAGGATTTTCTTTCTTTTTTTTTTTTTTTTTGCTAAAAGATCTCATGTTTTCCTTAAGAAAGTATTTGAAGCCTCCTCCCTGGCAAGCCCAAACAACCACCAATCCTGCAAATTTCATATCATCTTTTTAATTTTTTTTATATGTATGAGTGTACTGTCTGCGTGTAGGTTGGAGCATCTGTGTTATGCAATGCCACAGAGGTCAGAAGAGGGCATCGGATTCCCCAGAACTGGAGTTAAAGATGGTTCTTAGCTGCCACGTGGGTGCTGGGAATCAAACCCTGCTCCTCTGCAAGAGCAGTCAGAGCTCTTAACCACTGAGCCATCTCTCCAGCCTCGATATCATCTTTCTTTACCACTGCATAAAACTCCATTGTGTAGATGTACCACATTTTCTCTATATACTCATCCGTTAAGGGGCATTTGTATTGGTTCCAGCTCTTCGCTATTGTGAAGAGAGCTGCAATAAACATGGCTCTACATGTATCTCTGCAGTAGGGTGATTCTTGTGGGTATATACCCAGAAGTGGTAGGTCTGGGTCAGGTGGTAGGTTCGTTTTGAGTCTTTTAAGGGTTCTCAACATTGCTTTCCATAGTGGGTATACCAGTTTGCATTCCCACCAGCAGTTGGATGAGTGTTCCCCTTTCCCCACAACGTTTGCAGCATTTGGTATCATTTGTTTTCTTGATCCTAGCCAGCCTTATCAGAGTGAGACGATATCTTAAAGTGGTTTTAATTTGCATTTCCTTAATTATTAGGGATGTTGAACACTTTTTAAGATGTTTCTCAGCCATCTCTAATTCCTCACTTGTGAAGGCTCTATTCAGCTCTTCACTCCATCTTTTGAGTGAGTCATTTGTTTTCTTACTTCTTCGTTTTTTTGAGTAGTTTATATATTCAGGAAGTTAAGGTTTCCTCAGACTCTGTGTGGTTTTCTTTCGTTTTGTATCTTTTGCTATACAGAAATTTTTGAGTTTAATGAGCTCCAACTTGTCAGTTGTCAACCTTATTTCCTGTGCACCTGCTGTCTGATTTAGAAAGTCTTTTCCTACACCTATGTCGTGTATGTAGCTGCCAACTTTTTCTTCTATCACCTTCATAGTTTTTGGTTTCACGCTGAGGTCTTTGATCCATTTGGAGTTGATTTTTGTACAGGGTGAGAGGTAGGGGTTTAATTTTATCCTTCTACAAGTGGTGATCCAGTTTTGCCAACACCATTTGCTGAAGATGCTGTCTTTCCTCCATTGATTCTTTTTGGCCCCCTTGTCAAACACGAGGTGGTTGAGTTTGGATCTTCAGTTTTGTTCCGTTGATCTACGGGTCTGTTTTTGTGCCAGTTCCAGGCTGTTTTTAGGACTATAGCCCTGTAGTATAGAGATCTCCCCTGTATTGCTCTTTTCGCTCAGGGTTGCTTTGGCTATTCGGGGTCTTTTGTTTTTCCATATGAATTTAAGGATTTTTTTTCAAGCATGTGAAGAAAGTCTTGGGGATTTTAATTGGGATTGCATTGAATCTGTATATTAATTTGGGTAGAATGGACATTTTTACTATATTATTTTTTTCCAATCCATGAGCATGGGAGGTCTTTCCATCTTCTGACAACTTCTTCAATCTCCTTCTTCAGGTGTTTATAATTTTTGTTGTAGGGGTCTTTGGTGTCTTTGCTTAGGTTTGTTCCTAGTTATTTTATTGTTTTTGAGGCTATTGTGATTGGGAAAGTCTCCTTGTATTCCTTCTTCAGTTGCTTGTTGTTGGTATAATGGCTACTGATTTTTCTAGATTAATTTTGTATCCCAACACTTTACTGAAGCTCTTAATCATTTCTAGGAGTTTTCTGGTGGAGTTTTTAGCATCCCTTAGGTAAACTATCATATCATCTCTAAGAGGGATACTTTGACTTCTTTTCTTCCAATTAGTACTCCTTTTTCTTTTCTTGCCTTATTGCCCTAGCCAGTGTTTCAAGCACTATATTTAAGAGGAGTGTTGACAGGGGGCAGCCTTGCAGAGTTCCTACCTTTAAGGGAAATGCTTCTAAGTCTTTCTCCATTTAGGATGATGTTGGCTGTGGTCTTCTTGTATATGGCTTTGATTATGTTGAGGAATTATCCCTCCAGTCCAATTACCTCTAGGACTTTAAGCATGAAAGGGTGTTGGATTTTATTGAAAGTTTTTTCTGCATCAATTGAGATGACCATGTGTTTTTTTGTCTTTCAGTCTTTTTATGTGTTTTATGATATTTACTGATTTTCATATGTTGAACCATCCCTGCATCTCTGGTATGAATCCAACTTGATCATGATGGATGATCTTTTTGATGTATGTCTGTAGCGGTTTGCAAGAATTTTTTTGAGAATTTTTGCATCTGATTTCATTAATGAGATGCGTCTATATTTCTCTTTTTTGGTTGTTTATTTGTCTGGTTTTGGTATTAGAGTGACACTGGCTTCATAGAAGGAATTTGGGAGATTTCCCTCTGCTTGTCTCCTTCTAAACAGTTTGAGTAAGACCTCTTTAAATGTTTTACAGAATTCTGCTGTGAAACTATCTGAGCCTGGGCTTTGTTTAGTTGGGATGTCTCTTATTATATTTTCAATTTGATCATATATTATGGGTCTGTTTAAGCTGTTAATCTTTTTTGGTTGTTTATTTGTCTGGTTTTGGTATTAGAGTGACACTGGCTTCATAGAAGGAATTTGGGAGATTTCCCTCCGCTTGTCTCCTTCTAAACAGTTTGAGTAAGACCTCTTTAAATGTTTTACAGAATTCTGCTGTGAAACCATCTGAGCCTGGGCTTTGTTTAGTTGGGAGGTCTCTTATTATATTTTCAATTTGATCATATATTATGGGTCTGTTTAAGCTGTCAATCTCTCCCAGGTTTAGCTTTGGTGATTCCCAGGACTTCAGATGTTCATCCATTTCTCAGATTTTCACATTTATTTTCAAATTTAAATTCAAAATATTTTCAAATTTATAGGTTTTTGAAGTATTTCCATCACCTTTAGTCCTTAAATATCAAATAATCTCCCTAAAATAGCAGGAAACGTTTACACTTCTTTCAATTCAGAATACCTGTAGCTCTATGCTCTTGACAGCAATTGTCATCATGTCATCAGGTCAACCTCCATTACCTTTCTCTTAAAATTTATCCCAAAATGATCCATTCATGATATATAAGAAGACACTAGTAGTCAATATGTGTAACAAGGGACTGGTTTCAAAAGAATGTAAAGAATACCCACAAAACAATATAGGAACATCTGTGTACTCTCTGTGCTATTTTTTTTATTAAATCATCAGCCTCATTGTATTAAAACCCACACATAGGAACTCACATTATTTCCATTGTCTTTTTAGTTGCTCCACTCCCAGTATAACAACAATCAGATGTATTATTGCTTAAGACTTCAATAGATAAAATTGGAGTAAACTGATGCCCTAACAGTAAAAGAAGAATAACAGCTATTTTTTTGTAGGAGGAAGACAGAGGGGGGAACTTCCATGGTTCTAGGACAGCTCCATATTATGATATGGGTGGACCTTCCATAAAAGTGTAGACACATAAAAATAAATTAAGCTGCATGCTTTTAACACTTCACTTTACATTATATATTATAAAATTTTAATTAAATATATTTCTGATATCATGCTGGACATTTCTGAGATTATAATTACAGGTTCGATAAACATGTCTATTTATTAATTTTAACATCATCAACTAATTATTCAAACATCTATGGAGACTCTATGAGATGTTGTATAAAAGATAGCTTCAGTAACTTTGCAGTATTTATCTGGGAGAATTTCAGATAAATGTGAAAGTGTTTACTTTGATTTTCTCATCTAAATTTGCTCTAACCTCACCTCTTGAATGAATGGGAAAAATCTTTAAAAATTTGTCATAGAGAAAACACAACTTGATTTATTGTAGTAAGTTTTTATTATTCGAAGATATTGTGCTCCCAATGCAAGAAAAAAGGCAATTAGGTTAGAAAATCCTTCCCTAAATTACATCAAAGTAAATAAGAAAGACGAAAGAGCCGGGCGTGGTGGTGTGTGCCTTTAATCCTAGCACTTGGGGGGGCAGAGGCAGGCGGATCTTTGCGAATTCAAGGCCAGCCAGGTCTACAGAGTGAGTTCTAGGACAGCTGGGGCTACGGAGAGACCCTGTCTCGAATAGACAACCCCCCCAAAAAAACAGAAAGACAAAAGAGTTGAGGTGCAGAAAACGAGACCACTGCTTGCTACATAAAATGACTGACATCAAAAGAGATACCATTAACTGTCAATTCCTACTTTTGCAGTTTTTAAAATCTTCTGTTGAGCTTGTCCCTTGACAATTTCATATATGTATCACGTGCATTCTACTTATTGTAACCCCCTCTAGTCTCTGTCTGACCTCGATGACCCCTCTTCTCTCTGTAGACCCCCTTCTCATATTCATGACTTTCATTATTGCTTTTATTTTTGTGGTTTGATTTGGTTTTGAGACCCACTGAGTTTAACTAGAATCATCTGTGTGACCATAGATTTGGAAGTATCCTTTGGAGCCTGATGGGCAAGCACCTCATTGTGTACATAGACAATACCCTGCCTCTGGAATCCACCAGTAGCCAGAGCTCAGCAAGGAGGGGCGGGTCTCTGAAAGCTCCTCCTTGAGCCATGATTGACGTTTTTTAGGCTCAGTCTTGTATAAGCCCACTGCAGGCAGCTGGAGCTGCTGTGAGGTCATGATTGCTGTGGCTGTGCCATGCCCAGAAGACAGCTTTTCACAGCCTTTCTCCTATTTTCTGAAGGTGTTTAAATTCTTTCCCCCACCTTCTGTAATATCCTCTGAGCAGATGGTGCTCTAAATGTCTTGTTTAGAGCTGAACAGTTATTTTTAGGCCTTAGGCAGCCATATCATTGTATACATCACCACTCATCAAAAATAGAGGCTTCTCTACTAAATGTGGGAGTACCATTTGTCTATGGGTATAAGCATAAATATATTTCAAATTTTTATTATTTTATTTTGTGTATAAGTGTGTTGCCTGCATGTGCCTAAGTGCACAGTGTTGGGCAATGCCTGCAGAGGCCAGAAGAGAGCTTTGTATCCCCTAGATCCAAGTGTCCTTACCCACCATTGGGTACTGGGATTTGAACCCAGGTCCTCTGCAAGAGCAGTCTGTGCTCTTAACTGCTGAGCCATCTCTCTAGTCCCTTAGCATAAATGTTTATAGGGTAGCTTAGCACCATAACAACATAGTTAAACAATATTAAGTTCACAGCTAGGGCCTAAGACATCTACATAGGTTTTTGAAGGGGTTACTGTACTGGATATGAATTTCCTCTTGTAGAAAACTCATTGACTTCAGGATCCACAGATAAGGCAGACTGCCCTTTTCCTCAGTAAATATTGTTTAACTAAAGAAAAAGATATGTCTGTACTAGAAAAGAGTTAAGCATTGCAAACTATCTCCCAAATACTTATTGACATTTATCAGATATCCAATATAGCAAAACTGCTGAAGACAATCAATCCTTTAATCCCTACCCACAGAGAGAGAGAGAGAGAGAGAGAGAGAGAGAGAGAGAGAGAGAGAGAGAGGGAGAAAGAGAGAGATTAAGTAGAAGAAAATAAGAGGGAAGATCAGGGGAAGGAAAAACTACAAGAATAACAATATTTTAGTTAAAATACTCTTGTTAACAAAATAGATATTAGAAAATAACCACTCAGCACTGCCATTTTATATGCAGATCGATAATACAGGCTTTCAGCCAATATTAACTTGACACTCATATTCTAACCACTGTTCTAATTACTGCAGAACTAACAGCCCTCAGGAAGATACTTGTACTTGTGAATAATGACAAATCGCAATGTAGACTATGATATCTATGATGCATATCATTACTGTGTAAGTTTGATAAATACTGTTTAAGACATTTTGTCTCATAGCACCATCAACTAAGAGCTTCTCCTGGCACTTGAATTTTCAGTACAAACTCTGAACAATTATATTTTAAAAATATAAATCAAGGTGAGTACAATAGTGAGTTCATAAGAAGGGAAGGTTTGTTTGGGCTCATAATTTTAAAGGTTCAGTCCATTGTTGGTTGCCCCATCCTTTTAGGCTTGTGAAGAGGGCATGCTGCATGGTGAGAGTGCACAGAAGGGAGTCCTTATCTCTTGGTCAATTTGAATCAAAAGAAACTGGAGTCAGAAAGGCTGGATTCCTAGCAGCTATTGTATAACCTTGAGTTATCACCAGGTCTAGAATGGGAACAAGCTTCAGTAACACCTAGGGTCACTAAGATAGGACTTAAATTTCTCATTTACCTATGGAAATCAAGGCCAAGGAAACTGTGAGACAGTTGCTCTGTCTTAGTGCCAGCAGCAACCACATGGTTAAAATCCTAGTACTACTCCTAAAACTTAATTGTGCTAAATCCTGTGAAAGAATGGTCAAAGAATCCTAATGTTTCTGCAAATGCAGTAGCTTATACTGGGGATGATTTGTCAGTGTATTCTGAAATCTGAAGAGATGAGACGACAAATTTTCTTGTGCTTGTCCTTTAAAGTAGTGTCCTCTCCTAGGACATCATTTTCAAGAAATGTCATTGTGTAACAATGCTATTTAAGACATTTAACTCAATCTACCTTCAACTAATGTATAACAAAGAACATTTCCTGGAACTTGGATTTTCAGTAAGTACCCTGAACAATAAGGAACTATTTCAATTAACAAGGCATTAATTTTCCTTTGAAGGATTGAGGAGGGGATTGTAAAATTGCTTTTTCCTTGACAGTCCTTTCTATTTACCTGTACTTTGCCTGGGTGTTTGGAATAATAACTGAGGATTATGTTTATCCTTTCTGCTGACATCTGGCAAAAGCCCCAGGCAAAAGTCAGCAGCCATTAATTCAAATAAATACAGTTCCTTTGACAATGCAATTGAACATTTTTCTTTTTTAAAACCTGTGCAATTTCTTTCTTATCCATCATGTTTTTGCCACATTTAAGATGGGAACTGTGGAAGGGGTTACTCTCTGTTCAGAACCAAATATAATACTAAAGTCCTAGGGCTATGCACTCAGGCAAAATATATTAATACAGGAGCTCTGACATCAGCAATGGATTGTTCTACCAGGTGGATGTTGGCCAGGGGATCCAAGGCCCCACAAAAGGTAAGGGCTCCTTGCCTCTAAGTTGGGATACCTACAGGAGGAGAGGCAATAAGACCCTGCTGCCGAAGACCTGACGTTAACATGGGAGGGATGTATTGAGACCACACATGCAAGTGTACAGATGGCCTCTGGAATGCCAGAGAGTGTTACCAAAGGCCACTAAACCAATAAAGCAAATATGGGTCTCCCTGAGTCAAGCAAGACTCCACCGTCAGCACCAGCTACACCTCACCTGCCTGGAAATACTGTGCAGCAGAGGCAGCCATGTGCCTGTATATCCCAAATCTAATTGGCTATTGGCTCTCNACCAACACATCACACACACACAACACCCCCCAACACCCACCCCCCCCCTCTTCTTCCTTCTCCGCTTCGTGCCATCCGGCGTCGGCGGCCGCAGGCGAAAACCCCTTGTAATTCATGGTAGTAAACATATCCAAACATGTGTCTATGCTACGTAACCCTACCATAACTATTCGTGCTGCTAAATACCTATATATCTATTGCTTGTTCTTCATCGTCGCGATCGACAGGTTATTCCTGGACAACACTGTCCAGCCCATGAAAGAAAACAGAGAGAATTGACCAGAGTCCAAGTCAACAGCCCAGACGAGGTGGACTGTTTTACCTATCATCCACCTGTGCCCCTTTCTACGCCTAGGGAAACAACCTGCGAAGAGGGGGCGTTGTAGGGTGAATGTAGAATTGTAAGGTTGCGATGGGGTGAATAGGTAAAACTACAGCAATATAGTTTGGCACTCTATTTGATAATTGATTTGCATACAAGCTGTCACTCCACTGGATGGTGGAACTAGTTTGTGTCACAAATTTGGACTGAATGCTAAGGTTTTGCACGAAGGTTGCTTGTACTCATATTGGATTATCACTTTACGCTAATCAAATGAAAAAAAAAAAAAAAAAATGGGGAAGAGAAAGATGCAGGACAGTTATATGGCAGAAGCATGATCTCTGGATGGCGGTGGGGGGAGTGGGGGGGGGGAAATGGAAATAAGCCGAACATGGATTGGAAAAAAATGTATAAAATGCACAAAGCATTCATATAATAACAACTAATAAAAAAAAAAAAAGATGTGCCACATAGCTAACATGAAAAGCTTCCCAAATAACATTCTAAACACATCCTCTGCTTCCAATATAAGGATAATTATAAAACAATGTTTTTATCAACCTAATATTTAATACCTTCACACATTAGAGATACCTGCAGTTGACCTCTACAGAGCCCTTGCCTGCTCACATTGAATAAATATTGAAATGTACTGTGAATTAAATATTCCTAATTGCTTTTTATTATTCAGATGTAGTTCAAAGTTCTATTTCTTCTCAAACTTAAGGCATAGTTGAACCAGATAATAGGACAGTAGAAACAATTTGAGATTTTTATTTATTACTTATGTATTTGTTAGCTTTAGAAAGCAATGTTCATTTTTGTTTTTGACCAATGATTTATAGCTCCCATCGCCTGAAAATTCAAAATGTTTTGGCCACCAAGTCTTCCAGAAACAAATACAAAGTGCTTTAACAAAGTTCTTATGACTCAGGTGTAAGGGGGGGGCGGGGGGGGATAATTGTCACAACAACCACTTGGTTGTATTTCATTATTTGCATTGTTCTAGAACTACGGAAATCAGAATTTTAACAACCTAAGACCTTGCATTTGGTCATTTGGAATAAAAATACAATACTCCGTGGTATTTTTTTAAATACAGTAATATACATACTGCTCACAAGATAAATATTGTAAAGAATCTTGATAATTTGTATTCACTATAATGTTTTAATATACAACAATGAGCTACCCAAGCTCAGCACACTCCGGAAGCTTATGAGGTTATACTTAAGCATGAATTGACCAGGATTTTACAAGATGCTCCATATTGGTTCTATCCCACAAAGTGTTTCCTTCAGCACTGTCTCTAAATACCCCACCATACCAATTAACAAAATATGTACATCTCTCCAGTAGTGTTAGAAGTTTTTTTGTTCTAATACAAATACCCATTAATCACATGTGTTTCTAAATTATTAAGATATGTCCCTAATTATTTGGTTTCAAAAGCATCCAGAAATATACTGTAACAGGCAAGTGCTAAACATGTTTTCTTTTCATTGTTCCTTTTGTCTTAGCTAAGGATCTCTTTATTTTATAGTAGATATAAAAATGCCAATACTCATTAGTCCTACTTTTTCATAAATAAAGATGAAAATGCCTTGGAGAATAAAATGCAGGGCCATTTTATAATCATAATTCTGTTGAATTTATATAATTACTGAACCATATTGTGAGGAGTCCTCTGATGATCTAAAGGCTTCTTCATTAACCTGAGCCATCAAAGAAACAACCCAGTGATGGACAATGAAATCTCACCCTTTGCCATGTTCTTGTTATTGCTGTAGGCACCGCAATGGGATCACAGAAAAAAAAGAAATGGAATCTTTCAACTAGAGTAAAATAACAAAATCTCTGCATAAGCCTTCATTCATGGAGTTCACATGAGCAAAACTAAATGTTCTGCATACACTTCAAAAGAAATTCCTATTACGAAGAATAGTGTTTGATTTCAGGATTCTGTAACCTCGCCTTGAAGCAATGAAAGACTTGTCTTTATAAGCTGTTTTGAAACATTGTACTTGAAAGACAATGATACTAAAATATCACAAAAATTTAGTGAGCTAATTTTTGCCTAGCTCCTTAACTATTGTTGATATAATTTATGGTATATAATATATATATAATCTATCTATATATATCTGATATGATATATATATAATATCTTCTTATAAATAAATGCTATTGCATTTTCTCTATGTCATAACGGTTCTTATTTTTTTTAGAAGGTTGGAAAACTAACTCCAATTTTAAAAATAAAAGGTGAGTACAATGTAGTTTTGGTTTCTATCTAGATTTGACAGATTAGAGAGGCCATGTTTAGGCCTCAGTGGGATATATTATGTCTTGATCAGGGCTGGGATCCTTGGATCACTGCACAAATCCAAGTAGTTCTGGCAAGGGCTTGGATTAAGCAAAATGTGTTCCTTTAAAGTGTTCTGTTTTCATAAGAATAAAACTGAAATAGCTATCTAGCTGAGAGGTAAGTTTAATGCAATGTTGGTTTTAAAGAGGACAAATACTCCTATGAAAGGAATATTAAACACATACACATGCAAGTGTGAAAGAATTGAGTTCATGCCTATGGCTACTTCCTGCAAAATCTACTTCATTCACACAAGAAAAACCCAACATGTTTTACACAAAAGAAGGTGCAATATTAGCAAACATTTTAACTCTGATTAAATTCAATTTCATTTCTCACCACTGTTTTTTTTTTTTTTAAATTTTTGTTTATATTTGTCTATATATTTATATCTATCTCTATCTATATCAATTATCTATATATATATATATATATATATATACCCTACTTCCTTCTTACCTTGTTTTAAAAATGAAAATTCTTAATTAATGTAAAAGCAAGTATAATACTAATCAGCACATAGTTAGGACTACATAGAAACTTTAGCTTTCATTATCATGAGCATGTGGAGCAAGAAGCAAGGTAATTACTCCACCTGAAATCTAACTAGAAAATCAAGATTGAAAGTAAGTTTAAAAACTAAGACTTGTCGGATGTGATGGCACATGCCTTTAATCCCAGCACTCTGGAGGCAGAGGCAGGCAGATCTCTGTGAGTTCAAATCCAGTCTAATCTACATAGAGAGTTCCAGGACAGCTGGGGCTGCAGAGAGATCCTATCTAAAACAAACAAGCAAACAAAAAAGACTTTATGTTTGTGTTCACCTTGTGTAAAAATAGTGTGGTGGGTTTGGAGAGATGGATCAACTGTTAAGAACAGCGTCTGCTCTTGCAGAGGACCTGGGTTCAATTTCTACCACCCACATGGCAGCTAACTCAAGTTTCAGAGGACTCTGACATCTTCTGAGTCTGCAGGCATTGCACAACATGGTGCACTTACACACATTCAGGCAATACAATCATACACATAAAATAAAAATAAATAACATATTTTTCAAAAAATAGTATGGTAATTTCAATTAACTGTTTATGGCAGACTTCTATCACTACACCTAGGAATGTTCTAGGAATGTTCTGAAATTCATCAATTTGAATCACTTTATACTTTAATCACTATTTTGCTTCTAGTTATCTCTGACTCCCACCCTAAATAAAAGAGTAAGGAAATAAATCGTGATATTAATCATTATTATTAAAATTATATCTGTCTGAGGAGGGATTAAAAGAAGAGCAATGACAAGCCACTTCTTGCAGAGAACTGCAATACCTAGACCAAACTCACTGGTTACATTTGTGAACAAAAAAGTAATGTGTACAAAGACTGACAGAAATGATGCCTTACTAGCTGTACATATTTGAACTATCTCACTCGGAAGATATATGTAAATATGTGATAGAATATTCATGTATAACATTCATGCCGGTATAATATGACTCTAAGCAGTTATCAATTTTTAAAGTTAGAAATGTAAGCCCATAAAAAACATATTTAATCATTTCAAATTTCTACCTCAGAAGAGTATTGGTCAGGGCTTTGCTCTACATTAAAATCCTAATGGCTAGCTGGGCATGGTGGCGCATGCCTTTAATCCTAGCACTTGGGAGGCAGAGGCAGGCGGGTCTTTGCGAGTTCAAGTCCAGCCTGGTCTACAGAGTGAGTTCCAGGACAGCTGGGGCTACAGGGAGACCCTGTCTCGAAAAGAACAAAAAATTAATTAATTAATTAATTAATTAATTAATTAATTAATTAAATCCTAATGGTTACATGTGCTTACTGATTTATTAAGATTGCTAATATGTCCATGAATTTCATGACCAAAACTTAGGTCTTCAGAGAACTGGCTGCTCTGGCAGAGGACCTGGGTTCAATTCCCCGTAATGGCACCTAGCCACATGACATCTAACTCCAGTTCCAAGGGATATAACTCCCTCTTCTGACCTTTGTGGGAACTGCATGACACAGATGCACATTCAGTTAATACCCTAGTACACATAATAAAGTATTTTTCTTGGGGCTGGAGAGATGGCCTAGCAGTTAAGAGCGCCGACTGCTCTTGCAGAGGACCCGGGTTCGATCCGCAGCACCCACATGGCAGCTAAGAACCGTCTTTAATTCCAGTTCCAGGGGAATCCGACACCCCTTCTGACCTCTGCAGCATTGCACGACATGGGTGTACAAACCTACATGCAGACAGTACATTCATACACATACAAAAATAAATAAAATTTAAGAAATAATAATAATAATTTTCTTAAAAAGAGCTGAAGGAAGGGAAAGAGTGTTTTAGAAAACTATCTTCTCGGCACAACATGGTTATTGCATTCTTGAAAGAACACCAAAAGAGCTCCAGAAGATTGGCAGTTAATAGTTACTGGGGGATAAGGAGATATCCACGCTATACACACTGGTAGTTGCCCACACCTCTGCAAAAAAGCCCTAATTAAACTCACTGGGTCATCAAAAATCAAAAGAGAAAAGACAGGAATGTAGAAGAGGGCAGATTAAGAGGAGGAAAGAGACCAGCAAGAGCAGGAGGCAGGCAAGAGAGAGTAATGGGTGCGAATATCACCGAAATGTACTATATGCATATATATGTAGAAAATTTACTGAAACACATTATTGTATATAGTCAGTATACACTAATGGATTTGGTAGGTAGGTCTTTAGATGTAAAGTGTCAAATTTTTTTAACAACATAAAATGTTTAGTATCCTTAGAATGATTGGATGAAACTACTAGTTAGTAAATTGGATGAATCTATTTATGAAAATCTGAGATTATCTTTCTGTGTAAACTCTTCATGCTTGCTTATGAGTAAACCATCAGATTATTAATGTTTTAAATGTTTTACAGTCATCGATTTTAAAATATTATTTATTGTTATTTCACCAGAGATGCACTTTCTTCTTACATTTATATCTGAATCACAGAAAATACTGTCTAGAAAATACATTGCCATGACTTTATTACAGGTACTTAGAACTGTTTTCATTAAAAAAAATACTGTCTCTTCACTTGGGTTCATGAATAGTAGAAGGAAGTCTGGCAACTCTGACTTCGTTTTACATCCATTTTCTTTTCCTAAGGATATAACTGACTTAATTCAACATGTGGGCCTAGTTATCACTCGTGAAGTTTGTATCTAGAGCCCAGGTATATCTCACTAACCCAATCCCCCTTTAAGGCTGGCGACAAGGAGGCGAGAGTAACAGGAACCACAGGGTCCACTTTATAAATGACTGTCTCCAGTCAGTGTCCTAAATCTGCTGCCTCCTCTGATTCCAGGAAATGCATTACTCTATAACCACTGATCATCCCCATGTACCAGCCATCATTTTCTAGACACCAGCTTCTCCCCTCAAGCAAGAAGGACTTCTACAAACCAAGTTCATCTGCTCTTCAACCAGTGGCACCATTTTCTCAGGATTGCTTACTTATGCAAACCTTTAACTACCTTCTAACCCTGATTCTTCCTCTAGTTAATAGCAGGAAGATGGGCTGATATGCTTATTTTCTGTCTTCCAAAACTAGCTATTTTGTTGCTTATTGTGGGGCAAGTGGCCAGGGCTGTTGTATTGAGACCCTCAGATTTGGACCTCTTTCCTGCAACTCCAGTTATAGTGTAGCCAGTGTTCCTAAAACATAGCAATATGTGGAAATTTGCAGTATCTCAGTGGGCACATCCTGATATACTGTTCCCTGAAAGACAAGATGTCTTTTACTGCCTCCTCCAGTAATTCACCTTTGTTTTCACTTTCCACAGTAATTCTTCCAAATGAAGGTGCCAAAAACTACTTATTATTGAAAATCTAAAACTGATAATTAGCTTGCTCTTTCTTTCTGTGCTTTGTGCTTACTTCTGAGTTATCCTTCCTTTGTCTCTTCTATCCCTTGGTTTCTACCACTTCACTGCTCTGGTTCCCTCTCTCCTATTTTCTGAGCAATTTCCTTTAGCAGATCTTCCTCCCCTGAACAATTCATCTCAATTTTAACCTAAATGAAGTCACAAACTTCCCTGTGAACTATTGAAGTAAAACAATAACTGTAATCAATATTTAGAAATAAAAGAATGAAGACACAAAGACCAGTGAAAATTATCATGATTAGTCAATGCTGGGTGTCATCATAGAGTCTAGTTCCTACCTGAGATCTTTTGTTGATCTCTGTTTTTGCCCAAGAAATTAGACCTCTATTTTCACCTAATTAGAAAGAAAATCCACTGAAATTAGGTGAACAGAACACCACAGACTTCTAAATCTATTACAATTATAAAATCTATTCACTACTAAAGTGCATGCATTTAAATGCTGATCAAAATTGTGTTTATTCCTACTTGCATACTCTGCAAACCCTATCTCAGTAATCAACATGCCTTCTTTCCCCATTTATGCCATGTTATCAATCATCCGGCATTTCTGTGCATTGCATTCTGTGTATGCTGTATCTATTTCACTAAAACAATTCTCTTAAGTGCAGAATCCACATCTGAATTCTCTTTATTCAACCAGTGAGATTGGCAAATTATCTACTTGAAATAAAGCTCAGTATTCATTGTAGGAGGATGTGTTGCTATCTTCATAACAATGGAATCCTGATGGAGCTGTGAAGTAGATTTAACAGTCGTGATGTTTTTTTGAGGCAGAACACCTGAAATAAGTTTTATGCTTATTTATATCATAATATTTATTTTGAGAACTAGAGAAGAGATCTCTTTTTGATAATTATTGCTGAATGCATTTTTTTTTTTTTGGTCGTTTCGAGACAGGGTCTCCCTATAGCCCCAGCTGTCCTGGAACTCACTCTGTAGACCAGGCTGGTCTTGAACTCATAAAGATCCACCTGCCTCTGCCTCCCAAGTGCTAGGATTAAAGGCGTGTGCCACCATGCCTGGCTGAACATATATTTTTAAACACACACACACACACACACACACACACACACAAAGAAAAACATAACTATTACTATAACTATCATTTTCAATGCCTCCCATACCATATTTATTTAAACTCTGTAGAGATCACACAGAATAGAGTAGATTCATGCATCTCTCGCAAATGATAGCACCATAAGTAAAGAAGGAGTGACCTGTCAGATTAGAAATCTACCTTTTCTCTAAGTGAAGTACAGTCTCCTTAAGAGCTTGGGGCTGGCGAGATGGCTCAGCAGTTAAGAGCACTGACTGCTCCTGCAGAGGACCAGGGGTTGATTCCCAGAACCTATAGGGCTATTGGCTATGGTCCATGACTCCAGTTCCAAGGAATCCAACAACTTCTTCTGACCTCTGTAAGCATTGCACAACACAAGTGAACTTATCCACAGCAACCAATGCACTCATATGCATAGAATAATAAACAAAATATTTTTAAAACGAACTCAGAAATACCCTAAATTAAATAATTTTCAAAACTGTTACAAAGCCATTCCTCAAATAAATATTTTTGTCTTAGTAAATCCTTAGACATTAATTGACAAATAATTACCATGTAAGTGCCTGGTTCCCTATATGAAAACTGCAAGTACATTCAAACTATCCAAAGTTAATGAACAAAGTTCATCTTTCACAATTTCTATTTTTCATAAAATATACTTAAATGAAGTACTTTTCCCTATTCTAATTCTTCCAAAGAAATTTGATTTGATAAAACAAATAGACAAGGGTTATATATTACATTAACTAATGGATTAAACTCTGACACCAAACCTATGTTTTAACTAATGCCCCATAACTTAAGGATTATGAATATTTGGGAAATTATACAACATCTTCCTGTTATAAAGTTTTCTTATCTGAGAACTACAATGACTAATTGTACCAAATTAATGAGATTATGTGGCCTAAAGAAGATAATGTTCCCTGAGTTTAGTACAGTACTACCCTGTAACTAAAAGTTCTACAGATTTTTATAACAGTAAAATTAAACAATAGCATGAATAGGGGTTCTTTTATAATTTCTGAGAATTTCATATATGAGAACTGTATTCACATCATTTCTACACCCCCTACTCCCTTCTCTACACCTCCCATGTCTTCCATACCCTCAAGAATCTGTCCTCTTCCCTGATTATTACTGCTACATATATGTACATTTATAATTATACATATATATTCACTGAGTCTATTTAGTGGTGCTCTTTACATGTGTTTAGGAATGACCATTTGGGGTTAGATAACCTATAAGAGAGCTCATTCCTTTCGAAAACTAACTCTCTGTTCCTCAGTGTCCCTTGGTTCCCTGTAGCCTTTCACGTTAAGATGGGACTCCGTATCATTTCCCGCAACTACACTGACTTGAGTTTTTTAAGTTTGGATTTAATTTCATTCTGAGTTTTAAAAAACAGCATTTATTAAAGTAATTTCAAATAATATTACTATTTAAAATAATTTTTCATTATGGTCAACTAGTAGTTGTAATTTTTGTAACATTTTATTCAAATGCAACCCAAGGTTCTGATGTCATTGTAGGAAAGAAGGAGAGGCTGTTTCTGTAATAGTGGACAAATCTCCTTATTGAGTAATATTACAGAACATTATCTTTTCCTACTTTATTCTACTAAATAAATTGCTGCAGAGAGATCAGATAAGCAGCACCTGTAGAAAAGAAACACAAACACGCCCCCACACAGCTGAAAGAGCAAGTGAATCTAGTCAAGGTAGAATCACGAATGTCAAACTACATTGTCTTGCTGTCTGGATTAACTTTATTTTGGGGGGGATTAACTTGGAATGTGTGCATAGAGCATCTGATTTCTTCATCAGAAGACTGGTAGGTATCAGTTAGTTAGCAGCAATGAGAAGCAGAGCAGTTTCTGAGAAGGCAGCATGAATCCAGGTGTAGAAAGAAATCTGAAAAGCAAAATTCTAGCTCAGTGGATAAATTAAAATGAGATCATGGAGACTGCTAGGAATCCATCCCTTTAGAGGCACAGCATGAGCCCAAAGCAGAGACTTATGGAAAGAGGAAATTACGAACTGTAGACAGGACTGTGGTCAAATCTGGGAAAGTCTCAAAATGCGGACCTCCTGATAATCCTCTAGCTCAAAGTAAGAAGTAGTCTGAACAGAACAACCAAATGACTGTTGTGGGGAGTCAAATTCTCTAGCCCTAGACTCTAAAACACTCCTGTCTGTTGCAGCCTTTCCTCCTGAAATGGAGAGCCTGTCTGGAGAACACCGAGCAATGGGAAGAAAACTAGCAGCATCTAGTGGTAGGCCCGTGTAAGTGCCCCTGTACCCCAAGTTCCAAAGAAGATCTTGAATGGTAAAGTCTTGATGGACGCCAAAGATTTCTCATTTCTGAAAGAATGAGAGTAGAAATAAGGACAGTTGTGAAAATCATCTCCAAGAACATAAAGAGGCAGAACGTATCTAAATAATTCAGAATGAGTTTGCTTTCCTACCAATTGACCCAATTAGGAAAATATCAGCAATATGTGAATGAAAAAAAAAAAAATACTGAGCTTTTCATAGACGAGTAGATGGACAGAAGAATAGGTAGGTAGATACACTGACAACAATATGCAAAGCATATATCATAAAACACAAAAAGGAACATAGGGCATATTTTCAGCCCTAAAATCAATATGGTATGAAGCCTATTTGGATTTTACCTCTATATCTATAATTCACATTTAAAATATCTCATTGAAAAAGTAGTCTCCATATTGCAGTCTTAAATAGAAGGAGATAACTATACTATTGGCTATTACCTTACATGTCTAGACCATTTACCCTATCTGCAGTGACCAAAATATAACTTATTCTAAATAGTTCTAAAGTCCTATTAAACAAATCACTGGACAAACAATTTTATTGAGCAGAAGACTCCTGACAAGCTGTCAAATATTTTTACAATATATGGCAGAATAAGTGCATTTTCTTTTTCACAGGCACCTTTAACAAATTTGTCAAAATATCTTAAGAGAAAGAGACCATCTAGAAAAGGAAATGTCTATTCACTAAAATAAAAAATCAAATTATTAGGCTCTTATCTAACAGTAGAAGGAAAGGGACCTTACCTGGATTTTCACTAATTTAGGTCTCTTCAAAATACGAGTTATGTAAATCTTGCCTCTAATCACATTATTAGAATTTAACTTTGGGGACCAAGGAGATGGCTCATGGGGCAAAGGCGCCTGCAGAACTGAGTTTCATCCCTGGAACCCACATGATGGAGTAAGAGAACTCACTCTTGTAAGTCACACTCTGACCTCCAGACTGCACTGTGGGGGTAGATGCCCTCCTCTTCCCACAGCACAACATAAAATAAATCATTTTTAATTAAAATGAAAGAAAAAGCATTAAAAACCTTTAGCTTTACTAAATAAGTGTCATTCCTCTTTGAATGCAGTCTGGTTACATTCCTCTTTAAGGTCGTTTAGAAGGCTGTTCTTTTTGTGCACAACTCACTTCTTTTCTTAATTAGTAGCTTCAGTGTGATTTCCTCGCCTTTAAATTGAGCAGGCTGTATAGCTAAATGATGTTTTTTGACATGCCTGCCCCAGGGACAGATTCCAAACAGAGACAGAAGACAATAGAGATTGACTACGTACTTCATGGACCCAAATCCAGGCAAATACTGGTAATTACAGGAATTCAGCAACACTTTGTCTCCTGGCATCTGTACTTGAAGCAACAAAAATCATCATGGACAAATATGATGTGAATTGTGTTTATGGAGGAGCATGTTTTATTAACACTGAGCACTGTGGAGATTTAAGCATCACTTGCTAATTTTAAAATTTCTATGAACTGTGGCAATTAAGCCTAATAATTATTTAAAGACTATAATGAAGGTGAGGCCATTTTTCTCTTGCATTTTAAAGAAAAACTAAATAAGTAGGATGTTTGTGCTCAGGTTTCACAGAGTACCTGTCACCTCAGCAATTTTGTGTGTTCCTAACTGGTATGATTTGAAAGTAAAAAAATTTACTGACATATTACTATCAAATTAAAGGATTTCTCTATTCACATTTTGTTTCTTTGGTGATTTGTTGCTTCTTTCTGCTGTTGTGGTAACTATATGTTTGGGGACTTTCATTCTTAGATGTTAATTTTATGGAGCGTTGCTGAACACCCTGGGTGGCCATCAGGAAACAGTGGGTCTAATTGAACAAAGTGTTGACGATATTAACGCTTTGTTCCAGAATAGTCATTTTTCCCCACTACAGATTCTTCTAAATAACAATGGAAAAAAGCCACTTATTGTTTTTAGGTCTTTAATGGAAAACAATTTTCTAAAAGAAAGCTTGTTAGAACCCCACACAGAGCACAATGTCTTCCAATGTGCTTGCCCAGTGAAACAAACAGCCAAAACTCACAGAACATGACTGAAAACATGAACGTTTGAAAGGGGAATTCATGACGAGATTGGCCTGAAGGAAAATTTTATGCATTTTAGCTTGATTTGCTAGAAGGGGAAGCGTTAATTAGTACAGCCTCTGCTTTCATTCTTGAATATTCTGTGCTATCTTTTGCAATTTATTGTCATTTCTTAGGCAACATTAAAAGATAAGCTTGTATATTTTACTTTGTATCACTAGAGTAAAGCAGAATGAACAGCTACTCAGAATAAATCAGGAAAGCCAAGCTTCATTAGTGTGTTTTCTTTCTTTCAAGAGCAAGTTACTGCTGGATTTACACTTTTAAAAAAAGCATTGTATTTGGTATAGAAAGAGAATGCGGCCAATAATTATTTCTGTACCAGATTTTGTATCTGCAGGAGTGCAATATGACTGCCAGACAGCATTTCCAATGCAGAAGACTAGATAGGCCACACTGCAGCACTGTGCCTAATGCTTATGTGCCTCTTGCATTTGCAACAAGAGTGTTCTAAAATGTTGGGTCATATTCCACAATTCCAAAGAACTCAATTCTTATTAGGCACGGAACATCACAGAAAATCATATATAAAAAAAGAATATAGAAACACAGACTACTATAAATACCATGTTCCAGTGCCTCTCGTTTTTTTTTGCATCTACATAATCCAAATTTCCCAACATCCAGTCTCTCTCTCTCTCTCTCTCTCACACACACACACACCAAACTGTGCTCTTCAGTTTAAGATGATTAAAGCCTATAGTAAGTTACTGACTCTCAGCACAAATAAAACCAAACTGTACACAGATATTAATTTCAATTGAAATTTGTTGTAGAACTTATGTATTATATATAAAAGGTAATATCTACACACACACACACACACACACACACACACACGTGTATATATCTGAAAAGCATGGTAGCAGCACTGGGAACAGCGCTATTCTTAGTTGGTATGTCTTCCCACTAATCATGATAATTCAACAGACATGCCCACAGTCAGCCTGGGCTAAAAAATATCTCACTTGAAACTCCCTTACTAGTAGATTATAGATCGCATCACATTAAAAATTAAATTTAATTATCACATTCATCGTATTTAGAAATTTGGTTTTGAAGTATTTACGGATTTTTATAATACTTTCATTGATGTTTTGTGTATTTCAGGCATCATTTCTCAGTCCCATTTAGACACGTTCTCCCTTCCCTTTCCCCCACACCAGTCTAGATTATGCATTATACCATACATGTCTTTCATCTTTCTCTCAGTCTTTTTAAAGTTTTTCTCTGTAAAGGTTCATTGTTTTGGGCAGAATTTAACTATGTCAGTCCATCATTCTTTGATCCAGTCCCTATGTTGTTGTGGTTCCCTCCCCATTGTATTACTCCAAAATATGCCTATATGAACGTCATACATGTACCAGAGTTATGTCCTCCAAGGATAAACTGTATGTTAACTCCAATAAAAAAAAAAATATCTGGGAACAAACCTAACCAAATACACCAAAGATCTCTACAACAAAAATTTTAAGCCCCTGAAGAAGAGATTGAAGAAGACACCAAAAGATGGAGAAACCTCCCATGCTCATGGATTGGAAAAATTAACATCATAAAACATGTCCATTCTACCCAATCCCAATTAAAATCCCCATGAGATTTTCACAGACTTGGTAAAAAAATCCTTAAGTTCATATGGAAAAACAAAAGACCCCAAATAACTAAAGCAACCATGAGTGAAAAATGCAATACAGGGGAGATCACCTTACCAGACTTTAAGCTATACTACAAGGCTACAGTCATAAAGACAGCCTGGTACTGGCACAAAAACAGACCAATGGAACAATATTGAAGATCTGTATGGGTTTTTAAAGGCACATAGAATCAATGGTACTTTGGAAAGTATCTTAGGGTCAGGTAACTGTCTCTTTGTTGATTACTACATTAAGGTCGAGTTATGTTTTATAAAAAAATACTAGCTCTGATCCTTTTCAATATTGCACTATAGCCACACTTTATGATACATGAGGCAACTGAATTGCAGAAAAAGTGAAATTCCATCTGAAATTATGCTGTTTATAATTTAACCCAGTGGCCTGAGTGGCAAATTTGTGCATATCTATAGCAATAGGATTTGGAAGCTACCTTGCTAGGGATAGATCTATCTGCCCCCTGTGTTCTTGACATTTGAGATAGCTAATCTTAACTGTTGACTTGATTGGATCTAGAATCAGCTAAAAGTCATGCTTCTAGGTGATCTATAATAATAGAAATTTTTAAAAAAGAAATTCAAAACATTTATGAGGTTACAGTTAAACATAATACTATATTTACTGAACATATATGATTACTGTTGTTTGGGGGGTTGCATACAATCTCCCATACTTAATATATGTTCTTCTTGTTTCAACCAAAATTATTTCAATGTAAATATTTCATATTAACTACATATTTATAAAGATGAATTTTGTAAAAGTCTATGTGAGCATTACATAGTAGAATTAATATGAACTTATCAAATAAATAAACTAAACAAGCCCTTATGATTAACTGACTTTTGTTTTGTTCATCTTTGTTTGACATATGATGTCAAACACGTATCCCAGGCTGGCCTTCAATTTGCTATGTAGCTGGGGCTTCCCTTGAACTACTGGTCCTTCTGCTGCCACTTCTCAACTCCTTGAATTATAATAAGTATACCACTATATCTACCTGAATTTTATTTTCCTAAAAAATATATTCAGATAGTATGTTTCCAAAGTTGCCACCTATGGCACTTGCAAAACAAATAATGCAGATATTATTGACAGTACTCGTGCTATACCTTACCAGAATGTCAATAGCTTGGGATGATGGAATTGTATTTCTCATTCACTTAGAATTTCAGTCCAGATATTACTGTCTAGAGAGCTACTTTCCTCGATGTTGTAATTTAGGGATCAAAAATCCTTTTGAATTGCAGTTTTTCCATATGTTAGGGTTTTCTAAACCTCTGCATCCAACTGGTGGAAGAAGAAACATTAATAGGCATGTCTTAGAAATGGCACATTATTCCCATCAGGATTCCAGTTGTGAGGCCATGCCTGAATGAGAACAGGGTGGAGACATCTAATTTGTGTGTGGTAACCACATTCTGTTTCCATGTTTACTTCCCAGACATATCTTTGTTATTAACAGTAACATGACATTTTGTGGGCATTCAACTACCTTGACCATAGTGTATAGCACCTTGTATAGCACAGTATATCACACAAATATTAACTGTCATCATCAGTTCTCTCAAGTCTTTTGTTTTATAAACTACCCTTTTATCTCACTTCAGCTTAGGAGATTAAAAACATGAGAAGCTGTGAACCAGAAGAGAAACTTCTTAGAATTAAATCACTAATGAAATGTCAGTAAACAAAGGTTGAGTTAGGACTTACTGGTTAGAGCATTGGCCATCTTCCCTTAACCTGTTGAGTGAATTAGGAAAAATACTTGTACTCTGGGGGCTGTTTTATAGTTATAAAATAAGGAAACTGAGGTATGAAGCAATGGCTCACTGGTTTAGGTCACTTGGCTTCTCTTGCAGAAGACTGAGTTCCTTTCAGCATCCACATGGTGACTAACAACCAGTAACTCCAGTTCCAGAAGAATCCAATGCCCTCTTCTGACCTACTTGGGCACAGTACAGCACAGGTGCACTTATATGCCTGCAGGAAATGCACTCATACACATAAATTAAAATAAAATATTTTTAAAGCAAACTGCAGCAGGCCGTGGTGGTATATTCCTTTAATACCAGCACTCTGGAGGCAGAAGCAGGCAGATATCTGTGAGTTCAAGGCCAGCCTGGTCTACACAATGAGTTCCAGGGAAGCTGGGGCTGCAGGGAGACCCTGTCTCCAAAAGACTAAAAAACAACAACAACAAAAAAATCAAACTGCATAAGATTAATGATTCCTAACCTTCCTATCACTAAACATTATATTATAAATCCAAATCCTGTGGTTATAAAGTATAAGACTGCATTGATTAAGCAATGTCAGACATGGTCATGTTATGAGTATGATTTTGTTTTATCCTTCTGAAATATTAGAAATAACTCTGAAACTTCTTTGATATTATTCCACTGTCATTTTAAGTATTATTATTACACTCTGAATTAAATTGATCTTTCACTGAGTGTTGACTGAGTTGATATTCCATATGTTCTACATGATCAAGTGTGTGTGTGTGTGTTTATGTATGTGCTTGCATGTATGGATATGTGCTTTTGCATGTGGACATGTGTGTCTGTGTATCTTGATGTGTGTGTCTGTGTATGTATATGTGTGTTTGCATGTGTGTATCTGAGTGTGTGTCTCTGTGTGTATATGTGCATGTGCATTTACATGTTTGTTTATGTGTGTACCTCTCTGTGTGACTTTGTGTGTATTCATGTCTATGTGTGTCTATGTGTGTTGCTTTACATGTATGTGTATGTGCCTGTGTGGCATGTTTATGTGCAGGTATGTCTGTATATTTGTAGGCATGTGTATTTGTGTATCTCAAACTCAGACCTACAGAAGAAGCCATACACTGAGACACAAACCCTAAGCCAACTTTGAAATAAGAGCCATTCATGGAAGTACTATACAAGATTCAGACAACACTGTCGAATAGCTGGAAAAGATACATCATGATTAGGTCATTCTAGCATCTGTGTACCTGTGAACTTGGAACAGACAGTGGAAAGATCATTATTTTCTTGTTGTACAAATTGCCCTTCTTCAGTTTCAATTCTCCATGTCTCAGTTTCCTTACTGGAAAAGTGAAATTTATATAGCTTACCAAGTGCTCCCTAAATGCCTTAAGTACCAATTAAGCCATTGCTCTAAAGCAATAAAATACAGCAACTTCTGAGAGCTAACCATATGAACATAAGGTAATGAAGTCAATTCAATTATCCATGGTAAGAGATGACAAGGAAAAGCAAGACGAAATTAAGTCTACAGGTGTCCCCAAACCACATTTTTCCATTCACCTACACTCCTAACTAGCACTGCTAATAAGCTGCAAAGTAGATAGGTTTGAATTTTATCACTTTTCCTCCCCACTCCCTACTCTTGTCTGGTTTAAATGCTAATGGGCAGTCAACCACCCTTTAAAAGACAAGGAAAGCAGAGGCTGGACCATGCAATCAATAGACTGGATAATTAGCCCCTGAGTAATTGAGAGTTAACTGTCTTATATTAACTTCACCCCATTGCTCCCAGAGTATGAAAGATCCAGAGCAAGATGGCCATGAATATGAGACAGCTGGGGGGGGGGGAGTGAAGGAAGAGAGTGTGTACCTTAGGGCTATCACATGGTGTTAAAGCTAATGACACAAACCCAAATGACAACGGCAGCCTAGCAGGGCAGGTCAAAACCACCAGGATGGTATGCAAGAGCTGTGAGGGAATTTGTTTCCCCTCAGCACCAAATTATTTTCTCTCTTTTTTTTATTCTACAACAAAGGTTCACTCTAGGCTTTGGCTGTGTTCCCAAAAGATTGGGTAATTAAGCAGGTATGATTTCCAAGGAGAAATAAATATTTTTCAGTTACCAGACACTGACATTGGGCTTTGATTCAAATGTGCATAATTTTTGAACAGGAAACATAATGAAAGGAATGTTTCACAAATTAATATAAAGCCCAAAGGCATACCTGGCACTCTCTTACATGAAATCATTGTCTTTCGTAAGCCAGGAATGTCAGCTGAGTGCCCATCTTGGAAAAAGCTTTTCTGTTTGTGGTATCAACACCAATTTTAAGGAAGCAAGACTAAACTTGAAATAATATAAAATATGAGGTGCACCTGATTTGTTTTCTAGAACTGATGGTTTCTTGATTATTTTTCTTTTTAAATTATATATATATATATATATATGAGTGTTTTGCCTGCATGTATGTAAGTGTGCCTGTGCATGCAATTCACTTTGGACAGAGAGAACCGGAGTTACTGATGGTTGTTAGCAGCTACATAGACGCTGAACCAAATTCAGGTTCTCTGGAAGAGCAACCAGTGTTCTTAACTGACGATGCATCTCTCCAGCCCCTTTTTTCTTTCTAATTTAACTGACTAGCTGACAAGTTAGTTAAGAAAGGATTTATATGAGCTGAGAGTTTGATGAGATGCAGTCCATCCTGGTGGAAAGGAATGACAGTGGGCATCCATGAGATATGATACATAGAGCATGCAGCAGCTTGTTAATGTCTCAGCAATCAGAGAGCAAAGCCATCAAGCAGAAAGAGTGTTGGCCCATACCATACTAGTATCACTCCATGGCCATAATTCTGCCAGGTACCACCACCTTCCAAACCAGGACCACTAGTTAGGAACACAATGTTCAAACACATGAGTCTACAGGTGCTGCCTCACATTCACACCACAACAAAAGACTTTCAAAATATTGTTTTCTGAGTTTCAGAGTGTTTACAGAAACCAGTGCCTCGTCAAGGGCTGAGAACTACTGAAATGTAAGTTTAGCACTTGTCCAATGATAATCTAGGGTGTTAGAGAATCAGCAGTTGGAAAACTAAATACAAGTTTTCCTCTTAGTGCCAGAGGTTGAAAGCAGCCATCACTATCCTCTCATGACACTTCTACCAAGAGCAAGGCAGTAATTTCACAATTATATGTAAGTTGTAGTTAATAATATCAGTTCTATATGTGCTTCACTTCAAATATTTGGAATGGCATGGCATAATTATATGTAGGAATTTTATTTGGTCCATAATGCAAAATTTTAAAATAAGCACATACTGTGTACTTATTTTAATATTTCATATTAATGACAAGAATGTGATTAATAAATTATCCTTTTGCACAATGAATGTATGTTATTAATCAATAATGTACTCAAAATAAAATAAAATGGTATACAATTTCAATATAATCAATTTATGACCATTCCCAAGAAGCATACATTCAAAAATCATAATAATAATGTCAAATATTTTCATAGTCTTCTTAAGCAGTCACCAAGTAGTCATATAAGGTTTATAATACTAATACTTATACTAGTCGTATAAGGAAGAAATATTGCAAATCAATCATTTGGTAATAAAAAGCTGGAGGCAATACTATTAAGATAAAAGCTGTGTCTTTCAGCTCAGCTGACAGCTTCAGACACACATAAAAATCAGATGAGCCCTTTATGTATTCTTTCCCTTTTTTAGATAGGCAATGTTAGCTTGGGTCAAGAGGGCACTGGAAAAAATAGCAGGAGAAAGAAGTGTCCTTTCCCTGCTCTGGTGTGCTCACTGCAAGACAGCTACAACACATGCAGATTTTCCACCTCTGCATACAGGGAACTGCCTTTGCTCCAGTGTCTGCAACTTCCCTAGTGTCCTCTCTCAGGAGGCTTTGTAGGTGAAGGTCTTTGAAGAAACAATTTATAGTGAGTAGCTTTCTCCTCCACCACTCTACTAGTGGATTTCTAGCAAATTCTTAAGTACCTGTTTTGTGGAAATTCTGCCAACAAAATGTGACAATGGCCCCTGTGCCATCCAGGGAGCAACAGCTGTGCAGCCTCTGGTGAGGCCTGCCTCTTCTTTGGGGTGGCAAACTCTTCCTTTCCTTGGGTTTCTATTTCATTGCTAGGGTAACTAAGGCTACTATTTATACCTTAGCTTCAGAATTCTTTCTAGCTAATGTCGCCTCGTACCGAAAGTTCCCTGCTAAAAATAACAACTTATTATGACTTTCTATTTTCAAATAACTGCAGATTTTGTTTTAAAATTAACTCTGGCTGACAAAAACTACAATTCAATTACTATGATTCTCTGGAGTGCTGATATCAGGGAGAATATAAACATTTTAGAGAAAATTCTCAGAAATATAAATGATCATATAAAATGTGTTAAAAGTTGAGTAATTTTGGAGGTGTTCACAATTTACATTTATTCTTCTAAGAAATTTTCTTATATATGCTAATTTTGATTAATGCCCAGTCTTCAAGTACTGAGCCCTGCCGCATACTTTCCTCCATGCAGACATGCAAGCTTTCTAAAATATTGTTTTGTTGATATTTTAGAAAGTCTTGACTTTACAACTTTTCTGAAAATATAACACCTATTAACTGCAAATATGAAATCACACATTGCCCAAAATTATAAAATGGTTAAATTTTTTAAGTATAATTTCTTTCTAAAAATGTTAGGATTCTTTTTTTTTTTTTTTTTTTTTTTTTTGAGCAAATCTCCCAGTAGCCCCAGCTGTCCTGGAACTCACTCCATAGACCAGGATGGCCTTGCAATCACAGAGATCCACCTGCCTCTGCCACCCAAGCCTGCACTACCACACCCCCTGCGTTAGCGTTCTTTAATGCATCTCCTACTGGAACTTGCGTCATGCTCCTCTGTTCTACTCAGTCAAGCGTTTTTTCCTTGCACTGAACAGGAGTCACAAGGGGGAGACTGGATCAGCACTCAGTGTGCAATCCACTGTGAATATTTAGACAGCATTTGAGCATTGTTAGTTGAGTCTTTTTCTCAAAAGTGCTATTTATTTTAATCCGTTGCCAGAATAAGATATGACTGTTATACGGAAAGGAAAACTGTGTCTATATGAAACTATGTATATGCATAAAGCACAAACAGGTGCGCACACACGTATACACGATGATCTTCATGAAGCTCTTACTGAGTTTTTAAGTGGTTTTTCAGTTTTTTTCTTATGTATAAGTCTGTGTTTCATGTCTTATTTAAGATTCTTTGCAAGGTCTGGGAATAGATGGTCATTTGCTGTAATAAATTTACTCTATTAAAACTTCAATCAGGAACAAAAAAAGAATTATACTTTCCAAATACTTTCCTCTCATGAAAATTTTCAAGGAGATTATTCAAATACTCTGCTATAAATAAATTTCCATTCTATTATTATTAATGTAGTCTACCAATATTAGTTATTTATAGTGTAATAAATTGGCCTAGGGCCAGCAATATGGCTTACCAGGTAAAAAAGGTAAGCTTTTGCTCCCAAAACCTGAATGAATGAGAATTCCATCTGGGCCCCTAATGGAGAAGGAGGAGAGACCTACTCAACTGCAAATTTGTGCTCGCTCCATTGCGATCACCATGACACATACAACGCAAAATCCCCTACTCTAGGGACACCACACACCAACACCACATCACCACACTTATAATATATATATATATATATATATATATATATGCAAAAACATTTATAAAAGAATTTTGCCTATGGATGGAAATCAAAACCATTATACTAAATGAAATAATAGACTCAGAAAAATAGGCGATACATATTCTCTCTCATTTGTGGATCCTGCCACCAAATCCTTATATGTGAGTACATGTCATAATAAAAGCACAGTAGCCTGGACAATGGATGTAAAGGGGAAAAGAACCTTGGAGAAGGGAATAAGAAAAAGATGTCACCAAGGAGAAAGGGGGGAAAAGGGAGATTATTTAAATGGGAAAAGAGGAGGGAAGGATATACTAAGAACCATGGGAGTAAAGTGGAAGAAGGAGCTAAAGAGAAGGGGGATGGATGGGACACAGGTATTATCAAAGGAAAATGGGGGTACTTACCTGTGAGCAGGGAAAGGAAGAAGAGTTAGTCAGAGAGAGACAGAGGAGAGATAATAATGCACAACTGGTGTGAAAAGCTGTGAAAAGCGAGAGGGAAATGCATGAGTTCTAAAGCCTACTGAAAAATACACCTGCAGTTTCTCTACATGAGTGCATGTGTACAGCTCAAGGCTATGTAACAAGAAACACAGTACCAGACAGGAGAAACCTCCCTCAAGTTTTTGGTCAGGGTAGTAGTCCAAGAGACTTCCAAAATAGCACAGGCTATTGCCACAGCCCTTGATTGTTTTCTAGAAGTTGAATATCCTATTGATGAACACAGGACACATGTTAGACATGGAACTTAGAGGAACAGAGCTGGAACTGACCAGGAATTCTCCTCTGAGAAGGCAAGCTCCCATAGTTTTAGAGGACACTGTGCAAGCTGCTAAGGGAGAAAGATCAAGCGATGGTCCAACACCAGTTTTAAAGCCTAATAACCACAACGACTTCCACAGCAAACTATACAGGTTCAGTAGTGACACTAGGAGGTAATCAACAGCTATGTAATTGGACTTAAAGCCTTCTTAGTGGGAGGGAATTCATGAGTGGCACTGTAAATATAGCCAAATGCACATAGAGAATTCATACATCCAAGAAAACCCCATCTTTCATAACTCTAGACAAATTAATTTCTTACTGTGTGCCAAATATGGATCCTTAAATTTACAGAGATGTATACTGTACACCATTAATCAAATAATCTTCTTTCTACAACAGTTAGAGACTATTACAGAGTTGTACAAGTGGTCACACACAGAGAATATATGCCTGAGAGATTCCCAGCCCTAAGTGACACATCTACTCTGGAACATCTGGAACCCCTACAACAAAAGCTCAACTCTCAAACTCTCACCAGTGAAGCTTCCTGATATGACAGAGTGTGATAGACACAGAAAACTGCAATTGGCCAAGTTTTAGAGAATAGGCATGTGTGTGTGTGTGTGTGTGTGTGTGTGTGGTCTCCCTGAAAATAACTGGTATATTAAAGCTCACCCACCCATGACTCAGAGACCATTGAGGAAGAGGGGATGGGAAGATTGTAAGAGCCGGGGTGGTGAATGACCAGAAGGAAACAGAGTTTTCCAGGCTTCTGGGAGCTTGGTTATATGAATTTACAGCAATGATGACAGAATCATGTAAACTCAATAACACAAAAAGCCAGTATAGAACTGGGAAAATGGGCAGGAGGCCCCAAATTGAGCTGAGGAACTACTGACAACTGATCAGCACTGGGTGAAGGAGAGTTTATCTTTTTTAAGGGAATAACTCTAGATAGACTGACTCAAATCTGGGCACACAAGCTTGATTCCACATGTCTTAACATATGATAGAATGCATGAAATCCAATGGTTGGGCCAGTTGGAGTACAGACATGGGTGGGTCTAAATATCATTAAGTTGTAAAAAATCCACAAACATTCAATAAAAATATACATTGAGATTGAAAAAAATACATAAATTATTATGATTAGTTCAGTTCTGTACAAATGAACTTGCAAGCTTCCTAGTGATAATTGCAGTCTTGAATCATGTGAGCAAGCTCAGAAAGAGGAAATGAAGTCACTGATGCACAAACCAAAGGACTAGCCACAATAAGTCAAGTGTATTCAAAATTTGAAAGAATGCAAAAAGCAGAGATGTGTTGGGTAACTGCAAGGACAACCTACTCTTCTATAACACTTATAAACTACTACCTTTAAACACACATACAAATAGCCATAAGTCACAATAATGCCTATTAGTGGTATGCACAACTGATATTCCCACGTGTCGGTGGGTGCTGTTCCCTTTCAAATGCAATAATTAAAACTTGCACAGAAGACAGGTGAGGTAAAGAGTATCATACAACATCAGTTCTAACAGGTAGAAACAATACTTTAACTGTATCTTTAAACTGTAGTTTATAATTAGGAAAAGTTGGGTTTCAAGCTGCAGTGAGTGCAGGAAAATTATTCTCTGATTCTTTACTGTCCCATGAGTTTACCTTCATTGCTTCTCTGAGAAAAGTTCCAGACATTTCCCTCTTTAGAAGCCTGACTTCCCCTTGATACATTTTGAAATGAACCATGGCTGACAGTTTTATTACAAATATGTTGCACTTGTAATTGTTGCATGAAAGAGAGTGATTGAAAAAATTTGCAAAGTTATAAAATTGGACTTCAGTTCTGCAGAGAATGATAAAAAATGTTAGTTTTAAAAATAATATCCTGGGAGACATATATATCATGACAAAAAATCAAATGTGATTTATTATTTACTTTGGGTATAGCATTTTCTGATCTGGGGGAAAATGTGTGAAATCATTCCACTTTACATAAGTGGTGACGATTCACTACTTCTAAGTTTTTCTCCAAAAGCTTCACTGTCGTCGACATAAAATTGTTTGACAGGGTTCCAGGGGTGGCTATTTCCACATCTCCCACTGCACTATACAAATACCAGTCTGACCACTCTGCCTTTAGGGATTTTCACAAAGCGGCTTTCTTTAAAGGTTACAGGTGATGTTATGTCTTCTAAGAATGTCAGCTCTCTTGACATTTCATGATGTAAGTATGGTTGATACTAAAATTGAAGTAAATCAGTTTAATCAAAGAGGAGATTCTGTTTATGGGTCTCTTAATATGTTAACTACTTATTTCATATACTAGTTTTATTTTTAACAAAAGCTACACTAAACCTTTTGTACAGCTTTCTGCTCTATTTCTTTTCCTTTCTTACTTTCATCCATTAAAGTTGGACTTTTAAAGAACTAGAACCAGAACAAGAGATATTGGTTTAGAAACAGCACTTTGTCCTACCTGTGTAACAAAAGTATTTTCAGACTATTCCTTAGTAATCTCCATCAAACAAACAAAAATCTAAACTATAAAATTTCTGAAACTCACTCATGGTTAGAGAGATTTGTTCTTGCAAAATTTAATAATTACTTTTACATTATTTTAACTTTATGAACCTAAAAACCTAAATATATACTTGTACAACTCAAAAATTAACTAATTTAAGAAAACTAAGTACACTAAGGGTTATTTTATCATATAACTACTGAATTTCTTTTCTTTTTTTTTTTTTTTTTTGGACTTTTGAGACACAGGGTCTCATTTAGTCCAGCTGAGCTTAGAGCTTACTATGTGACCCAGGCTGGGCCTTGGAACTAACAGAGATCTCTGCCTGCCTCTGCCTCTGAAGTGCTGGGATTAGGCTGAATTTTCTTTTTTGTTTTTTTTTTTTCTCTTTTTACTTTATTAACTTTTTCATATGTCCTCATACTATTTTCTTCATCGAATCTAGAGTCACTTCCTTTTCCATGCCCTCCACCCCATTTGAGTCCCTGCACTCTGCCACTCTGCCATACATGTCCTTTTTTTTTTTTTTTTTTTTTTTTTTTTTTTTTGTGAATTTTTTTCTTTTTAGTTCTTTGTTGTTGTTCTCTCCAACTTGTATTGCTACGTATATATAACATATAAATATACATACATACACATATCACTTGAATTTTTTTTTCCTAAAAGATGTCATGTTTTTAATTAAAAGAAAGTCATTGGGTGTGGTGTGCACACATTTATTCCAGCACTTGACAGAAGGCGAGGCAGGTGGAATCTCTGTGAGTTCAAGGCCACCTTATGCTACAGAGTGAGCTCAGGTCAGCTGGGACTAAAAGGGGAGGCCCTGTACCAAAAATACAAAAAAAAAAAAAAAAAAAAAAGAAAGAAAAATCATTTATAAACTTAACAGGTAATAAAACAAAATTTGAAAACATTTTATTTTATATTCTTATTTTGGAAGCTCGGTGCCTAGGCAGCAACCCACACAATGAATTCATAAATAGTCTAAATAGTCTAAATTACATATTAAGTATGCATCAATATTATCTTCCTCTGGACCACCTCCATATTTAGGAGACAATAATAATGATAAAATTAATAATAACCACTACTGTAATTCCATGGTAAAATAGATTTTTTTATTTTTAAAACCTAAATTGTTGCTGTCTTCTATCTTTAACAAGAACTGGAATATCAGTTTTATAATTATTTTGATAATGATTTAATGTCAAATGAAATATGTATCTTGAGATTTCCTGGTCACATGATGGATATGAAGTTACCTTGTTTGAAGTGGTGAGTGGGAAAAGTCAGAATAATAAAGGATAGATTTTATGGCAAAGGAAGAAAGAAAAGAAGTACATCAGATAAGGGGGAGCTAAAAAGGACAGAAACATAGAGTGGTGTCAATGAAAATGACAGCAAATGGGGTTGGAGAGATGGCCTAGTGGTTAAGAGCACCTACTGCTCTTGCAGAGGACTCAGGTTCAATCCCCAGCACCCACATGGTGGCTGAGAACCGTCTGTAGCTCCAATTCCAGGAGAACTCCAGTTCCAGGGGAATCTGACACCCTCTTCTGACCTCCACGGCATTGCACGACACGGGTGCACAAACCTACATGCAGACAGTACATTCATACACATAAATAAATAAAATAAAAAAATAAGTATTAAAAAAAAAGAAAATGACAACAAATAGCTATGGATTTGGCCTACAACACCAAGACAATGTATATCCCTCTCAGATGCCCATGGGAATTTCTCTAAAATAAATCACAGAGTAGTTAAAAAGGCAAGTCTTAATAAACACAAGTTGAAGTAGTTTCTTATATCTTGTCAGATCATAGTGGAATACAACTCTAAATTACAAGAGAAAGTGTCAAATATTTGGAGACTGAAAATTACAATCCTGAATGACCAGTGGATCCTTGAAGAAATCAGAAAAGACATTCTAAAATTCCTAAAAATTAAGTTAAAATAAAAGTACAAGTTTATCAGAAGCTTCTGGATCAGCAAAGCCAATCTAAGAGGAAAGTTTATAGCTGAGTACTTTCACTAAAATTTCAGGGACTTCAGGCCTGGAGACATGGATCAGCACTTAGTGCACTCTTGCAGAAAACCTGGCTGCTCTTACAGAGAACCAGGGTTCAGTTCCCAGCACCCACATGGCAGGTAACAACTGTCTATAACTCCACTTCCAGCAGACCTCTCCTAACCTCCTCTGGCATGATATTAAACCGGTACACTAACAGACTTGCAGCCAATACAGTCATACAAATAAAAATAGTATATTGAAAAAAAAATCAAGGACTTCAAATACCTTAGTATTTTACTACAAGCCAAACCTAAAATCAGTACAAGGAAAGAATAGTAAAGATCAAGGAAAATATAAATGAGGTAGAGACTAAAAGAATAATAGAGAGAGTTGAGGAAACAAAGAGTTAATCCTCAATGCATATGATCATTCTTATCTCCATTCTACAGACTAGGAAAGCAGAGCTCACAGAATATAAGTAACTATCTTAAAGCACACAATGAAATGAATGCTAAAATGAACACTATTCATGAAATATCTAAATGAAAGCTAAAATGAATCCTTTTAGACTCTATCCTATGGTCCTACCCAGTAAACTATTTTATTCCTTAGGTCTTCACCTGAAAAAAAATGGCAATAATTCAGTCACACCTTCACTGAAACTAAAATCACCACACTATTCTCATATTTTAAAGTCATTTGTGTTTCTGACAATCCAATTCTTAGTAATCTTAAAATGGAAATCTTAACTTCTTTGGCAAGTCTACTAATGTTATTATTTAAAATATTTTTAATGTACCTGCCAAAAAAAAGTGTCTTTCAACAGCGAGAGAACATCAAACCACTCTGCAAAGTGTTTATTTTATATTAAAGTGTTTGGGGTAGCTTATCACATCAAAATTCATGAAACTGCCTTTTATTTTACAAATAAAATCACGTGATATCCTATAATAATTTTCAATAATTCACATCAATTAGATTGCCTCTAACACACTTGTGGAATTACTTTTGCGTTATTTCATTTATTATTAAAATAAATATTAAATTCAAAACTATATACTCACACAAGTATATTTATAGAAATTTCTGACATTGATAACAATTACATCACTTCATGGAAAGGGGTATGCTTTCCTATAATGCTATATCCAAACAAAGTAGCTTTCAAAGACATTAATCTAACTCACACACTCATAATTCATGAGACCAACTGTTCTCCTCTTTACATAGATTTTTTTAATTATATAATTTAGGGAATAATCTTTTTTATCAACACTTTTTTTATTTTATATTATTCCAAAATATGTATATATACACTCCATACATAAGTCAAAATTAAAAAATTCTGCAAATAAACTGTAGGTTGATTCTTAAGCACATTTAAAGATTCACATTTTAACAGTAAATTTGCATGCAGTTATAAAGTCATGTAACTTTATATCTTCAACTACATGATACTGTGCTGCTTCTTATCTTTGGTGGTAGGGTGTTTTGTTTTGTTCTGGGATACTTCTCATTTTATATTTTTACAATATAATACAGGTGTACTCTATTTACATCATTTCCACCCTTACCTCCTCTATTCCAACTCCTCCACTCTTTCTCAAATTCTTAATGTCTTCTTTAATTATCATTGTTTTACATATGTGGATGGAAGATATTGAGTTCATTTACTGTGAGTTGGACTGTACATGCACATGTGTTTAGTTAGGCCTGACAACTTTGGATTTGTAGGGTAGATAACTTCTTAAGGATCTTGTCTGTAGAAAAGCTGGTTTTCCTCTCTAGCTTATTGCTCTCCATCTAGTGGTGAGGGCTTGTGAAATTTCCCCATCCACCTTGGCAATTCACTGGCAGTGTCCCTATACAGGTCTTGTTTAAACAATGCTATTTTTGAGGTTTCTTGGGTCCAGCATCACTGTCATCTCTAGACTATCTCACAGCAGGTGCCCTGGTCCTCTGGCTCATATAATCTTTCCATCACCTCTTCACTGATCTTCCCTGAACTTTGGCTGCAGTGGTTGTATTGTAAACATATTGTTTTGCTTGTGGCTGGTCACTGCATGGTTACTTATTCTCTCCTTTTTGACCAGTTTTTATCTCAGTAGTGCTTGACATCAGATGCAAAAATAAGCTTCTTTGATGTTGGGTAAGAGCTACACTTATCCTTAGGTATAAGGATGTCTAGAATACTGTTAGAAACTATTTGTTTAGGAAAATGACAGCTCTAAGTTCTCTTTTAGGGTCCAAGAGCTCTCTGGTCACATGTAGTTGGCTAACTTTCCTATATAAGGCATGAATTTCCTCCTATTGAGTGAGATTATTTAAGTCTAATCAAATAGCTATTATGCCCAAGAGATAAGCGTCACTATTGCACCATTAGGAATATCTTGCTAGGACAGCCATTGTTGTGATTCATAGGCTTTACCATTGAGAAGAGTATTGATTGCTTTTCTCCCTTGACAGACTGTATAGCACCTTCTGCTACTATGAGAGCTGAGCTAGTCCTTAGAGAAAAGGCTTCCAGGTCACTTCTAGATTGATTCATCCAAAGTTTTCTGTCCAAAGTGAGTGTTGTTATCAGGCATGGAATTTTACCTTCAAGCTCTGGGAGGAAGCCAAGGGTAATGGCACCAGCCTATGTTGCTTGAGGGGACTCAGACTCCCCTGATAGATAACTCCTGAAGGAGCTTTTTCTGTGACTGGCATTGGGGGTTTTGTTAGGTAGTCTATGGATTTTGTGGGGGGAATATTTTCACCACATGTGGTATAACCTATTCAAACTATTTATATATGTATTCTCATACACATGTATTTTAATATGCATTTTAAATATGCATTTTAATATATGCTTAAATATAAATTTAAATAATATGCATTTAATATTTAATAAATAAATTTAAATTTAAATAATATGCATTTTAATATATGCTTTCAAAATAGCAAGACACCAGTGCTATGAAAAAGGAGGGAACTTTAATTAAAGAAGCAAGAAAGGATAGTACAGAGGGACACAGAGGAAGGAGAGATAAATATCATTATGACTATTTGAAAAATCCATAGGAAAATGTATTAGTATATTATTTTGCTTTGGTGAACAATATTCCAGAAAGATTTGAGGTAGCATAATATTAAAACAATATAAACATAGGTGAGATTATTCAATTGTAACATGATTATTACTTCATATCAGTAACAAGATGGGCAAACACTGGAAAATCAGCAAATATTTATTCCTCTCTAAGGAACAATAATGAAAATGGAATTCGGCCTTTGGTTTTCTTCTTGAGACTTTTTCCAAGTGGTTAATAAGTATATTGTAAGTGTAGGACACTGTTCTAGGTATCAGAGATGTGGGGAAGAACAACATAGGCAAGCTCCTCTTCTTGTTAACTGTGTTTCAGTAACATAACTACAGTAAATAAATATAGGAACATATGACTTCACCTGCTAAGAAAGGTTCAGTTAAAAATATAATAGAGGAGAGAGATATTTTAAAGTGGATCTTAAACATGAATCTTAGGATAGGCTATACTTTCATAGTAGAGAATGATTCAAGTGACAAAAATTTGTAGGATTTCAACCAAAAGTTCTACATTGAAATGAAGAACATTGAAATGGAAACTCCTCTGCCTTTGGAAATAAGGGGAAAGAAACAGAACAGACAGCCTATGGCAAATCAATTGTTGCACCTAAAACAGTCCTCTCCTGCACAGGATATGTGTGCTTCATCATTTTGCAAAAATGATTAGAATTGCTGATTTCTAATCATCTCTCATATTCTGTCAGGGAGCAAAGGGAATTAAATGTTGCATATGATACAAGTTAATAGAAAATGGAAGGGGTGGAAAACAAGCAGATGCACTGCCCTTCTATAACTGGCTTATTCAAAGAATTCCCTAATCCTTCAGTGAAATTGTTCTCAGGCTTTCTGCCCAGACCTGCAAGTTTTCACTGTGTAGTAAAGATATGAAAGTTGAGTACATTTTCCTGAAAGTCAGAGATGAGCCACGACAATTTGGGTATTTATGAGTCTCTTGCACTGTCATGCTTAAAACTGCAGAATGTTAAGCAGATACTGACTCAGTAGAGAAATGCTCCTAGCATCTCAGGTCTGTTTACAACAACATACAGAGGAGATACATAGCTCATAGATCAGCATGTCATAAAATGGAGACAGCTCACTGACAAGGGCAAAGTCAGAACTGTGAATGAAAAGATTCCAAACTCACACAGCAACCAGACACAGAAACACAAATGAGATGATATGAGCAACAAAATTAGGAGCTCCCTGCATGGCACAAGAAATCTCACATAGAGAAATTTAATCCTACTTTTGTAAATAGAAATTAGTAGAAAAATCTGAGTAAAACCTTCAAAGCAAACACATAGCCCAGAGAGACCCATCGAAAATGATTTCTAAAATTCATGATTAATTATCAAAGGCCTATACAAGAAACCAGAGACTTTATAATTATGCATGTATACTCTGAAAATAAATTCGCAAATATCAATGAGATGTACTGAGTTCACAAAATTTCATTGCAATAGACATAGAAACCTCAGCAAATGAAAAGCCAGATAGAGGCAAAAATTGAATTGTGAAATATATTACCAAATTTGTCAAATAAAAAATTCACTATTATCTTATACTTTAAGAAATAGATAATTACCATGATATGTACAGGACTAAAACACATAAGAAAGCACCTGTTTTTATGGAAAGCTCTGGAAAGTAACTTGACACTATGATGGAAAAGCCTTATGAATCCTGTTCAGAAGGATGTCAGAAAGGGGTATCTTGCCAGTAATAGTTTCTCAGTAAAATAAAAGAAGAAAAAAAAAGCCATTCTCTTTAGGTCTTTCTCAATTTCCTCTTATTGGGTTTTGATGCTAGCAAAGGAGTTGCAGGCGAAGGTTTGTTGCTTTTCAGGAGTCTCTAGCCTTGTTCCTTGCAGTTCCAGGATGAACACTAACACTATTAAATCTCACATTCTAACATCAAGATCCTCAGTTACCTAAATGTTACCTATGGGATTGTGGGAAATGACTTTGCAAAGCAATTAGATGGTAAAAACAGAAGAAAGGAACAAGAAAGGCATTATGCAAATGTGTGGTTTTTTTCAAAGCCACATTGCCCTGAGAGAGTGTGGTCAGATATCCAGCAGAGAGAGGCACATGCAGGAGTACACATACACACACACACACACACACACACACACACACACACACTGCTGTTTTTAAGTACTTGCAGTTTTGTGTTAATATTAAGCCTCAATCAGAATAATATGACCCATTGGACAATATAAAAAAACTTATAGTAAATTTATTCATGAATAATGTAGATAAAAATATTTCTAAAAAAAGGTACAAGCAAATTAAATTCAGTAGTATATCTAACATGAAACAAATTGGTTTTAATTCAAGAATGCAAACATGTTATAAGCACAGAAAATCGCTATAAAGGAAATATATTTAAATAAGGAAAGGCTCCTGAAAACCACAAGAGGCTTCAAAAAGACACGTATTCAAATCTCATTCTTAATGCATATTTTAGGAAATTGTCAATCCATTATTAGAGTCTTACAACAAGACAAGCTATTGTTGGACATATTAGTTTTGAGGAATGAGACAAGCATTCTGGCATTATCAATATTTTTAACATTTTCTAAATGTCCTGACAAATACAGAGGTGAAACAACTATAACAATCAGAATGGAGGGAAGATTATTAACAATGTCATAATTCTATGTTGACAAACGTCCACAGAATCCATTACATTTTATAGTCAATAATAGAACTCAGGAGAATAGAATCTTAGAAGAAACAAATGAGAAAAGTATATAATTAAAAGTCACTGTGATGGTCAATACTTTTTTGGAAGGAAAATGTTTATTTGCCTTACAATTCTGAATTATAGTCCATCATTGTGGGGAAGTCAAGGCAGAAACTTTTAACAGCTCGTCACATGCACAGTCAAGAGAAGAGAAGAAATACATGCATGCATACCTCTTACTCAGCTTGCTCCTTTACAGTGTTACACAGTTTAATGCCTAGCCCATAAAATGATGCTGCCTTTATTCAAAATGAATACTCCCACATCAATTAACCCATTTTGGGGAAAAAAAATCCCTCATAACTATCCCACAGGCCAACCAAATCTAGAAAAACCTATTGATTGTTAACTTTATAGGGTCTAGAATTCCCTAAAAGACAAGCCTCTGTGCATGCTTGTAAAGAATATCTACATTGTGTTAACAGAGGAGGGCAAAGCTACCTTAACTGTGGAGCACCATTCCCTAAGCTGGGAACATGGACTGAACACAAGAAGAAAGCAAGCTCAGCATCATCTTTCATCACTCTCAACTTCCTGACTGTTGATGTGAGCAGCTGCCTTCAGCTCTTGTTGGCATGTCCCATTGTGAGAATGACCCCTTCAAAGTATGAGCCAAAATTACCTTTTCCTCCCTTGAGTTGCCATGCTGGGATATTTTATCAGAGCAATGAGGAAAGTAACTTCTCCACCCACTAATAAGTACAACTTTTAAAATACTGAACCTCAATAAAACTTTATAAAAACATATTAGTCAATAAATTTTAAATAAGCTATGAGCCATTTAATTATCATAATTTAGAAAAATTATTTATACTAAAATACAAATTCTTCCAGATTTTATATATTGATTTAATAGCACTGCATGGCATATTCTCAGATACATTACTTTTGAAATTGCAATACTTCTTGTCAACTAGATACAAGAATGACCATGGGTCGAGCATAGTGGGCATACCCTTTAATCGAGACTCTGGATGGCAGAGGCAGGCGGCAGAATATCTGTGAGTTCAAGGCCTGCCTGGTTCTCCGTAGTGAGTTCCCAGGAACAGCTGGGGCTACAGGCGAGACCTGTCTCAAAAGACCAAAAAAATAAAAAAAAAAAAAAAAAAGATGAATTTCACAAAAATGTTTCATATTTGTCAAAAAAAAACCCTGAAACAAAATTAAAGATAAAATAAACATTTGGAAAATTTTCACACACGTACTTTTATTTAACATGATGTAGACACATTAAACTAATATCCTTCATATTCAGGCCCAAACACAGACAACATGTTTTTCATTATTTTCAGAAACATTTAAGAAGGGTAGAAATGGAAAGCTTACAACCTCTGGGCTCAGCTGTGTCACTAGTGTGGCCATGGTTTGTATTTATATGCTTCTACATAAACCTTTTTCAGAAAAGTCCCTCAAGAGGCAACAAATGGGCAGAATGGTGGGGTGAAAGTGATATTTTTTGTAATTATTATTACAGTAATGCCCTAGGAAATATTGCCTTTAGACTAAATAAAGAAAGACAAAGGGGATAGCTAGGTAAACACTATCAAATGAATGGCCTAGGAATGCCCAGCTCCATGAATTAGAATTACACTCTGGATAGTCAGTCATGCAAGGCTAACATGTCACATCTTCAGTCATGGATGTACAGCCCCACACTAATCCAAAGTCATTAACATCTCTTAATTCTTGCCTTTCATTAGTGTAATTCTCCTGCCTTTTAGTCACCAAATTCCTTGCTTATAAAACCATTTTACATAATAAGCCAATTTCCATTGAGGTACAATCTAACATAATAGGTTTAACTAGACAACTTCAGAGAATAAAGCATGATTGTGGTTTTGTCTCTTGTGTACTCTGAAAGTGGGATCACAAAATATCTTCAACAGATAAAAATCCTCTTAAAAATGCATTTGTGCATGTTATTTTCCCGTTCCAGCATGTATAGTAATTCAATTTTGGATAATGTGTGCAAAATCATAGGCAGCTATATATCTGTGGTTGGATCAAGTTTCAAAAACTCTGTCCAAGTCTGATCTAAAGGGACTACTGATCTAGGCCCTTTGAGAAGTGAAACTTTTCAACAATACAAAGTATGAAATTGTGATCACTAAGCCAAAGTGACCACTGTGATGTTCCCTGTGTATCGCTTATTCAGAGCTCTACAAAAAAGAACACAAAGTAAGCCAGAGGCCTCTGAAGCTCCTGCCCCATGCTTCTTCAAGGCTGCAAAGCTGTGAGCTATTCTTACAGTAGCGTTTGATATAAAATACTGAAAACATCGGATTATCCTAAGAATACCATTTTAAAAGGAGGAATTTCTAGTATTGCTTTTTTCTACAGTTGACCCAGAAAGAGTCAGAGGTAAGCAGATTGAAAAAGTCCAGAGGTAAGCAGATCGAAAAAGTATGACAGGACCAGTAGAGATTTCCACAATTCCATGAAGAACTGGAACCCCCACGATCCGTAGCAGGGATAAACACAATCCTGGTATTCATAAGACTGGAATCAAGTAGGGAAGGCCAGTTGGGAATGGGGAAAATCCCAGAGTCAATTCACTTTTTCAGGCTTCCTGGTCTTTTTTTGTTTCTAATGAACAGGGACAGAATTCATTTCTACCACCAATTAGTGATAAGTGCACATAAAAGACATACATGTCTGTGAATACAATTTTTGAAATGTAGATGTTCTGATCAAAGGTCTGACCTACATTAGTTCAATTAACAGATATGTTCTCTTTTAGTGCTATGGGCAATGTTACTTCTTAATCACTACCCCTGAAAGTTTTCCAATTTAATCTTTGTTACAATCACTACCTTGGGTTATTCATTCTAATGCTCATTGCATTCTGTTCACAATGTTCTCACTCACCAAGTCCCAGCTCACCCATAATATGCCTGCTTCATTATTCCAATGATCATGTCTGGGAATTTTATTTAATAGTCACTGGAAATAAAGAGAGGCTGAGTCATCCTTTCTGTATGCCCTTGGGACAAACTCTGAGAAATGTTCATCCACATCTCTGGAGGTACCTGGGTACCTAAATGATATTTATCTTTGCCCATGTGGTCTATCTTGAGTCTAAAAGCTTACATGAAGAATGGAAAATGTAGAATGAATACTCAATGTCAACTTGAGTCCATTCTCTCCCTCTCTTTTAATCAGGTATGGCTCTGCCTTTGAACTCACAAGGCCTTTCCTCCTACCACTACAACTGGTTGCTGTCTTAAAATTCCATTCCTCCTCCCCAAACCCCACACTGACTAAACAACAGGATTTATTTCTGCTCTGGGAGGAAAGAATTTAATTGGTGAATAACAGTCACTTTTATTCCCTTACATTCAGTGAATTTACAAGCTATCTCAGTATTTCAAAAAATAGGCCTTCAGGCAGGAGTAGCATTTGAATTTGAACATCAACCATCCATCTACCCAAAGCACTCAGAGCCCAGTGAAGTTCAGTTGTTACTTAGAAAGCCTTAATAGGCACCATGGGACCCTAACACACTGGCTGTCTCACATACATAAGCAGTCTGTCAACTTTCTAAAGAACAAAACCCTAGTGCCCCAACTCTCCAATTACCTATCAATGTCTGTTTCCATTTCCTAAGTTTTGTGTATCCTACATTAAAATTTAAAGGCATTTTCTGTACCAAAATTATAAATAAACTGTTACCTAAAAATGGGGAAGTATTTGTCATTCTTTCTTATAAATACAAAAATTGAGTTAAGGGCAATACTATTAAAAGAATATGATATCATCGTGGCACTAGATTCAAACAACAAACAGATCTTTCACTAAGATGACACAGGGACACCTAATGGATGCCTTTCTGAATTAACATCTACAGAAAGAACAGAGTTGGTACAAGCTGTACACAAGTTACATGTCTGTCCACATGGCCATAGGCTCATTTCAGCACTTTGCAAAAGAACTGAACAATATCAATTGCCCTGTGTGTTAGAGTTGGTGAAATCAGCTGTGAATGCTAATAGGCTGAAACAATTCAATGTCATGCATCCATTGACGATGGGCATAAAAATTTGTTTTGCTCACAGAGTAAGAGTACACCCACCCTGAACTTTTCATGGGAGAGAATGAGTGTTGTGGCTGTGAGGAAACCACATGGAAATCTGTGAACCATATATAAAATTAGGAAAAACTAGTTGAGAAACTGAAGGTTCTCTTTTCTAGTGTTCATTCTTATTTTTCCTAGCACTCATATGTAGCCCATAAGTAATAAGAAATTATATGTCTGGCAGCCAAGTGTGGTGGCACACACCTTTAATCCCAGCACTTGGGAGGATCTCTATGAGTTCACAGTCAGCCTGGTCTACATAGGAAAGCTGGGGAGACAGGGGATCCTGTCTTGAAAAGAGAAAAAAATAAATAAAATTATTCAGAGATAGATTCTACCCCATTATGCTAGTTACATAATTTTGACTCTGTTTTCTTTTCTTTTTTTTTTTTTTGAGACAGGTTTTCACTATGTAACCTTAACTGGCCTGAAATTTTCTGTGCAGACCAGACTAGCCTCAAGCTCCTGGGTGATCCTCCTCCCTTTGCCTTCCAGGTGTTGGGTAATAAGCACGATACACCAAAATCAGCCTACCTTTGGCATTTTAATTAAAAATTTAACCCTAAATATACTTTTTAGTGTCTAAACACATGCTAAACTTGCCTACAGCCTACTTGCTATTTAAACACCAGTATAAACACAATTAAGAATGTTAAGGATTAGTAAGAAATCCACTTACTGATGATAATGTTTAATTTGATTGATTCAGTATTTTCTTTTTTATATGTTATTAGAATAAAACACCTATTTTTTTTTTTTGGTCTTTTGAGACAGGGTCTCTCTGTAGCCCCAGCTGTCCTGGAACTCACTCTGTAGACCAGGCTGGCCTTGAACTCATAAAGATCCGCCTGCCTCTGCCTCCCAAGAGCTAGGATTCGAGGCGTCCACCACCACATCTGGCTAAAACACCTATTTTTATATGTTCTTAGAATAAAATGCCTATTAATGACAGTGAGATTACTTTTATAGAACAGAATTTTGAAAAAAAAAAAAAACTAGTAACATGTTTCCAAATATTGAAGAAAAGATATGATAGTCTTCATAGGAGGAGATTATGAAATAAAGGAAGCAGAAATACAGACGAGACAAAGGATATTTCAAAAAGCTAAATTCTGACTTTACAGTTTGACTCACATTTGTCCATATGCTCATAGTATTTCCATCGGCTAGCATTTTCTTCTTTACATGGTCAGATTAGCCACAGATATAAGGAACTCCTTTATATCTAAATTCTCAGACTCCTGCCTCATGAGTGTCTGTGTTCATTCTTTTTAATTCTCATATCATTTCTTTCATCCTTTCTATTCTAATCATTTTTATTGCTAGAAGAACTAATTTTCAGATGAATCTTTCAGTTCAACACAGAACATTACAGATGTCACTGGGCCTTGAAAAGGTGATTGAAGCTAATGAAAGTGCATCTGAAATAATCCAATTTGAGTTTCTCCATTGTCAGTCTACCATCAATACTCTCATCTTTCTCTGCACAAAGAAGAGAGTGTCTATTACTGATATAAGAACATTACTTCTAGTTTTTACTCCAATTTATGTAAGTACTCAATCTATGTAAAAAAATACATTAAAAATTATGGTGGTATATACTTTGCTTTTCTGAACCGAATTTTTATATGAAGTATCTCCATGAAAAAATATAACAAATTAATGAATTTAAATCCATAAGATCACTGCAGTAGAGATAATATAAGTCATTAACTTATCATTGAAATTTCTAAAACAAACAAAACCTCCTGAACATTGTGTTGAAGGTCAGATTGTGGCATATTCCAGAAGCACGGTAACCCTAGCAGCATAGAGTTGTACACTGTAGGATTCTCTGCCCTCAGTGTCATAAAATGTAAATTTAAAGAAGGCTGGCAAAAGTATACCAATTTATTTCAAATTTCTTAAAGAAAGAGAAAAATAATTTTCTAAGAGAGGTAAAGTCCATTCAATGGAAATACTGATTCTATTCTTTTATAAAAACATGCCTGTTTGTGCACTTGAAAGAATCTCAAGTGAAAGAACAAAAATGGATATACGATGGAGAAAAAACAAAACAATAGTAATCAAATGTGAAGAGTTGCAAAATAGACTTGCATTTCCAGGAGAGAAACAGAAAAAGGAGAAAAGATTCTGTTCTTAGAACACTATTGACCCTTTTCCCTTTCCTACATATGCTCTGATTAGCTCAATAGCAGTTTTTATCTCATCTGAAGCCTTCAACCTTGAAAAAGCACTCATCTCAATGCAAAGCAATTAAGAAAAACGTGTGCACTGCACAAGGTACGTTCTCAATAATGATGTTTTGACCATCCAGAACAACATGAAAAGGAGACAGGCATTAATGAGTCCCATATGCTGGAAGTAGCACACATCTTAGAAATAAAAGGCTTTGTGAGAAAGGGTTTAATTTTATCTCCGAAGGCCACAAAGTCCTTCAGAGTTGCTTCATTTCTAGAGATCATATGCTGAAATTAAAATAGTGCTCCTGAGCTTGGTTAGCATCTGCTGAATCAGGTCAGCCAAAAGGAATCAACTTTAGCCTGATTTGAAAGTCTAATTGTTTCTATATGGTCATTATTTTTACAGAAAGTACTTCAAGAGCACACACTTATTTAATTGTCTCTCATTTTGCTTGTTGCTCATAAGCATTAGAATAATGCTGGAAATTACCAAGAAAAAATTTAAGTTATAAATTCTTCCAGAAAATTAAAATAAAACTAAAATATAAGACTCTCGGAAGAGCACTAATATATCTTTTTTTTTTTTCTTAATGCCCATACTAATTTGGCCTAGGGTCTTTTTTTCACATAAATTTATTTTTATTTTTTTTAACAAGACAACAAGACTTTCAAAGCAAGGCTTAATAGTATAAAATTAAATTTCAAGGCATCCATTGTAGCTGAGTATCCACTAACAAGTATCTATGTATGTAATATTTCTGACTTCACATGCTTGTTCCTATTGTCTTTCAATGAAGTGACCTCTTTTGTACCTGAAGAGTAGGACTTTGTGACCACCTTAAAAAATTACAAGTGATGCTGTATAACTTCTAAGACAAGATCAAAACCAATAATCAAGGTTCCCGGGATTTCCACCTTCCACCACAATACTGTATCTAAAGGAAAAATTATTGGAGACCCTGTGTAAGGTACTTAGGAGAGAGGGGGGAGAGGGAGAGAGAGAGGGAAGAAAGGAGAGATGGGGAAGAGGGAGAGAGAGAGAGAGGGAAGAAAGGACATAGAGAAAGAGAGAGAGAGAAAGAGAGAGAACAGGAAAATAGATATTTGGGGAAGCCTGCAGATTTTTGTAGCCTGTGATCCAGATGAGGCCATAGATTGTGGAACAGAAGTGAGCTGACCCACAATGCCTTAAAACAAAGTTCGAGCCTCATAGAATCTGTGTAATAGCTATTTTGCACTATTGGGTTTGAGCACATTTTATTTGACAAGCACAGGAAAAGGAATGCACACATACAAGAAACAGAGTGAACCTGTGTATAATGTTGTATTAAGTGATTCTGTCTCTTCCCTTCTCTGTCTGTAGGCATAGTACTAACACTTCATATCAATATTATAGTCCATAATGAAGACCCTTGTGTCTCCAGTTCACAATTTAATAGATTATGACCTTTGAACCTTTTCATTTGTTAAGATCACATGAGGTAGAAAACCTTCCCAAATGAATCCTAGAGATCTGTCATCTGTTTGCTTTTCCTGGGGTGATGGAATTGCAGATATCTACACATACACCAAAACGGAATATCATCAAAAATGAAACATCAATCTAGAGTATTCATTTTTGCTCTCATTTCCAGTTTTCCATTGTCTGGTTCCTGAGATTCTAAAGTCCAACCAAGAAAAATGACTAACTTCAGGCACTTTTCAGAAGAAATCAATAATCCTTGAAGACATAAAATTGCACAATGAGAAATAATTTTTAATGAAAGATTTTCTTGTTACCTAATAAAAAATGAATGTGACATCTAATTAAATGTGCAGATTTTTGCTATTCATATGTACTTACAGCCACTATCATTATAATAGCTATGCTTTAAAGACCTCTCAAAGCACAAAAACTTCTTAAAATTATTTCAGCAAATAAGAAAAGTTCTAGGAAGACATTTTTAATATTCAACCAACAAGTCATTACAGAATAGTAAGGATGTGCAATGGGAAGATCTTGGCATGTTGAAGAATACACAGCCCTTCTGAATTATAGTGCAGGAGATAAGCTCTTCCCTTAAATAAGCCAAAAATGATAAAATAGAGCAAAAGTGGATATGCTTTTTTCAGAAGTATGAGGAATTACTCAGAGATGTAAGAGGACAAGGTCATGAGTGGCTTCATGAATGAAGAAGAAATGGGACAGTTAGGGAAGAAAACTCCTCTCTGCTAGAAAACTCCTCTCTGTGCAGAGAGGAGTTTTCTTCTCTAACTGTCCCATTTCTTCAGAAGAGAGGTTGGCCCGTCTGAACACTGAAGGGAAGAAAGGCCTCCGATTGCTATGGACATCAGACCCCTGTGTGGATCCTACTTGTAACAACTATGTATAATGAGTCCTAACGAAACTTACCTTTCTAGGAGCCGCAAAGGTTTTAATACGAGAGACTTTCTTACCTCCCCCCCATAGAACAAGGAGAAATATGATGATGATGTCGTTCTCCAACTGTAAATTGGAGACAACTATTATAGAGGTAATCTCTTATAAAACCAGTAAAACTGCCTTCTTGAATTGACTAATAGACATAGGAACTGTGAAAAGGATTATTCTCTATTCAGAACCAAATATAATACTAAAGTCTCCTTAAGCTATGCACTTAAGCAAAATATATTAATGCAGGAGCTCTGGCATCAGCGATGGATTATTCTACCAAGGAGATGTTGGCCAGGGGATCCAAGCCCCCACAAAAGGTAAAGGCTCCTTGCCTCTAAACTGGGATACCTGCAAGAAGAGAGGCGATAAGGCCCTGCTGTCGAAGACCTGACATTAACATGGGAAAGATGTATTGAGACCACACATGCAAGTGTACAGATGGTCTCTGGAATACCAGAGAGTGCTACCAAAGACCACTATACCAATAAAGCAAATATGGGTCTCCTTGAGTCAAGCAAGATTCCTCCATCAGCACCAGCTACACCTCACCTGCCTGGAAATACTGTGCAGCAGAGGCAGCCATATGCCTGTATGTCCCAAATCTAACTGGCTATTGGCTCTCTCCTTGGAGGAATAACCCACTGCTGATGCCACAAGCTTACACCCTCTAGTGGTCAGGAGATGTTATAAGCCACAGTAAGACCCTGTCATATTCAACAGAAGAAAAATGTTCATACCAAAGTAACCTATGATAACAATTAGTACTGTTTGAATACCTATATATCTAATTGCTTGTGCTTCATTAGTAGGATCGAAGGGTTATTCCTGGATAAACTGTCATCCCATGAGGGAAAGCAGCCAGAATTGACCAGATTCCAAGACAACAGCTCCAGAGAAAGTAGACTGTCTTGCTTCTTATCCACCTGTGCCCCTTTTCTAAGTCTAGGGAAAAATCTGCGGAAGAGGTGACGTGGTAGAAAGTAAGGGCTGTGATTGGGGTGAATGGTGAAGCTACAGCAATATAGACTGGACATTCATTTGATCAACTTGATTGAACATACAGGTCCCCCCTGTTGGATGGTGGGACCAAGGGGCTGTGTGGGTTTGGACACAACTGCTTGCAGATTGGTTTCGCAGGAAGGATGCTTGTACTCATAAATTGTCACTTATTGCTAAAAAATGGAAAAAAAAGCTGGGAGAAAGATGCAGGACAGTTGTGGCAGAGTGCATGATCTGGGATGGGGTGAGGGGGTGGGGGAAGGGAAGGGGAAATATGCCTGAACTGAATTGGAAAATGGTGTATGAAATACACAAAGCTTTAATTAAAAAAAAAGAGAGAAGAAAACTCCATGTAATGAAAATAACATGTTAAAAGCTTGAAAATGTTTAAATCACAAAAAGACAAAGAAAACAAAGTTGGAAAGGCAGGTGAGCAGCGGCCTTATTCACATGGAAGATAAGACACCTGCAGTCACCTAAAAGCAAACTAATATATCTGCTGACATAAGCAATCTCAGAGCCAAGACTTGCACCTAACTTCACTGGGCTTTCTAGTAAAACACATAAAGAGCTAGCTGCTGCTATGAGTCAATAAAAGTGAAGACCTAGTCAGGGGTCTCAGGACTAATCCCTAAGGAAGATGAGGAGAGTAGGTAAAATAAGTCATGTCCACTTAACACAGGAAATAAAACCTTTGAGTTAGAAGAGGTCAAACTACTGGAAAACAGAGACTGTGAAACTATACATTTTGTCCCATATTACCCAGTATAATTCATACTATAATTCTCTAGTTTAAGAAAATAAGTATTTTAAGTGTCTTGTAGTAACTAAATGGCTAACATAAAACATTAAATTGCATATGTATATATTTTACAGCAAAATAAAATCTTAGTTAAAAAATTATGTGTTTTATTATAATAGTACTTGTTAAAAATATGCTATAGCACTTAGAGTGGAAATAACATCAAAGCTAAGTAATATAAAGAGGCTTAATATATATTTATTAATTCATTTATTGTGCTAGGCATCAAATTCAGGGGCTCATGAATGCTCATAAGATTTTAAAAATTTAAGGGCTAGAGAGATTGCTCAGTGGTTAAGAGTGCCAACTGCTCATGCAGAGGACCTGGGTTCAATTTCCAGCACCCACGTGGCAGGTAAGAACAGTCTTTAAGCCAGGCATGGTGACACAAGCCTTTAATCCTAGCACTCCAGAGGCAGAGGCAGCCGGATCTCTGTGAGTTCAAGGCCAGCCTGGTCTACAGAGTGGGTTCCAGGCCAGCTGGGGCTATAGGGAGACCCTGTCTAAATAAATAAATAAATAAATAAATAAATAAATAAATAAATAAAATGAAGATTTTAAAAGTTTTAATAAATGACTGAAATTCCTTTTACTCACTCCCATCCCTGTAAAGAGATTACCAAATAAGATAAAACACTTTTTCTCATTCTCATAAATCTTCAAACAATTCATGAAAGTTCTATCGACACTGAGGACATGTATATTCAGATCTAATTTTAAGGCCTAGAGATGAAGGCTAAGCTTTAAGAATTTGAAACTGTTAAACAATTAAGGATTAATATGGTAAACTGTAGATGATCTTGAAGATCTTTGAAAATTCATAAAACTCTTCCAAATTATGTCAGTTCCTTCTAATGCTGGAAAAAAAAAAAAGTTTTCTTTTTCGTAAATATGTTTCCCTATGAATAGCAATGGAATTATCCAAAACCCCCTATAGTATTGTATCTTATGAATTATCACAGAGAGGAAAAACAATAATTTAAAAATCACATCAAACACAAACTAGGCTGGGTAGTACTAAGAATTTCAAGGCAGGATAATCACCTAAGATTTCCAAACAGCTGTGGTGGACATGTTTCAAGATCAGTTTGATGAGTAAATGAAGAAGAACAAAATGCCGATGAATTTCAATTGACATAGAATTGCCTTTTCTCCTCACCAGCTCAGCCAAAGCTACTCTCACAAATGAACTTCTGCAGACACAGTCACAGCTAAGGCCACAGTCAAACAAGAGCAACTGCCTATGGCTGGAGCACTGAGAGACAGAGCATTTATGAAATGGACAACGTAATTTAGGAAATAAAGATTCTATCCATCTACCTGTTTATAGAAAAGTATTGTACCAGAGTTTGGGTAGAAAGGAAGAGAAATGTTTCCTCCCAGAATAAATGCATTCACTTTGGCACTCACATCAGCCCCTCCCATAACTCTTCCTGCATTCATCGTCAATCTTCGGCAGATGTAACTTTACAAGTAGGAAGTGCCTCGTCTCGCACTGGATTTGCTGAGTGGGCCCTTCTGCTTGTAAGAAGGCCACCAACTGTACTAAAGGAAGTGCTGCAGGTAAGGAGGACGAGAAGTGCCATTAGCGCTTTTCTTCCCACATGGTAAGAGCATCATAGTCACTTCACCACCCAAACACCATCAAAAAGCAAACTCAAACACGCCTGAAAACCCTCTCTTGCCTACAGGAAAGTATGCTGATTGGAACTCAATTGGCTTAATCTTTTCAGTGTTTTCATCTTAAGGGTCTTTATACATCTCAGACTTTTCCATTAGGAAAGATATTCTCACTTGCTCTCTCTATTCATTAAGCAATTTGTTTGACTTGAAAGTCACTAAGTCTGTGTGCAAGCGCTTCTATTTTCAAGATATTAAAAGGATTATACAATCCACAATGTAACTCCTAAAACTGTCTAAATCATAATTAAAAAAAATAAAACAGTGTGTCAGGCACATCTTTAATTCACTGATCTTTCTTATGTCCATTTCACTCTTTCCCAAGTGCACATCAAATAGCTGCCTGGGCTCTGTTTGCTCCAAGTCAAGGATGAATTGCAGTATTTTAAAATCTTCTGCTCAGGATATAGTTTTTGCTCAGACTTTGTTTTCAATATACTTTCCCAGCCCATAATAATAAACATGGGCTCTTCAAAGAGACATAAACATCCCTAGGCAATGTATCAGTTCTTTGATTAACAATAGACACCTGCACCTATTGAAAGAAGAGCAGTAACTACTACACCACTAGGCATGGCTTACACTAAGGATTAAAATGAAATGGCCCCCTGTAGGATTGTCTAAAATATGAATATATGAGATTAGACAGATGGCTCAGCAGTTAAGAGCCCTGACTGCTCTTGCAGAGGACCCAGGTTCTATTCGCATCACCAACATAGAAGCTAATAACCATTCCTAACTCCCAGTTCCAAGGGATCTGAAGCCCTCTTCTGACCTCAGTAAGCATTGCATGACACCAGTGCACTTAGACACATGCAAGAAATGCACTCATACACATAAAATAATATAACCTTTTTTTTACATATGAATATGTGAAAACATTTTCTCCAATATCACTTTAAATTTATATAAAATCTACAGTTTCTTTTTGTAAACTTCCTCATTAAACTCCATTAATTTGTTTCCTACCTGTTTTGCCATATTTTGATTTAACCAGAAACTATAAACATAATATCTTTAATAAAGAATAACACTGAGTCCCATTTCTACTTTTATAGAAAAATATCTCTGAATATAATTTCAGTGAAAATTTACTAATTACTTGCTCAAAATAAATTTTCGACAGGAGCAAACTATAGGTCTTATCTCATGAGGATCTTCCATGTAGTCACCATACAGATACCTATCAAAATCAAAACAGTGTCACATCCTCCAATATTTCACCACAAGGTTCCCAAATGTGTGCATAACATAACTTCTGTCCCAACTCCTCCCAGCCACACCCTTTCCTTTTCACCTCATGTCTTTTCCCAAGTGTAGGGCTGATGATATATTGTCTCAGAAATACTTCTGAACTTGGCCGGGCATGGTGGCACATGCCTTTAATCCTAGCACTTGGGAGGCAGAGGCAGGCGGAACTTTGAGTTCAAGGCCATCCTGGTCTACAGAGCGAGTCCTAGAAAAGCTGGGGCTACAGGGAGACCCTGTCTCGAAAAGACAAAATAAATAAATAAATAAATAAATAAATAAATAAATACACATCAATTTAAACTGCACTAGACAGGCGGGGTGTAGCTGGTGCTGACAATGGAGTCTTCAGCCATATGCCTGTATATCCCAAACCTAATTGGCTATTGGCTCTCTCCTTGGAGGAATAACCCATGGCTGATGCCACAAGCTTACATCCTCTACAGGTTAGGAGGTGTTATAAGCCACAGTAAGACCCTGTCATATTAAACAGGAAAAAATGTAATTCATGGATTAACATATCATCCAAACATATGTGTCTATACCAAAGTAACCAACTATAACTATTAGTGCTCTTTAAATACCTATATATCTAACTGCTTGTGCTTCATTAGTAGGATCAAATGGTTATTCCTGGACAAACTGTCAGCCCATGAAAGGAAACAGCCAGAATTGACCAGAGTCCAAGACAACAGCTCCAGAGAGAGTGGACTGTTTTGCTTCTCATCCACCTGTGCCCCTTTCCTAAGCCTAGGGAACAATCTGAAGAAGAGGAGGCATGGTAGAATGTAAGGGCTGCGATTGGGGTGAATGGTGAAACTACAGCAATGTAGTCTGGACACTCATTTGATCAACTTGATTGAACATACAACCCCTCACTCCCTGCTGGATGGTGGGCCTGTGGGGGTTTGGGCACAACAGCCTGCAAATTGGTTTCATATGAAGGATGCTTGTACTCATGGATCATCACTTATAGCTAAAAAATGAAAAAAAAAAAACTGAGAGAAGGATGCAGGACAGTTATGGCAAAATGCATGATCTGGGATGGGGTGGGGGTAGGAGGGAAAGGAAAGGGAAATATGCCTGATCTGAATTGGAAAATGATGTATGAAATGTACAAAGCACCAATAAAAAATTTTTTTAAATAAATAAAAAAATAAATAAACTGCACTAGAGAAAGAACCAGGAGGATAAGATGCTACAACTAACTCAAACCTTTTCACTTCCATCTGAAAACACTCTGGAGGATTCCCATAGACTGAAGATTAAAATTCTAGCATTCAAATTACCCATAAGCCATAGATGAAATGATTCCTGAGATCCTCTGTGATCTCAGCTTTGTCTACACACTACCTTCTTATCATATGTAGACAAGCCAGGTTTCCTTTCAGCTTGCTCAGCTGCTCAGGGTAAGCACTTCACAGCCAACACACTCCACCTTTGGATAAATTCTTTCATTGTCTCTGCCTCACCCAAGCAGAGTAATGTTGACCAATCTAATTAAAATCTTTAAGCAGCATGGGAATAATATTAGTAACTGCATCACAAGGATTCTGTACAGATTGAAGTATGCACACTGATAAAAGATTTAGAACTGCTTCTGACACATACTAGGTAGTTTATTGATTATCCACCCCTGAACACACCAGACCAACACACACATGTGTTTAGTTCTCGACCTAAAACTTGACAAATAGTGGGTATTTGTCTAGCTACATGCTTAGCTCATTAGCATTTGGAGACCTGGTTTCCAATCTCATTATTTCAAACATCATTTAAAATCTCAGCATTTCAATTAGTTTATTTATAACTGAAGATAATTATAATCTGTCTTCCTCAGCCTCAGTGTGAACCACAAATTAAATAATGTACAGGAAAGTGCTATAAATGTGTAAATATTACCCAAATAGTAATTATTATTTTAAAGAATAAGCATATAGTAGAGCAATTTTAACGTTTAGAATCAAAAGCTCAATACACTCCTTTCAAATTCTTTCTATATAGTGAGGTCGTATGTTGGGGGCTCAGGTTCCGGACTTGCTAGGATCACCTGGAGCAGCCCAGCGCTGCTCCAGACAGGTACTGGGGCACAGGAAAAGTCAGGCATACCCCCCCTCCGCCAACAACTGGAATTGAGGAGAGAGTATCCAAGTGGATTTTTTTAGGAGAGCACTCAGAACAGGAAAGGAAGAGTGACTTAGACTTCCAATAACCAATATATAAACAAAAATGAAAGCCTGAAACCTAGAGAAGTCAATATTCCATAAACGAGGAGGGGGGAAAAAGCATTGGAAGGAAGCAAGCAAAACAAAACAGCCTTCAACACACTGAAAAGGCATTTGTGATTTGAATCACAAAGGGAAACCCACATGCCAGGGACACTACAAAGGGACAACATGGGAAAGGTACAGGATAATTCCACACCAAGCTCTACCAACCCTGTAGGAGATAGTTACAATGGGATCCCCCTGGATGTGACTCCAGAAACAGACCTTAGAGGAATAACTGCAGACCTGTGCAGAGAAATTAGACAATAAAGAATTCAGAGAACTAAAGAGAGAGAATAAAAATCTCGAAAAGGACCTAGAGGGATACAATGAAAAACTTCGAAAAGAACTAAAGGAAGGGATTGACAAACTCCAGAAAGAACTAGAGAGAGAAAAAAACAAACACCTTAAGGAAGTAGAAACACTGAAAAAGGAAGCCAACCAACGAAGTAAGGAGCAGCAAGAAGAGACTGAGAAACTCAAAAAGGAAATGGATATATTAAAGAAATCACAGGATGAAATGAAAAAGGAAATAGAACACTCATCCAATCAAGAAGAAAGGAAAGGAAAAAGCATCAGAAATAGAATGGAGGAAGCAGAACAGAGAATATCAGATCTGGAAGATAACACAGAGCAACTAAAAAGCTCAAATAAAGAATATGAAAAATTTAAAAATACACAAAAGTGGAACAACCAGGAAATATGTGACACTATGAAAAGATCAAACCTCCGCATCATAGGAATAGAGGAAGGAGAAGAATCTCAAGAGAATAGTATTGATCAGATCTTCAACAGAATAATAGATGAAAATTTCCCCAAACTAAAAATAGACAAGCCCATACAAATACAAGAAGCACATAGGACCCCAAATAGACAAGATCAGAAAAGAAACACCCCACGCCATATCATAGTTAAAATGCTAGATGCCCAAAACAAAGACAAAATTCTGAGGGCTACAAAAGAAAAACAAGTCACATACAAAGGGAAACCCATCAGAATTACAACTGACTTCTCGCCTCAAACCATGAAAGCAAGAAGAACATGGAGCAAAGCATTCCCTGTGTTAAGGGACTATGGATGCCAACCCAGAATACTTTACCCAGCAAAAATGTCGACTATACTTGAAGGAGAGAGAAAAATCTTCCATGACATAAACAAGATGATGGAATACATGTCTGGAAAACCAACTCTTCATAAAATACTTGAAGCAATTCAAAGGGCAGAAGAGAGGAGCAACAATCCTCAAACACCTAGGAAAAGAAACTAACAAAAACATAACCATAGGAGCAAAATCAAAGGCTAGAAGTCCAAATGGATAATAAAGTGAAAGGAAGCAACATCCATCTTTCAATTGTAACCTTAAATATTAATGGGCTAAACTCCCCAATCAAAAGGCATAGACTGGGAGAATGGATTAGGAAACAAAACCCATCTATATGCTGTCTACAAGAAACCCATCTCAATTTCAAGGATAGGCACCAACTTAAGGTGAAGGGTTGGAAGAAAGTATTCCAAGCAAATGGTACCAAAAAGAAAGCGGGTGTGGCTATTCTAATATCAGACAAAATAGACTTCAAAGCAAAAGAAATCAAAAGAGACAAAGAGGGCCATTACATCCTTATTAAAGGAACAATTGACGATGAAGATTTCACAATCATAAATATATATGCACCAAACATCAGTGCACCAAACTTTATAAAGACAATTCTTCAGGATCTCAAGGCACAGATTAACCCCAGCACACTAATACTAGGGGACTTCAATACCCCATTAAGTCCTCTAGACAGATCAACAGGACAAAGGATAAACAGAGAGACATCTGAACTAAATGACACAATACACCAAATGGACCTCACAGACATCTACCGAATATTTCACCCAAACACCAGAGAATACACTTTCTACTCAGCACCTCATGGAACATTCTCCAAAATAGACCATATACTGGGACACAGGGAAAAACTCAACAAATATAAAAAGATTGAAATAATCTCATGCATTCTATCAGACCACAGTGCAATAAAACTCAATATCAACACCAGAATAAACCCTACAACCTACAGGAACACATGGAGACTAAACAACACTCTCCTGAATAATGAGTGGGTCAAGGAAGAAATAAAAAAAGAAATAAAAACATTCCTGGAACTGAATGACAATGATAAAACAACACAGCAAAATCTATGGGACACTCTAAAAGCAATCCTAAGAGGGAAGTTTATAGCTCTAAGTGCCCACATTAAAAAAACAGAAAGAGCACAAGTGAATGATCTAACACTGCAGCTAAAAATACTTGAGAGACAACAACAAATGAACCCTAAACGGAGCAGACAAGAAGAAATAACAAAAATCAGAGCAGAGATCAATGAAATAGAAACAAAGAAAACCATACAAAAAATCAATGAATCCAAAAGTTGGTTCTTTGAGAGAATAAACAAGATAGACAGACCTCTAGCCCAGTTAACCAAAAGAAAGAGGGAACAACTCCAAATCAATAGAATCTGTGATGAAAGGGGAAATATCACAACAGACAATGAAAAGATCCAGACAATCATACGGGACTACTTCAAAAACTTATATTCTACTAAGTTTGAAAACCTAGAAGAAATGGATGAATATCTGAAATCCTGGGAATCACCAAAGCTCAACCAAGAAGAGATCGACAGCCTAAACAGACCAATAGTACAGGAAGAAATCGAAGATGTAATAAGTAGCCTCCCAACCAAAAAATGCCCAGGCCCGGATGGATTCACGGCAGAATTCTATAAAATATTTCGTAAAGACTTACAACCATTACTACTTAAATTGTTTAGAAGGATACAAATGGAGGGACTTCTCCCAAATTCCTTCTATGAAGCCAGCATTACGCTACTACCAAAACCAGGGAAAGATACAACCAAAAAGGAGAACTATAGACCCATCTCCCTAATGAACACAGATGCCAAAATTCTAAACAGGATTCTGGCAAATCGCATACAGACTCACATCAAGAAAATCATCCACCATGACCAAGTTGGATTCATACCAGACATGCAGGGATGGTTCAACATACGAAAATCAATAAACATCATCAAACATATCAATGGACTGAAGGACAAAAACCACGCCATCATCTCAATTGATGCGGAGAAAGCCTTTGACAAAATCCAGCACCCTTTCATGTTTAAAGTCCTGGAGGGAATTGGTCTGGAGGGATCATTCCTCAATGTAATCAAAGCCATATACAGAAAACCCACAGCCAATATCATCCTAAATGGGGAAATGACAGAAGCATTCCCCTTAAAGGTAGGAACTCGGCAAGGCTGCCCCCTGTCACCACTCCTCTTCAATATAGTGCTAGAAACCCTAGCTAGGGCAATAAGGCAAGAAAAGGAAATTAAAGGAGTTCTAATTGGAAAAGAGGAAGTCAAGCTATCCCTTTTTGCTGATGATATGATTGTCTACCTAAGGGATGCTAAGAACTCCACCAGAAAACTCCTAGAAACGATTAAGAGCTTTGGTAAAGTGGCAGGATACAAAATAAACCTAGAAAAATCAGTAGCCTTTCTGTACACCAACAACAAGCAATTGAAGAAGGACTACAAGGAGACCTTCCCACTCACAATAGCCTCAAAAACAATAAAATACCTAGGAACAAACCTAACCAAAGACACCAAGGATCTCTACAACAAAAATTTTAAACCCCTGAAAAAGGAAATTGAGGAAGACATCAGAAGATGGACAAACCTCCCATGCTCATGGATTGGGAAAATAAATATAGTAAAAATGTCCATCCTACCCAAACTAGTGTACAGATTTAATGCGATCCCAATCAGAATCCCCAAGAGTTTCTTCACAGGCCTGGAAAAAAAAATCCTCAATTTCATTTGGAAAAACAAAAGACCCCGAATAGCCAAAGCAACCCTGAGTGAAAAGAGCAATACAGGGGGGATCGCTATACCAGACATCAAACTATACTATAGGGCTATAGTCATAAAGACAGCCTGGTACTGGCACAAAAACAGACCAGTTGACCAATGGAATAAAACTGAAGATCCAAACCTGAGCTCATACAATTTCAGCCACCTCATATTTGACAAGGGGGCCAAGAAGACACAATGGAAGAAAGACAGCATCTTCAGCAAGTGGTGCTGGCAAAACTGGATCACCACTTGTAGAAGAATGAAATTAAACCCCTACCTCTCACCTTGTACAAAGGTCAACTCCAGATGGACCAAAGACCTCAACGTGAAACCCCAAACTCTGGAGGTGATAGAAGAGAAGCTTGGCAGCAGACTACAAGACATAGGTGTAGGAAAAGACTTCCTAAATCAGACAGCAGCTGCACAAGAAATAAGATCGACAATTGACAAATGGGACCTCATTAAACTCAAAAGCTTCTGTACATCAAAGGAAGCAATAAAGGAAGTGAGGAGAAGACCCACAGAGTGGGAGGAAACCTTCACAGCAGATACATCTGACAAAGCATTAATTTCCAGAGTATACAAGCTACTCAAAAAACAAAGAAGAAAGAAAACAAATGAATCATTCAAAAGATGGAGCAAAGATCTGAATAGAGACTTCACAGAGGAGGAGTTAGAGATGGCTGAGAAACATCTTAAGAAGTGTTCAACATCTCTGATAATTAAGGAAATGCAAATTAAAACCACTCTGAGATATCACCTTACTCCAATAAGACTGGCTAGGATCAGGAACACGAATGATACCAAGTGCTGGAGAGGTTGTGGGGAAAGGGGAACACTCATCCATTGCTGGTGGGAATGTAAACTTGTACAGCCACTATGGAAAGCAGTGTGGAGAACCCTTGGAAGACTCAAAATGAGCTTGCCATTTGACCCAGTCATACCACTCCTGGGTATATACCCACAAGACTCATCTTACTGCAGAAATACAGGCACAGCTATATTTATTGCAGCTTTGTTCACAATATCAAAAAGCTGGAACCAACCAAAATGCCCCTCAACTGACAAGTGGATAGAAAAAAATGTGGTACATGTATATAATGGAGTTCTATGCAGCAGTAAAGAAAGACAAAATCATGAATTTTGCAGGTAAATGGATGGAGCTAGATGATATTATATTAACTGAAGTAACACAGTCCCAGAAAACAAACAACGAATGGTATCCCTCATCTGTGTATGATAGCATCAATAACCCAGTTGTAAATATTTCTGTGGAGAGGGATGAATATTAAAAGAACAACAACAGAAAGACTGCATTAGAAAACTGACTGAAATGGTGAACCGGGAGGGGTGGGAGGGGCGAGAGAGGGACACGGGGTCTATATTCTATTAATGTATATTTAATTTAAAATTACATGGTATTTTACTTAAAATTTGTATAACAAAAACTTTGGGATTAACATATACAAATGTTCTCTATAATTTTTGTGTTATACAGTATCATCTTGTAATGGTCACTTTTACCTGTAGGATAATTTAACTTAAGGAATTAAGTTTGCTTCCCAAATTAACAACATACAGTCACCCAAAAAAAGCTTGGATAAATTTAATGAAATTTACACCTTGATTCCTGCCTATAGGTATGTGTACTACAACTGCCTTTTTGAGACTCATGGGTCAAAAATAAAAAACCTAAAATCAAAAAGGGGGGATACAGTTACATATTAAACCTTTTTGTCAAAAACTTTCAATTTAATCTTAAAACTAACTATGAGAAAAGATTTGTATGTTCCCACAGGTCAAAACATCACCAACTCAACCGCTGAGAAAGAAAAGAGACACCCTTCCATTGTGTAGGCTGTACCAAGAAATACCAGCAGAGAAGTTGGTCCGTCTTAACACTAAAATGAAGAAAAGCCTCAGGCTGCTACAGGCATCAAACATCTCTGAGGACCATAGGTGTAACAACTGTTGATAGTGAGTCCTAATTAACCTTACCTTCTATGTGCAGCACAGTTTTAATATGAGAGACCTCCTTACCTCTTCTTCATAGAACAAAGAAAAACATGATGGTAATGAAGTCATTCTCTAACTGTAAATTAGAGCTGACTTTATAGAAGTAATCTCTTATAAAACTGGTAAAACTGCTTTCTTTAATTGACTAATAGACATAGGAACTGTAAAAAGGATTATTCTCTATTCAGAACCAAATATATGACTAAAGTCTCTTTAAGCGGTGCATATAAGCAAAATATATTAATACAGGAGAGCACTGATAGCAGCAATGGATTATTCTTCCAAGAAGATGTTGGCCAGGGGATCCAAACCCCCCCAAAGGTAAAGGCTTCTGGCCTGTAAACTGGGTTACCTTCAAGAAGAGAGGCAGTAAGGTCCTGCTGTCAAAGACCTGATGGAAGCATGGGAAAGTTGTATTGAGACCACACTTGAAAGTGTACAGATGGTCTCTGGAATACCAGAGAGTGTTACCAAAGGCCACTGAATCAATAAAGCAAATGTTGGTCTCCTTGAGTCAAGCAAGACTCCTCCACCAGCATCAGCTACACCTCACCTCCTTGGAGAAACTGTGCAGCAGTGGCAGCCATATGTCTGTATAACCCAAATCTATTTGGCTATTAGCTCTCTCCTTGGAGGAATAACTCATGGATGTTGCCACAAGCTTATATCCTCTAGTGATTAGGAGATGCTATATGCCACATAATACCTTGTCATCTTTTACAGGAAAAAAGTAATCCATGGATTAACACACCATCCAAATATCTGTGTCTATACCAAAGTAGCCTACCATTATAATTAGCAATGTTTAAATACCTATATATCTAATTGTTTGTGCTTCATTAGTAGGATTGAAAGGTTATTCCTGGACAAACTGTCAGCCCATGAAAGGTAACAGCCAGAACTGATCAGAGTCCAAAACGACATCTCCAAAGTAGACTGTTCTGCTTCTCAACCACCTGTGCCCCTTTTCTAAGCCTAAGAAACAATCTATGGAAGAGGGGGCAGGGTAGAATGTAAGGGCTGTGATTGCGGTGAATGGTAAAACTATAACAATATAGTCTGGACACTTATTTGATTAACTTGATTGTACCTTCAAGCCCCTCCAGCTGGATGGTGGGAGCCTTGGACTGTGTGGGTTTGGGCACAACTGCTTGCAAATTGGTTTTATATGAAGGATGCTTGTACTAAAAAAAAGGAGCTAGATACTGAAAAGTCTTTAAAGCAGGTTTTCATGCCAGGTCTGAAGAAGGCCAAGAGCTTGGAGGAAGATAGTCATTAAAATCTACTCTGTAAGATTTGCAGTTTAAAAGGGTATACTTAAAAATAACATATATTTATATAGAGAGGTATTTCAGTAGAGATTTATACAGAAATACAAAATAAACCATATGTTAATGGACTTGATTTCTCTGAAGTCATAGTCCAGTCATATAGCTTTAAAGAGCAAAGTGTATATTGGGTAAAATTTTATGTGGCAGGTACTCAACTCTGCCAAAGCTTTATCCACATATTATAGGATATTTTAAGGTTTAGTGAAACGTTTAGATTAGTTAAATTTGGTTGTAGGTTTTGGTGAAAATGGTAATTTTCATTTGAACTAATTGGGAATATATAATGTTAATTGTTTTATTTATAATTTGTATTGAACTTCCAACAGTAACTTTGGGGTTAAGGTACACAAATGGTTTCTATATTTTTCTGAATTATACATCACATTGTAACACTTTCTTTTACTTGTAGGACATTAAAGGAATTAAGTTTAAATTTACTTCCCAAATAAGTAGCATACAGTCAATGAGAAACAGTTTGGGTAAATTTAATGAAAACTTGTGCCTTGTCTCCTATTTATGTGTATGTGTAATACAACTTAGGCATCTGTATGTCAAAACATAAAAATTTAAAAAAACAAAAAGAGGGAGGTGGGAGGTGGGGTAGTATCCCTTCTGAGATACAAATGGAAAACTCTGTGTTCCAATCCTATTGATAAATTTTCAATTTTGAGATCTTGAAACTAACTATGGGAGGAGACTTGTATGTTCCCAAAGGTAAAAACACCAATACAAATGCCTGAAAATGTACAACTTTTGGCTGTGCAGGATGGACTGGGAAATGCCAGCAGAGAGGCTGACCTATCTGAACATTAAAGAAAGTGGAACCTCAGACTGCCTGAGGCACAGACACTGAATTCAATCTCTTTGAATTCTATTGGGGTTAACTGTTTATAATGGGCCCTAACAAAGTTTACCTTCCAGATGCTGAGAAACCTTCCTATCTCTCCCCTTTATAGGAAAAAGAAAAACACGATGGTACTGAAGTCATTCCCTAACTGTTATAGTGGTAATTTCTTATAAAACAGGTATAACTTCCTTTTTTTAATTGAATGATAGGCATAGGAACTGTGAAAGGATAATTCTCTATCTAGTCCCAAATTCAATAGTAAAGTCTTTATAAGCTGTGTAATTAAGCAAAATATATTAGTACAGGAAAGCTCTGATATCAGCAATGAATTATTCTGTCTAGGAGATATTGGCTAGGGGATTCAAACCCCCCAAAATTATAAAGGCCTTTTGCCTATAAGTGGGATATATGTAAGGAGAAAGGCAGTAAGTCCCTGTTGACGAAGACCTGGTGTGAGCATGAAAAAATGTTATGAGACATCACCTGCTAATGTACAACTGGCCTCTGAAATGCCAGAGAGCATTATCAAAGGCCACTAAACCAATACAGCAAAATATTGGTCTCCTTGAGACAAGCAAACTCCTCCATCCATATCAGCTTACACCTCAACTGCCCTGGAGATACTGTGCACAGTGGCAGCAGTATATATATATATATATATATATATATATATATATAGTATATATATATAATCCGAATTTAATTGGCATTAGCTCTTCTCCTTGAGGAATGAATCATGCAAGGAGCCAAATATTATCCTCTAGTGATTAGAAGATGTTATAGAGCCACAATAAAACTTTGTCACCTTTATAGAGAACACAGTTTGTGGATTAGCATACCATCCAAGCATCTGTGTCTATGCTCACAGCTTAGCTTGACATAATAATTAGTACTGCTTAAATGCCTGTACATCCAATTGCTTGTGCTTTGTTAGTATGACTAAAAAGGTATCACTGGATAAGCTGTCAACCCATGAAGGGAAACAACCTGAACATACTAGAGTCCAAAAAGACATCTCCAGAAAAAATAGACTGTTTTTGCTTCTCACCCACTTGTACCCCTTTCCCAAAGCCTAGGGAAAAAATTGCGGAAGAGGAGGTGTGATAGAATGTAAGGGATGCAGAGAGATTGGGGTGAATTGTGAGACTACAGCAATATAGACTGGACTCCTAATTGATCAACATGCCTGTGCATATAAGTATCTCCAACTGGACTATGGGAACCTTGGGTTGTTCAAACTTTGGACAGAGATACTTGCAAATTGGTTTTACATGAATGTTACATTCGTTGCTTATGCTTAATAATTTGACTCACTTCAAAAAAATGCACCAATTTCCTAATTATATGGCAAACTGAGTAACATCAATGTTATCTGAAAACAACTGTGTTATTATATTGTAGAATCCCTTAAAAAATAAACAAATAAAGACGGAAAAATTCTTTCTATATAATATGAGATTTCTGAGCTTCTGATTTTTTCCTTCCAAGATGGTAACAAAACTATTTGTGAATTATTTCACACATTAACATAAGTATAAAAGTCAAATATACCAAAACAGCCTTCTCATTTTCCTCTGCTAGACTAAACTTTAGACAGTCTTCTAGACTAAACTTAATCTCCTCATTCTTAGGGTGTTTACTTAAGAAAATTTGCACCTATAAACTTTGTGCTCCTTCGAGATGCAAATCTCTCTTCTTGCAAGTATACTACATCAGGGATGGTTTTTCTCTGGAACTTTGAAGCTTTCTCCTTGAAATGATAAAACTTGCATTTCCTCACCTCTGGGGAAGGATAAGAGTCTAAATTTGATATGTGACAATTAGGCAGCAAAAACTGCCTAAAGTTGCAACAAGGAAGATTCTCAAGTATTCCACCAGCTCACCTTCCTTCTTGAAAATGTTTCTGGTAATGGGAATAGGCATGGCACCGTAGGAGTGGCATCACCATGTTGGCTTTGGTCACATCATTGCTGGGTAATCAGGAAGATCTGCTCTTTTTGAGCCTCTAGAAAGGCTGACTCAAACCCAGTAGATGAACTTGCACTGAGTAATGTCTAGAACACTAACTTGATACAATACAAATGACAGAATACATGAATTCAACTCTATGGCAGGGAGGTCTATGGCATAGTGCCAGTGAGGGAAGGGGTATTAAGATGATTAATATTCAATAAAACTCCAAAAATCCTTAAAAAACAAAATTTTTCTATAATTTCTTTCAACAAAATTTCATTCAAACTCACACCAATTGCAATAATCTCTCTATTCCCACTGCAATATCTTGAATAAAACCTTCCTTTGCTCTTTAATTTATCTGATGAATTTTTGACGTCAGTGTATCAAACAATGACATGCCTAGTTTAACTGAGATATCACAAATTCCACCAATATCCATGAGGTTCAGCCTAAATCTTATCTATCTCTCAGTACTCCTTTCTTCTAATATCCCTGTCCTTTCTTCTCTTTCCTGTGTCAAGTACATCTAAGGAACTTTACCTTAGTTTTCCCCTGTCATTCATGTTTACATGTACTTGATAGCAGTAATTTCTTTTCTAATTCACACAAAATTCACAACATGTGGCACTGTCGTCACTGCACATAAGTCACTTTTGCTTCTCAGTTTCTACTTCTGTGAAATGAATGTGCTTCATCAGTTGCTTCTTTTTGGCTCTTGTACTTGATAAATCTAAACTAAAGTTCTTTCTGTTATGTCTTTATACTGTACCTCAAATCCCTGTGGATTCTGGAGAGAGGAGGAAGATAGAGATATGGACACTCTACCCAGAAGATGCAATAGCAACTCTTCACATAACTTCTAAAAGTTTGAAATGCATGGATTATTTTCTCCCACTTTCCTACCATCATCACTTCTGTACAGAATTTGCATTTACCCACAATTTACTTAAACTTCCCTGGGATAAATTCAGCTCTGTATGACACGTGGTGGGGCCAATTTTAAATATCTGATGTCAACAGGAAATTACGACACTGCTTTAAATTTCCAAGGTTATTTTAGGTTTTAGTTTTGCTGCACTTTTTAAAAGTCATCAGTCTTGACAAAAAGTTTTCATATCTATCTATATCCCCCTTTTTTATTTAAGGTGTTTAGTTTTGACCCATGAGTCTCAAAAAAGCAGTTGTTTTATACATGCCTATAGGGTGGAATCAAGGCACAGATTTCATCAAATTCACCCATGCTGTTTTGGGTTACTGTATGTGATTAACTTGGGAAACAAAGTTCATTTTTGAGTTAAATCAACCTATAGGTGAAAGAGATTGTTACCAGGTGATACTATATGACAGCAAAATTATAGAGAACATTTGTTTATACCAATCCCAAAGTAATTGTTATACAGATTTTAGTTAAAGCTAATGTGGACAAGAGCAATTTATATCACCAAGTTAACTCAGATGCATTACCGGTTTTATCAGTCTTCAAACCAATGTTGTCCAATATGCCCATATTACTTTTACTAAGTCCTAAAGCACCATGTATCTTGTAGACAGAGTCTGGGCAAAACTTGGATACTTGTTGAACTCATGCTCAATTAAACATGCACCAATCGAAAATACCACCGCTGTCCCTCTCCCACCCCCCCACCCCTCCCAAGCTCAACTATTTCAGTCAGCCTTCTGATGCCAATTCTTTCTGTGTCAAAAAACCTTGCAACCCAAATCTTAAAACCAACTATGGGAAAGGATTTGTATGTTCCAAACAGGCCAGAGTATCACAACTTAATGGCTGAGAAAGAAAAGCAGCTTTGCAGTGAGTAGGATGTACCAGAAAGTGCCAGCAGAAGGACTGACTCCTCTGCGCATTGAAGGGAAGAAATGCCTCAATTGTTGCAGACATCAGGCCCCTCTGTGGATCCTACTAGTAACAAACTATTTTTTTAATGATATCCTTAACGAAGCTACCTTACTAGGTGCTGCAAAGGTTTAATACAAGAGGATTTTCTTAACTCCCCCCCCATAGAAATAAGAGAAATAAGAGGGATGATGAGGTCTTCTCCAGCTGTAGATTGGACAACAGCTGTTATAGAAGTGTTTCTCTTGTAAAATCAGTAAAAACTGCCTCTCTTTAATTGACTAATGACAAAGAAACTTGAAAAGATTATTTTCTATTCAGAACCAATATAATAACTAAAGTCTCCTTAAGCTATGCACCTAAACAAATATATAATACAGGAGCTCTGACATCAACAATGGATTATTCTACCAAGGAGATGTTGGCCAGGGGATCAAGCCCCCACAAATGGTAAAGGGCTCCTTGCCTCCAACTGGGATATCTTGCAGGAAGAGAGGCGATAAGGCCCTTGCTGTGAAGACCTGATACAAAACATGGAAGATGTATGGAGACCGCACTTTAAAGTATACAGATGGTCTCTGGATACCAGAGAGTGTTACGAAGACCACTAAACCAATAAGCAAAATATGGTCTCCTGAGTCAAGCAAGACTACCGTCAACACCAGCTACACTTCATCTGCCTGGAAATACTGTGCAGCAGTGGCAGCCATATGTCTGTATATCCAAACTAATTGGCTATTGGCTCTCTCCTTGAGGAATAACCCACGGCTGATGTCACAAGCTTACATCCTCTAATGGTTAGGAGATGTTATAAAACACACGAAGACCCTGCCATACTTGACAGAAGAAAATGTAGATCATGAATTGACATACCATCCAAACATCTGTGTCTATACCAAAGTAACCTACCATAACAATTAGTACTGTTATAATCTCCATATATATATTGAATTGTTGTGCTTCATTAATAGGATCGAAAGGCTATATATATACTTTTTAATACCTAAATATCTAATTGCATGTGCTTCATTAGTAGGATTCGTAAGGTTAAGCCTGGACATGCTGCAGCCATGAAAGAAAACAGCCAGACAGAGAGACCAAGACATCAGCTCCAGGAGAAAGTAAGTGTTTTGCTTTCTCATCCACCTGTGGCCCTTTCTTACCTAGGGAACAATTCTGCTGGAAGAGGGGTTGTGGTAGATGTAAGGGCTTCGATTGGGGTAATGGTGAAACTAACAACAATATAGCTGGACACTCATTTGATCAATGCTTGATTGAACATACAAGACCCTCTGCTCATGTCTCTCTATATCTTCTGTGGGTTTGGGCACAACTGCTTGCAAATTGGTTTTACATGAAGGATGCTTGTACTCACAAATTATCACCTATTTTTAAAAAAAATGAAAACAAAACAAAACAAAAAAGCAGAGAAAGATGCAGAAAACTTACGGCAGAATGCACAATCTGCGATGGGTAGGGGTGGGGTGGGGGGGAAGGGAAGGGGATATATGCCTGAACTGAATTGGAAAATGATGTATGAATTACACAAGGCATCAATAAAAATAAATTAAAAAAATATTTTACAGAATTCTGCTGTGAAAAAAAAAGTCATCATTCTTTTGAAAATATCATATGATTAAGAAAATTTGTTGTGAGCACATTTACATTTATTGATCCACTCCCTTTGCCATATAAGTCTCCCCATTCATCAAACTTCTATGCTCAGAATATCCCTCAGTTCAGAACTACTTGAAGCATCTGCTTCCAGTAGATACATTTGGAATTTGTAGACCAAGAGTTACATGTGAAATCCAATGCAAAGAATAGGCTTAGAACAAATCAGGTTTGGTTTGACTTAAGAACTAATTTTCATGTGATCTAGTATCTAATTTCTTTATCATTTTCCTAAAGATGTCCTGCTTGCTTTTTTTAAAAAAAATAATGAAAACATGGTAATCTCTATGTATAGATATAAATTTAAATACAGTATGAATTTATTAGAAAATCCATGAGAAGTGCCTTTCTTGTTCTTCACAGAACTGAGCAGTACAGGTGGAGCCAATGAAAGTTCCTAAAGTTTCACTAGGTTTTCCACTTTGATACTGTTTGATGGTGACTTTCTTATTGATGCCATAAACAGGCAGTGGGCAGATACCCCAAAACACTTACTTTCAGAAATAAAAATTGAGTTAACCCCTCTAAAAATTGATGTAAACATTAAAGAGACATAATGCCAAAACTAAGCAATTTAAAGCTTGGGATTTGGCTATTATTATATATAACCATGTCTAAACAACCTAAAATTGTTGTTCTTTCCTTCCTCCCCAAAATATTTTAAGGAAATTAGACTAACAAGAGTATTATACAAACCATATAATCATTATCTTCTCTAGTTGAGTGAGATTTGGAAAATAAAGCCAATGATTATTCAATACATGTATCTCATTTATTGTCATAATAACCTTACAAGGGATGAACTGTTTCCATTTATAGTTTAGAAAACTAAGGTTTGGAATGTCTAAGAAGAACTTATCCAAAGTTGTAACATAAAAATGTTAGCTCCACAACTTGAAATTATTTTTGTTCAAAGCAAACCTTTGTTTTTCTCTTATGACATACTGAGTTCTACCATTAGCATAATGTTGCCCTATCAGGAGGCTGCTGGCAAGAGTAAAATGGGAACAGCCTATTTTCTTCATAAAGATGCTCTCTTGTATCAGCCTCCACAAACCAAGAAGACATATAATACACAGGCTTCATTTGTAACCTTGCATGGCAATGAAAGTGATTGTGCTCCAAAATAAGTTTCAGTGGAATGAAGAGATAAGAGTGAGGTAGCTAGCAAAGCCATACAAAGATATGAGGAGTACAATACTCCTGGCCTAGATTTTGCTTAGGCATTTGCAAAGTTGTAAATCAAATCCAGAGATAACTTCAATTAATAATGCCATTCAAGCTTGTTTCTAGACACTTTATGCATTACAGCACTCATTTATCCATATAACTAAGAAATTGACCTTTCTATTTCCCAGGTTTCCCTCAGTAGTATCATCCACCCACTTCCTCAGAAGAGGTTTATAACAAAGTTTGTGAGGCCTGCAAGCTACAATGTGTCCCTCTGTTAGTTGGTTATCTATCTCTACCTACATACTATAGCTGAGATATTATGGCTTACTATAGTGTCACCAGTTCTGTAGGACACAAAGTTCAACTGGCAGGTGGGATAGTTAAGATGGTTAATTTAATTCGGGCCATGCAGCATCCACCTGCGCGCCTGCCACACCCACTCCAGTGTTGCTTGTGTAAAGTAATATGAGAAATCATATTCAAGACAGGCGGGGGAGATGTGTCCTGCGGGGCTGGACCCCCTGGAGGTCCCTGGCAGAATACCCGGCTAAGATCACCCCGAGATTGAGATGCTTTCCTAGGATATTACGTTTTTCTGGTGTTGGACTTAGCATAACACTGAGCACAGTAAAGATCTTTTCTTAGGGCCAGCCTATAGATATAAAACAAACTATTTGAATGTGCCAGTAACTGGCAATTAAAATGCCTCCCTTGGGACAGGGCTTTTTCCTGGCAGAAGAATGGTCTGTAAGTCTTGAGTCAGAAAAGACTTAAAAATAGACTTCTCTCACAATATACATTACAATGCAAAGACCTGTGACAAATTGGAAAAGAACAATTATATAGTGGTAATGGTTCTATGACTGCTCTAAAAGAAAAACAAGTTCCAGTAATATGTGTAATAAAAACAAGATATATCATTCCATTTAAAACAAAGTAAAAACTCCTCTTTAACAATTAAAATAAAAGACTCTTCAACCCCATTTCCCTATTTAAGTAAAGAAACAGGTTAAACAGTTTTCCTAGTTCTATGCAGCCACTGAATGCCTGAGTCCTGACACTCCCAGCAAGGTTAGGCAAAAGATAAAAAATTACTTTACACCAGCCAAATTGTCTTACAAAAACAAAACATGTTAGTTGGAGCAAGCAGTGGAACGGCTCTTAGTTTTCAGTAAAGATTGAAACTTTAATTAGCAGTGAGAGTTAGAAAAAATTAATAAATAGTTTAGGATGCTATAGGAATAAGGTCTTTGCTTTTAAAAACTTAAAAGAACTGATTAACCTTAGGATATTAAGAATATTTTACTCTGATTTAGGATAGAGATATAAGGCTAAATCTACTGCCAAGAAAACTTCTACTGTGACATAGCAATTACTACTCGGTGTCCTGTAAACTTTTCATTATGACTTGTAATTAAGAGCTAAAAGAAAAACTAATTGATCATGTTAAAAACTATTGATGCTCCTTTTTCTTAAATGTTATTTCCTGGTAAAGGTTATCTTAAGATTTCTACATTTATACTTCAAAGAAAATTCATTTCCTGGACTAAAACTTTTTGTAATGTTTTAGTTTCCTGCTCTGCGTGCCCCGTTATCTCGTCAATCATGAAATAGATAATGAGTTCTGGTTAATGTATGATTTTGACTATTAGTAAATATGTAATTGTAAAGCTTCACCAAATCTTTGTTCTGCCTTCTCCTAAGACTGCTATATAAGCACTGCCCCTGTTCAATAAAGTTGCTGTGGATTTGGAAACTTTTCTCTGTCTCTCATTTCTGCAAGCCATCAGCTTCCTGGTGTTTTCCTGCCAAAGGGAACCCCACAGAAAATACCCACGACCCCAGGAGGGCTGGCCGGTTTCAGCTGCCGGCAACAGCAGTCGGCAACAGGGCCACAGTATCATGGTATTTCATAAAAACATATATGTGTATTACTGTGAAAGCAAGTTTTGGTAAGAGATTTTGAGTTACACAGATTACCTCTGTAACATAAGGAGACTCTATCCAGTCTATAATGTTTCAAGGCTTTATAAAATGACTGACTTCCCTGAGGAACACAGAGTTCTGTTTGCTGTCTGATAAGCAACCTTTAATGTCTCTTGCCTGGCAACCTGCCAATCTTGGGCATTTGGGCATTTAAGAGTACAACAAACTTTTTTTAAGAAGTTGTTATACTTGAATATCCAACACTTAAATTTTCATTCTCTTTGTCTCTCTATCTCACTATAAATATATAAAGTATATATATACGTTATATTTCATATAATATATATTATAATATATAAAATAGTTTATATATAATTCATATACTTTGCTCCTATATATATTATACATATATATTAATAAAAATACAGATAAATAAATATATTAGCAAAATATATCTTTTATATATTATATATGTGTGCAAATGGCATATGTAAAATATTAATTAAATAACATATAATATTATGTATAATATATATAATATTATTATTATATATTATTTATTTATAATTATATTTATTTATAAAATATTTATATATATAATTAATAGTATATATATACATATATATATAATATATATGTATATATATATATATATATGTATATTAGCATATGGGGGAATGCTCCTCTGGAAATAATTAGTATTAAGCCTCCTTATCCTTCTGATTTCCTAGCATTTTTAGTCCTTAGTTTATGAAATGACCTAGGTGCTAGGATTGTGGTGCTCATCCTCCATTCTCATAGAAGGCTTTTGAAATAATTAACCTGTTGCAATGCTTCTTAATTATTCTTCTTTTTTGAATTTAGTGGACCCTTCTAATGGATTCAATCTGAAGCAATACAGATAGATTCTTATCTTGCCTAGAAAACAGTATCCTTACAGTAAGTTTATGAGAAAGTGGCATTCTTTACTCCAATTTTATATTCTCCAAAAAACAAGCAACATGATCTCTTAAAACTTAAATGTGTTTAAATATTCTCTTACTTAGAAGCTTCCAAGGTTTCCCTTGAGTTATCATAAAATCCAAACTCATGATTCTATCACTAATAGGGCCTCAGTTCGTCTGGTCTCTACTCTATCTTCAGATTTACCTCAGATACCATCACCAGACCCTTAGCCACATTTGTACAAATATCCTGAATTATAGAGAAATAACATGTTAAACCTTTCATTTATTACAGTCAAGAGGACTTGCAAGATCTTCCACACAGATGCTCCTTGAGGACTTTTCCCCACATGGGAGCACAGTGAAGCAAGAAGATTGTCCTGGAGCAGATATGTCTGCCCTTCTCCTGGAATCCCTCTCTAATTTCTCAGAGTAATTTCTTTTATCCAGTGTTTTATGCTATCAAGTATTGTCTTCTTTGTTTTTAATAAGTTGATTATTGACTAGAATTAAAGCTATTTAAGGCTGTAAAAATTCAGCTGGATAAGGTGCTGTAAGACTGCCACCCCAGCACTAGAGGCTCAGGCAGGAAGACCGGAAGTTCAAGCCTGGCAGAGATCAAAGACTGTGTTTCCAAAAGGAAAAGAAAAGTAAAAATAAAGGAAAGGGCAGGGCAAGGGCAGGGCAAGGGCAAGAGCAGGAAAAGAAAAGAGGAAAGGAAAGGAAAGGAAAGGAAAGGAAAGGAAAGGAAAGGAAAGGAAAGGAAAGGAAAAAGGAAAGGAAGAAGGAAAGGAAGAAGGAAAGGAAGAAGGAAAGGAATGCAAAAAGATAATTGAAGCATCTATTGTCTTGTTGATTCTGAATTCTGAAGGCAAATAAATATTTCCTTATTTTTAATAAATATTTGCTTAATAATCAATAGGACATTATGTTTCACAAACAGAAACAAACGTACAAAAAAATCATTCAAAGCAAATACATCAGCAGTTACCTATTTGAAACAGGATATAATCTAAAAGCTTTTTTCTCCGGAATACAGAGAACAAGGTTAAATTTGTGAATTCAATACAAAAGGACATCTAGACTAAACAGAGAGCACAGCTGGCAGCAGAGCACTGACCAGGAGATCACAGAACCATCAAAACTAGGTGAAGAAAACTCAACAAGAAAAGACAGCTGCTGAAGCAGAGATGAATGAGAGGATTTCCTCACATCGATCAGGGTTTGGCAGTTTCTATACAGACTTGGTAAATGTCCAGGCTGTGCAGGACATAAGGTCTCTGCATGAAATACCAGCTCTACCATTGTAGCACAAAACCATATATGAGTCATGTATAAACAAGTGTGACAAATGCTATGGTAATAATGTGTTCTTTATGGCTATTAAATTTTTAAAATTTTATGTGTTGAAAATACATTCTTTTTAGATAGTTCTTGATAGGATGAAATTGTAAGCAATAACACCAAGAAATTTTACACCATAAAAGGGAAGGAACTAAATTCTTTTGGTGTGGGAGACGTTCTGTATGCTGCAAAGAGAAAGTGTACATAGCTAGAACATAGGCTAATTCAAGCAGCATACAGAACATCTCCCACATCAAAAGAAGTTAGTTCCTTCTTTTTTATGGCCATTCCTTCTTCCTCCTCAGATTCAACTCCTTATGACCACTCATTTATTCTACATTTCTATTTTTTTGCTATTTTGAGAATATTACACAGATGAAACTGTATAACCTCTTTTTTAATTGTCAAATTTTCTATAAAACCATCCAAATTGTTGCATCTGTCAATAGTTCAGTCCTTTATAAGTCTCAGTAGTATTCTGGAGTATGGATGTGTCATAAATTGCTAAATCATTCTCTCATGCTTAGGTTCTTGTGCAAACTTTTCAGTTCTATGAGTTAAATACCTAGTCATTTAGTTGGAGAGTAGTTTGTTACATATGAAGTTTTCAGGGAAACTACTACACAATTTGTCAGGCTATCATTTCATATTCTTTTCAGTATACAGTGGGCCAATTTTTCTGCATACATACAAACATTTGTTGATATCCTTTTAATTCTTGTCCTTGTGGTACATAGCAGAATATTATTTGGGTTTTAATTTATATTTCCTTAATTCTTAGTGACATTCAACACTTTTTCACATATTCAGGTTACATAAAATAATGTGCCCTGTTTTGTTATATATATATATATATATATATATATATATATATATTCTTTACTTATTATGTATATTTCTTGTTTGTTGTTTTAAAGTTCATTTGAAATGTTATTTGCTAACCCTTTGTCAGATGTGATTTTTAATTCATTCAATTTTTAAAATTATTAATGCATATTCATTATAAACATTAATGAGTTTCACTGTGAAGTTTCTAAATGATAGATGATAGATAGATAGATAGATAGATAGATAATAGATAGATAGATAGATCATTCTACCATTTTATCAACCTCCCCAGCTACTCTTCCTTCCCCTTAAACCTCTCCTTTCCCACGTGGTTCCCTTAAACTTCCCTAGTCCTCCTGCTAATTTTAGGACATAGGACGCCTTTTTTCTTCCTTTTTTAAATTATAGATTATATATGTCAGAGCCAACATGTAAACTTGACTTTATAAGCCTGGCTTTGTCTCTTAAGATGACTATATCTTGCTCCACACATTTTTCTACAAAAGACATGATTTCTTCCTTCTTTATGGCTGAGAAACAGTGCACTGTGATCTCTATCCATTCATCTTTCAATGGGAACTTAGGTTGATTCCATAACTTAAGTCACTGTAAATAGTGCTGCATCAAATATGGGTGTAAACTCATCAGAGAAGTTTCCTTGTGTGGTGGACAGCCATTAATGTAGAAAATTACAACTTGTCAACCTAGAGAGAATAAGTCTTTTTGGAGGACTGAGTCAAACAAGATAACTGTATCACGCCCTCTCACCTCAAGATGCCATTGTGGAAGAGGGGGCAGAAATATCATCAGAGCCAGGGTTAGAGCATGAACATAAGTAAACAGAGGTTTTCAGGCCTCTGGAAACTTGCTCATATGAATTTTCAAAAATGATGACAGCATGGACAAGACCCATGCTGACTCAGACAAAAACCCATCATAGAACTGGGGACATGGACATAATACCTCAAACTTATCCAAAGGACTATTGGCAACTGATTACTGAGTGGGAGGAATCTTTAAGGGAGTCATTATAGATAGACTGACTAGGTGCCAGTGGATGAACTTGCACAGAGAGACATCTGGGTACAAATGTTTGACTGGGTAAGTCATAACATACATGAAAAAGTGCATGAAATTTGGTGGGGTGTATGGGTATATGGTTAGAGCCTAAATTTGATTAAGATCTATTATATGAAATGCACAAAAACTCAATAAAATGGCATTTACATAAACAGCCAGAAGTCAGAGAGGACTAGAGCAAAACGGTATCTTCTGATGATGGCAGAACCATTTCATTCATGTACTCACAGCATGTCAACATTCTAACAGGGAAGGGAGAAGGGCTTATAAGCTCTGACCCCTAAATAAGCATCTTCTGGATTAGGGAGAGTCGGCGTTTTAGGTGGTACTCCAGTGAACGGCCCCACAAGCAGAAGGGTATGGAAAACACAAATTGTAGTCAATTGGGCTATTGTAACAATTAGCTTCAGTTGTCAACTTGACGCACCCGGAAGAGGAAATCTCTACTGAGGAATTCTTTCCATCAGATTGGCCTGGAGGAGTATTTTTTCCAGTTGTTAATCGCTGTAAAATGTCTCTGCCTACTCTGGGTAGTTCGATTCCTCATCAAGTGTTCTGGAATGACTAAAAAATGTAGCTGATCAGTAGCCAGAAAGCAAGCCAGGAAGCCGTGCTCCTATATGGTCTCTGCATTAGTTCCGACCCCCGTGCTCCTGCCCCAAGTTTCTGCTTTGGCATTCCTGAATGGTGGACTGTGAATTGTAAGCCAAATAAACCCTTTCTTCCAAAGTTATGTTTGTTCATAATGTTCATCACAGCAACAGAGAAATAAACAACTGTAGCTATTTTATTATAGAGGACATGAAATTCAGAGAGGGAGAGGTGTAAATCGCAGAGGCATTAGGAGGAGGACTGGGAGATTCAAAATATGTTATTGTGCATGTGTTGCAGAGAATTTTCCTCCTGGGGGGCACTCATACACATGCCCATGCACATAACATCCTACCACACCTCTGCTACTTTTGGTTCCCCATTACTAGGCAACGCAAATTCTCCAATCTTAGACTAGAGAATTTATTAGGATTGCCTACAAAGTGTTGGTGGAAAGCACACACCCACACAAGCTGCATGGCTACTCCCTTCCCAAAATGGCTGCCTAGAATCCTAGCATCAATTTTGTGCTCTCTGCTCATGGTGGTAAAATGGCAAAGAGAGCCCCAGACCCATGTGGTGGGCTTTAATATGCCTCAGCTTCATCCTAGAGTTTCAGAGCTCAGTGCTTGTTGCTGAGAGCATAGGGGGAACACCATCATCATGGGAGCCTCACTGTGAGCTTGGATTTGCCCTTCCCTCCTTCCTCTAACCAGACTCCATAGTTCACAGCTTGTCCAGTGATAAGTCCATTTCAAAGAAGATATATTTTATCCCATATTCCAACTCCCATTCTTTGCCCCTTACAAAATGGATGTGCCAAACTTTTCCTAGAGAGTCCCTGGGCCTTGGAAGGGAAGAAGAGAGAGTCTATGAGGTGACACATCAAACTCTTGGGTCTGTCCAAGGTCTGTTTTCAATGGACTCATTCAGGAGTCTCCTTATCTCTACTAATAAAAACACAAAAAGGAAGAAGCACAGACATCTAAACAAACATTAACTATTATAGCAAGTATACTATGTGCACAAACACAAATTCTTGGATGGTCTTAGTCATGGAATTATCCAATTAGAATTTTTCTGGGTGCACATTTACTAGGCTGTCACTATTGCATTCCACCTACTTCTGACATGTAAAAGTACAGCACATGAGGTCTGTAGTAGAGCTTCAGAGACCATTTCTTTCCAGTGATTTATTAGTTTTCTCTGGCACCATGAAGGTCGACTGTCCAATTGCAGTGCAAGGTCTCAGCATCAGAGTTTTCCTTTCTCATGCTCAAATCAAGTAGTTTGTTCAGCAATAGAGTATTACTATTCAGTTATTTTGTGCACCCAAAGTTATAGGCAAAATAGCCTTTTGTTTGAGGCTTTTAGAGCCTCCCTGGCCAACAGCTTCTATTAGGGCAGCCCATCCCTGGTACTAGAGGCTTTTATCTAACAATATGTTTTATTTAACCATAAAGCCCCCATAGATTTTATAGTTATACCTGGCCATGGCACCCCCACCATTAATGAATTTGTTATTTATCTTTGTTTCTTGGTGTATGGGATATCTCTCCAACTGGTCTCACATCTGTGAAACACTCAGACATTAACATTAGGTATTAAATCATACATAAACCCAGGTCCAACATAGCATGGGAAGATTTTTATCTATTTGTACCAATTGTCTCAAAAGATCCATGTTGGATACAATAGTATGAATAAGAGGAATTAATTCATTTAGTTCTTTAGAATCTGTAGTCATTTTCTCAAACCCATTTGGTATCCTAGGGTTTTGGCACACACCCTCCCTGTATATCTTTAGTTTTGTTTTTTTTTTTTTAATTTTTATTGATGCTTTGTGCATCAATAAAATACATTATTTTCCAATTCAGTTCAGGCTTATTTCCCTTTCCCTTCCCCCCCACCCCAACCCCATCCCAGATCATGCATTCTGCCATAACTGTTCTGCATCTTTCAGGTTTTTTTTTTTTCCTTTTTAAGCTATAAGTGATAATCCATGAGTACAAGCATCCTTCGTGCAAAACCAATCTGCAGGTTGTTGTGTCCAAACTCCTACAGCCCCATCATCCAGTGGGGGGTGACAGGTTGTTTGTTCAATCAAGTTGATCAAATGAGTTTCCAGACTATGTTGCTGTAGTTTCACCATTCACCCCAATCACAGCCTTTACATTCTACCACACCCCCTCTTCCGCAGATTGTTCCCTAGGCTTAGAAAAGGGGCACAAGTGGATGAGAGGTAAAACAGTCCACTCTCTCTGGAGCTGTTGACTTGGACTCTGGTCAATTCTGGCTGTTTCCTTTCATGGGCTGACAGTTTGTCCAGGAGTAACCTTTCAATCCTACTAATGAAGCACAAGCAATTAGATATATAGGTATTTAAGCAGCACTAATAGTTATAGTAGGTTACTTTGGCATAGACACATATGTTTGGATGATATGTTAATCCATTTTTCCCCCCTGTTAAATATGGCAGGGTCTTACGGTGGCTTATAACATCTCCTAACCTATAGAGGATGTAAGCTTGTGGCAACAGCCATGGGTTATTCCTCCAAGGAGACTTATTGCCCTTGTGCTGCCTCAGACTATGCTGCTTATTTCTCAAGGGAGGATGAGGGTTTATATTACAGAGTTTTCCTGCTTCTGAAGCACTTCGAATAATTCCACCCACTCCTAGGTCCCATAGCTTTACAAGCCAGGTGGTGAGGGACTCCTTCACTGCCTGCTTCAAAGCCTTTCCCAATTCCAAGAACTGCAGTTCTAGTATTCTCTGATTGTCTTAATTTTCAGAACTGGCTCATTAGCATGTTGAGACATCTGGTCCTTCTCCTACATCATTCTCCCCTTTATTATTATCTGCCTTTTCTCCTGGGTCTCCTAGCTGCAAAAAGTGGCAGGCTGATACTTCTACCTCCCTCTCTCCTTTATTCAAGTTACTGACAAGGTCAGAGGCCAATACTGAGGAAGGTGGAATCATTTTTTTCTTCCTCTAACTTTTCTTTTTAATCTTTGATCTCTTCTTGGGCTGCCTCTGCTACTTGGAATATATCCTTAATAACATTCAATAGGATCCAGGCTACCTCAGCCATGGCTTGTTGCACACACACACACACACACACACACACACACACACACACTTTTTATCTGATATTTTCAGAGCTCATAAAATCTGTTCTAGGTTCTCTTTAGTTTTCAAAATATCTTCATATTCTTGCAGTGTCCCCCACTGGTCAAGTAAGCATGCCACTCAGTACCACTTAGAAACTGGTGGCCAGCCAGGGATTTTTCCCACTGACTCTGTCTATTCGGATTTACTCTAGAGTTTTATTGCAGTCTTTCTCCATAAATGATAGTCTACCATCACTTTTCCTGTTGCCCACTTTGCCTAATCTTGCCCACTTACACCCAATCCACTGCAGGGAATTTCCTCATGGGGAGGGATTTGCACACACACTTACCCATGCAAGCTGTGTCCCTCTCCACCTCTGGCTTTATCAGTTCCCTATGTAATAGGCAATGCAAGGAGGACTCTCCAGTCTTAGTTAGACTAGAGAATTTTTTTTTTTCTAGTATTTTTGAGACAGGGTCTCCCTTTAGTCCCTGCTGGCCTGGAGCTCACTCTGAAGACCAGGCTTCCCTTGTACTCACAGAGATCCGCCTGCCTCTGCCTCCCAAGTGCTAGGATTAAAGGCATGTGCCACCAAGCCAGGCCTAGACTAGAGAATTTATTAGACTTGCCTACAAAGTGATGGCAGAAAGCACACTCTCATGCTAGCCGCACAGCGCAGCCAATTCTCCTTTCCCAACATGGCTGCCTGGAGTGCTGGCATGAATTCTGTGCCCTCAGCCCAAGTGGTAAAATGGCAAGAGAGGCCCATATCTGCATGGTGTGCTTTTATATGCCCCAAGGGCATGCATCCCAGAGTCCCAGAGTTCCCTACACATTCCTGCTACATTACTGGAATGCCAGAATTGCTCCTGTCAGCATCATGGGACTTTTGCTGAGGGCTCTGCTTTTCCCTCAGCCCCTCCCATTAAGTAAACCAGACTCCATAGTTCAAGCTCGCCTGGTGATAAGTCCATTTCAACAAAGTGATGGTAGAAAACATACACTCACATGAGCTGCAGGGCTTTTCCCTCCCAACATGGGTGCCTGAAGTCCTGGCATGAATTCTGTGCCTCTGCTCATGGTAGTAAAATAGTGAGAGAGCCCCAGCTTCAAGTGGTTGGCTTTTATATGCCTCAGGAACATCCCAGATTTCCAGAGTTCAATGTGAGTTGTCGTGAGCATAGTGGGAATGCCAGTATTGTGGGAACCTTACTGGATGGTCAGATTTTCTTTATCTCCTCCCTCTAATCAAATTCTATAGTTTTCAGCTTGTCTATTGATAATTCCATTTCAAAGAAGATAGATTTTTATCCCACAACATGTTGATTATTTATCCAGAAATGGTAATGCCAGACCATATGGTAATTCTCTTTTAGTTTCTTAAGAAAATTCATACTGTTTTCCATAATGGTTGGACAAATATTTTCTTAATGTATACTTTTATTGAATTTTTATGCATTTCATGTAATATATCTTAATCATATATGGACCCCCTCTTCATCCCTACCCCTTCATAGCCCCAACCATATTTCATGTATTTTGTCATAATTTTAGGTCCTATCAAGTCAAGCTTTTGTATTCAGATGTCCTTAAATACAAGTACATCAGCTGGAGTCTAGTCAGCTTATCAAAAGTCTGTCCCTTAAATTAGAAGACCTACTCTCCTTCACCCCTCAGTGATCAGTTGTCAATAGTTTTTCAGCTAAGGTTGGGGACTGCTGCTCATTTCCCCAGTTCCATGCTGGGATTTGCCTGATTGAGTATGCATGGGTCTTGTGCATCCTATTACCACTGCTGCAGCTTCACATGAGCAGTTTCCCAAAGGCGTGGAAGAATTTATTTCCTTTCATTCATGCATCACCCCTTTTCCATCCTTCCTCCCCCCTCTTTGTGTGTGATGCTTAATATAAGAGTCCTACCCAGGGACATGAACTCAGCCATTTCTTATTTTTTATACATTTGCCAGTGTGGCCTTATGTGTGCATAACACTCCATTGCATGAAGAAGATTCTCTGGTGAGAGTTGTGGTATACATTAGTATTCACTCTCCTAGTTTACTATATTCCATGAGCCTTAGGTGTAGAGGTTCCACTGTAGATGTGTACTTTAGGGTTGAGTATCTCTCAAAAACATGTTCTCTGTGTGTGACCAGTTGTGGAACTCCTTAATATACTCCATCTGTTGCAAAAAAGAAGCTTTTTAGATGAGTGGTAAATGGCATACTTTTCTGTAAATATAAGGATCTATATTTAACATACAGTAAGAAATTCTGTTTGTCTAGGGATATTACATAGACAGGGTTTTTCTCTCCAGCCCTCATTACTATTTTTAATGTCTTATGTCTATACCTTGCCTTCTTTGTTCTGTTATGTCCTTGCTATGCTAATGATTGTTGTTTTGTTTTGTTTTGTTTGCGACAAGATAGCTCCCACTCACCAGAAACTTGCTATGTAAATCAGGTTAGCCTTGACCTCACAGAGATCCTTTTTCCTTTTGCCTCTGCCTCTTGGATGCTAGGATTAAAGGAGGTACCATGCCTTGCTAACATGGAGTGCTTTTTTAAAAATTTTTATTTATTTTTTTAGGTGTATGAATGTACTGTCTGCATGTAAGTTTGTGCACCCGTATCATGCAATGCCTCAGAGGTCAGAAGAGTGTGTCGGATTCCCCTGGAACTAGAGTTAAGGACAATTCGCCATGTGGATGCTGGGGATCAAACCCGGGTCTTCTGCAAGAGCAGTCAGTGCTCTTAACTGCTAGGCCATCTCTCCAGCTCATAACATGGAGTGCTTTTGAATCTGATGTAATTTCATGTGTCAACTCCTAGCAGTTTCAAATTTTCATGTCTTTCATTAAGGGTTTTGGTCCATTTTTAGTTGACTTTTGTATAAGCATTCAGTTTCAGTCTCCTACATGTGCATACCTAGTTTTCCTAGAACCATTTGTTGAAGAGGCAATATTTTTTTCAAATATTTAATGGCTTTATGATTCAAATGGCTGTAGCTGTGCATGTTTGTTTCCGGTTCTTCGCTTCTATTGTCTGTACATCTATTTTTGTTTTATTAATTTGTTTTCTGGTTTTGATTTGTCAATATCATGTTTTTTCACATAAATTTATTTATTTATTTTTAACAAATCTAGACCCGTGTTCCCGCCCATTCCCCCACCCCGCCAGAGCTCATGCATTCTGCCAAACATGCTTTTCATCTCTTAGTCTTTCTCAATATTTTCCATGGGGAAGTTGACTGTTTTGAGCAGAAGTTCACTGTTATCAGTCAGTTCTTTGATGCAGTCTTTCTGTTTGTTGTTGTTTGTTGTTTCCAAATGCATTATGCCCAACTGCTTTGTACAAAAGCTCAGGGGGCCCCACACAGAAAATACTTACAACTGGGTAATTGCACTAACATCCACAGATGAGGGAACCATTCATCGTTTTGTTTTTCTGGGACGTGTTATACTTCAACTCAGCATGATGTCTCTAGCTCCAGCCATTTTCCTGCAAAGCTCCTGATGTCATCTTTCTTTACTGCTGCATAGAACTCCATTGTGTTATTTTATACTATATATTTCTATAGGAAAAATTTCTATAGTAAAAAAGATTGTTTTTGGAATTTCATTGGAGATTGCAGTGAATCTACATCACACCAAATCTGTAACTCACTTTTAGAAGTGTGACATTTTAACCATCTAAGTCTTCCTGTCTTCAGTGTCTCCCCAGCGCTATAATTCCCTTGTATAGCTCCTTTATCTTTTGGGGGAGGTTTATGCTTAGGTTGTTTTTTGTAAGGCTGTTGCTAATGGGATTATTTTCCTATTTCCTCTCATGGAATTCTCTATGATTTTAGAGGGACTCTCTTAGTTTTTTAATGTTGAGTTTGTCATCTGCTATTCTGCTGAATTTATCATTTCTTTTTTTTTTTTTTGGTATCTTTTTTTTTTTTTATTTGATGCTTTGTGTATTTCATACATCATTTTCCAATTCAGTTCAGGCATATATCCCCTTCCCTTCCACCCCCCACCCACCCCTTACCCATCGCAGATCGTGCATTTCTGCCATAAGTTTTCTGCATCTTTCTACTGTTTTTGTTTTGTTTTGTTTTTCAACAAATTTGTTTTGTTTTTTTTAACAATAGGTGATAATTTGTGAGTACAAGCATCCTTCATGTAAAACCAATTTGCAAGCAGTTGTGCCCAAACCCACACAGCTCATGGGTCCCACCATCCAGCAGGGGGGGGCTTGTATGTTCAATCAAGTTGATCAAATGAGTGTCCAGTCTATAGAATTTATCATTTCTAATAAATAAAATGTTCCTAGGTCATTTAGGCTTTTATAAGTGTAGAATCATATTATCTATAAATAGGTATGATTTTATTTATTTCTCTCCTGTTTTTATGTCTTTTGTTTCTTTGACCTGCTTGATTTCTCTGGGTAAAATTTCAAGTTTTTGACCCCATGAATGTATCATTAACTAAGAACATTTTTTCCAAAGTCTATATTTTTATATTTAATTGTCAACAGTCAGTATTATTTTATTTATCTGCTTTATTTACCAATGAGTCTGTTCTTATATCAAAACTATACTACATTGTCTTTATAACAATATAGCTATTTACAAAATCTTAAAATATAATAGACCAACTACTCTCATTTTATTCTTTTTAAAAAATTATCTATCCAGATTTGAAGGGAAGGCTCAGCAGTTAGCAGTGTGTACTACTCTGGTAGAGAACTAGAGTTTGTTTCAAAGCATCCATGTTGTGTTCTCCTCAGCACCTGTTACTCCAGCTTCAGGACATCAAACACCTCCAGCCTCTCCAGGTATCTAAACTGATGTTCAAATACCCATGCACAGACATACACATACAAATAATTTAAAATAATAATAATTATTTTAAAAGTTTAGCTATTCAATAGCCTTGTTTTTCACACACATTTAAAGCAATTTTGTCTACAGATATAAAAATTCATGAGATATTAGCACTTACTGTCTTAAATCTTCACGGATATTTGGGAAGAACTGAAATTTCACTCTGTTCACTTGTTCAGTTTTCTAATCAATGAGCCTGATACATTTTTTCATTTATTTAGATGTTTAAAATTTCTATCAGTATTTGATATATGTTCCATATAGGTCCTATGTATGCTTTGCCAGATTTATACATAAGTACATTTTCACTAAAATATTTCTTTATGAATTATAAATGCCATTACATGTAACACTTTTAACCTTGGTGATCACAGATTTTGGTGAAGTTATCGTTTTCAGAGGCTTGGTAACAAATATCTGGTATTCCTCCATAGGTAATTGTATCATTTCCCTATAGGACAGTTGGATATCTTTATTCTTGATCTGAATCTCTTTTATTTTACCTTCTTCATTGTACTTACTAAACTCCATATATATGTCAAAGAAGAGGGCTAATGATGAGCTTGCTATGGAGACCAGAATGGACCTGCTCTCACAAAGATCTGCCTGCCTCTGCCTCCCAAGGTCAAGTATTAAAGGCTTGAACTATCATGCCCAGCTAACTGACTTTTGAGATATGGAATCAAGCTTGTATCTTTGGAATAAATCCTTCTTGGTCATGCCCTTTTTATGGATTTCTGAATTTTATTTCATAACATTTTGAATATATTCACAAATAATTTTACTCTATAGATTTTTTTATGAATTTTCTTCATTCTGCTTTGTATTTATTTATTCTTTTATTTATCCCTGACACTGGATTCTATATTATCAGCTTAACACATTTTTCATATTTAATTTAAGCATTGAGTGTTTTAAACTTCTCATTTGGAAGTGCTTCAGCTATGACACACAAATTTAATTTGCTTTATTTTAATTTTCACTCTATGTAACTTTGTACATTTCCTCTGCAACTTCCATTTTCAGTGATAATTTATTTAGAAGTACATTACTTAGACCACAAGTGCTTGAAATTGATGATGATTTGAGGAGCCGCAGCTGATACTGACACATATCTCTGTTGTTCTATTATGGGAGAGCTCCATAAGTTAAAATGTGACAGATATTCATTTCATTTTATCATTTACTATAACTCCTTAATATTTGAAGCATGGTTAGAGATCACTTTAGTACTTTTATTTTAATAATGTCTGATTTCTTCCCCAAAAGTTTGTTTATATTATGTATAGTAAGGATGCTTAAAAACAATGTACCTTATACTATTGTTAGATAAAATGTTTAATAAATGTTTATTAAATTGTTGTTGATTAGTTGAAATGTTTATTTAATCTATATCCCTGAATATTTTCCCGCTAGTTATTCTCTCAGTTGCTCACACAAGAGCTGAAAAAAAAAATTAAATTCTATCTGTGTTTTGAAGCTATGACTATGAGCTTATTTTTTCAAGGAAACAAAAAAGACTTTGTAGATATAGTTTAGCTAAGCATCTCAATAAGAGATCATCTTGCATTAGGGTAATTTCTAAACACCGTGACAGATGGCCTTATATGATGCAAGCAGAATGAAGTTTGAGAAACAGAGAACTGTAGACTTTGTGGAAGGGGACACAGTATATGTCCCCAAGCCAAGTAATGTCAGCAATTGGTGGTGGTGCACACCTATCCATTCAGGAGATAGAAGCAGGCGAATCTATGCGATATTGAGGCGATCCTGGTCTCTATAGTGAGTTCCAGGCCAGCTAGGGCTACAGGGAGATCAATTCTCAAAAAAGACCAACAAATAATAAAATTTAATGAAAATAAAAAAGTAATAATTGGTGGAAAAACATAAGGTGGAAGATAGTTATGGAACAGATGCATTTTATATCCTATAGAGGAAAACAGCCCCTCTACCACTAAAGTCAAGCATGTGGCCTCTGGAACATAAGATTATGAGTTTATATCGCCTTATGCCACCAGGTTTGTGATAATTTGCTATGGTGGGTTGAGGAAGTTAATACATGCTAAAGCTTCCTAATGTAGTTGTGTATTGATGTACCTTTCCTATAAGTTATACCAGGTTTTGATTTATATATTTTATAGTTCGATGCATACACATTTAATATCATTATATAGTTTATATAAATATACCATTTTCTTTTTATTCTGATTAATTTATATATGCAAATATTAAACTTATGTTTTGCTCAATGTGATTTTTATAGAAAAGATTTAACCCATCATGTAAATCTGTCCTTTAGCTATATTTAAACCAAATATTTATGTAATTACTAATTTATTGAGATATATATGACCACTTTATTTTTTTCTTTTTCTTTTTTTTTTTAGAATTTTTTTTTAATTTTATTTATTTATTTATGTGTGTGAATGTATTGTCTGCATGGAGGTTTGTGCACCTTTGTCGTGCAATGCCGCGGAGGCCAGAAGAGGGCATCGGATTCCCCTGGAACTGGAGTTCTCCTGAAATTGGAGTTGCAGACGGTTCTCAGCCGCCATGTGGGTGCTGGGGATCGACCCCGGGTCTTCTGCAAGAGCAGTCGGTGCTCTTAACCGCTAGGCTATCTCTCCAGCCCTGCACTTTTTTTCTATTTGATAACTTTTCTTAATGCATTTTTCCTTTTTCTAAAACATTATAGATATTTTCTATAAGCTTTCTTCTTTTAGAGTGACCATTTCCAGATGATTTAACTAAATAGAGAGTAAGACTTGGTTGTAGTACTTATTCAGCAATCCTAGGTGTGGGGTTCATAGACTCCAAGTATCATATATGTAAGGACAAAAGTAAACCCAAGTTTATTAGTCACTTTTCTGTTGCTGTGACAGAAACACCATGAGCAAGGGAAGTTTTGAAAGGAAGAGTTTATGTCAGCGTACAGTTTCAAGGGAATTGGAATCCATCATGGCAGGAAGGCATGATGGCAGAAGGTACTGAACCAGGAGCAGAAAGCAGAGGTTCACATCTTCAAGCAGTTAGAGGAACCGGAGAGAGAAACTGGAGATTGGCAAGGCTTCTCGAACTCTCTAAGCCCACCCCCAGAAGCATGGCTACACCTTCTAAGACCTCCCAAACCACGCCACCAACTGAGGACAAAATGTCCAAATACTTGGAGCCTATGGGGGACACTCTCATTCAAACCACCACAGCAAAGAACCATATTTAGCTTATGGTAAGAAATTTCATTTGTCTAGAGATACTACAGAGATAGGGTTTTCTCTTAGATCTATATCCCCTCCAGACACATGTATTTGGCTGAGTTTATAGTGTCACCCATGAGTTCACTCCCCCTGAGAAAGCTTTAAGTCCTATTAGATAGCTCTTTATTACTCCCCAGATAATAGTGCCAGTGCTGCACGAATAGAGGTAGTTTGATGTGTTACCCATTATGGTTATTAGGCTTTAGGGCTGGTTTGGACCAGCTTTCATATTATCATCTAGGATTATGAGAACTAAACTTCAGGTAGAAGGTTCCATATCAGCTCCTGCTCCATTGCTCCAAGTCCTGTATCCAAAGTATGTCCTGTCTTCAACTGTAGAGTCTTATCTTCTAGTTCTGGGTGATAACCAAGAGCTTTGGCAATAGCCTGTGTTATTTTGGAAGTCTCTTGGACCACTCTCACCAACCACTCAAAGGGAAATCTCTTTTGTCTGGCACTGGGTTCCTTGTAATACAGTCCACAGTTATGCATATGACCTCATATTCAGAAACTGGGTTTCTCAAGGGGTTTTAAGTGCATCACATTTCCTTATGTGTTTCCTAGCCCCACCAAGATCCATTAATATCTACTCATCTTCTTCACAACAAACCTCCCTCCACCTTCCTCGGTCCCAGCATCCACATTATCTCCAGCTTTTCCCAATAACCCACCTCCCACTATCTCACCTCTTCTGAGTTCCATCCCTGCCACACACTGTGGTCCCCTGCATGTCCCTTCCTAATCTTCTCCAAGCTGTACATTCCCACTTTTCCCAACTCCACCTTGGTAAAACCTGTTCCCTATTAGTCCCCTCTTTCAGGTTATTTCTTGCCTCAGTTTATGCTTTCCATTTTCCTGGTTCCTAGTGTTACATCAGGATCTATCCTCACATGTAATCCACAAATGAGGGAGAACATACATTTGCAATTCTGCATCTGCATTACCTCACGTAGAGTTAATACTCTCTAGTTCTATGCATTTACCTATGAATTTTATACTTTCATCTTTTCTTACTCCTGAGGAGAAATCCCTTGTGTAATTTTCATTACCCATCCATCAGTTGAGGGACATTTAGGTTGTTTCCATTTCTTGGCTATTATGAAGAAAGCAGACACAAACATGGATGTACAGATATCTCTACAGTAGGAAGAGTCCTTTGGGTATATGCCAAGGAGTCGTATAACTGGATTATATGGTAGATTCATTTCTAGTTTTTTTGAGAGTTCTCCACACTATTTTCCATAATGGTTGCACGAGTTTTCATTCCCACCAGCAGTCAATGAGCATTCCCTTTTCTCTACATAATGCCCAGCATTTTATGTCTTTCATTCTCTTGATCTTAGCCAGATTGGCTGGGGTAGGATGGAATCTTAAAGTGATTTTTATATGCAATTCTCTAACTATTAAGAATGTTGAGCAATTTTTAAGTTGTTTCTTACCAGTTTTTATTTAAATACATGAGTGAAAGTGGTATAATAAAACATAATTTTATACAATTAACATATAAAAGTAAAATATAGTGTACATTAAGAGCATTGTGTAAAGTGAAAAAATACAAACAACCTAAATGTCCCCAAACTGATGAATGGATAATGAAAATGTGGTACATCTACTCAACAATAAGAAAATTCAAAATTATAAAATTTGCAGTTAAGTGGATGGAACCAGAGAAATGTTATTCTGAGTGAATTAACTCAAAGGCAGAGAACCAGGTGATATATGATCTCCCTCATTTGTGGATTGTAGCACCAATTCCTTTACATGACTATATATCCTGATGTAATACCAGGAGCCAAGAAATTGGAAGCGATACATGGAAGTAAAGGAAAAGAAAAACCTGAAACAGGGGGACAGAAAGAAACAGATATTACTAGAGGGGATGAGGGGAGGGTGCTAGGCTGGGAGGGAAGGAGTGGGCATGGTGGGAGTTGGGGGAGGACAGGAGAGAGGAAGGGTGAGGATGATGGGGGTACTGGGGGTGGGGAGGGAGAAGGGAAGTAGAAAGAATAGAAATTATTAGACTTTGGGAGACTACATAACCCAGAGAGTAATGTGATGCCTCGAGACCCTGAGAAAAATTCACATACACTGTCTGAACATTAGTGCACTGGTGATACAACCTGGTGGCTATGTGTTAGTGTACACTATGCAAGACACAGGCTATCTCCCTTTGAATGGTTGGTGACTCTCAAAACAAAGCAGACTATTTATAAAGCTCATGATTATCAATCAGAAATAGAAAATAAGACCCTACTGTTCAGAACACAACATGCTTCAGGGATAGGGCTTAGATTAATGGAACAGGATCTGACCTGGAAACCTTCTAGCTAAAGTTAAGCACTCATAATGTTAGTTCCAGGCTTCCCAGAATCCTGAGGGGCACACAGGTGCCCACTTCCTCCAGAAGCTGCCAATCCTCTGACCCCTTCCTACTTACCTGAGGCCCTGCCCCATGGGTATAAAGGGTGTACCCCAGCTGCCATAACTCTCTGTGCCCCTCTCTCTCCCTCTCTGTCTCCCTGCTCTCTCTCTCTCTGTCCCCTCATTCTCTCTATCCTCCCACTCTCTCTCTGTCCCCCCTTCTCTCTCTCTCTGTCTCTCTCTCTCTCTCTCTCTCTCTCTCTCTCTCTCTCTCTCTCTCTGTTCCTGTCTCTGTCTGCCTGTCTCTGCCCCCCCTCCCTCTGCCCTGCCCCCTGGCATGCTGGCCAGTCCCACCACGTGTCTGCAGGCAGCTCATGCTGGCAGTCCCACATGGAAGTAAAGCATGTTCCTAGAGTGACCTAAGCCTCATATGCCTTTTATTGGGGTTTCGTGCTTTTTTTATCACTTAATATTATGGTGCCATAGGCATGGTCCGGGCTTGGGATGTTTTTATCAGGTGGAGTGCTCGCTGGTTTTTGATCTGGCAGTGTGCTGTCCAGGTCCCACCCCGAAAAGGACTTCCTAAACTTTTTTTGGAAAACTTGGAACAGACTTGCTGCAGTGTATTTCTCCAGACAACCAGCATTTCAGGATGAGATACCATTCTCTTCTCTTCCTTCCCTCCTTCCCTCCCTCCCTCCCTCTCTCCCTCTTTCTCTTTCCACTTCTGCCTACTCTCTCTTGCTTCCCGCCATCTCCCTCTCCCTCCTCTCTGCCTGTCTGACCTCCGATTCTTCCTTCATTTTAGCCTCCCTTTCCGCTTCCCTGTTTTGGACCTCTGAGTACCGGCCCCAATTTTTTTCTATCCAGATTGCTGTCCGCCAAGACGCTGGAGACAGAATCCGGACCGAATTTTGGCCTCCCCTGTGATGTGCTTTTCAGGATGCTGACTTCGCAGGCCTGTAGGCCTGGTCTCAGAGCCACTCCAGACCAGGAGTCTCTGATGAACCTTCCATTACAGGATGTACTTCCCCCACTCTGCTTCCCATTAGAGGACTCGTTTTCTCCACTCTGTTCCCCTTTCTTCTGAGGCTTAAAAACTTTATTTCCTTCCTACAGTTCTCTCCTCTCCCCAGTCCGCTGCACAGCTACCCCGCCATGCGGTTCTTCCCAACTTTCTGACCCGCACCGCCATGCGGATTTTTTTCCATGCTCCACATTCAAACAGACATGCTGCAGACTGTTTCTATGGCAACCGCGCTAATACACGCCCACTCATCAGCTGCCATCTTGAGACTTTGTCTGCACATGCCCCCGTTTCCATGGTGATGCTAAACCACACCCTCTATTATGCCCACAAGGCAAAAAGGCTTAATTTACATCAGACCTTGTAATAGCTAATGCTATATTTCTATATTCTAACCCTATTGCAATTTATTTAATGGCATATTCTGATCCTTTCAGAATTTTGGTTTTTGGGTTTTATATTGGATTATACAAAGTCAATTGGAATTGCATTAATACATTTTTATACAGAGTAACCAAGTTTTGATTTTATTGGTTTTTTCATCCATTTCAAAATACAATTTTCATTCTTTACTTTTGTATAGATAGTTAATTTTTACAGACTTTTGTTTGAGATTTTTATATCATTTGGCTTTTTAACAAACTGTTTTAGGTTTTTTTTATATTTTGTTTACAAAACTTTTGCCTAATTTTAAGGGATTATTTCGGATTATGGCATTTTTCCATTTCATTGTTTTTTCTTTATAAACCCTATTTTATTTCAGAAATCCATTTTTTGTCTGCTTCAGGACATAAGCCCCTGTGTCTGAAATTAAGAAGGTGTGTTGACCACGCCCTGCCCAACCAGCATCCAGCTTTTGCCTCAGGCAGTAAACTTTGACCTGGCTGGGATCTTTTATTTTTTTTTTTTTTCTGGCTGGGATTTGAGAAGCCTCTATATCTGAGATTAGGGTCTGCTGACCACACCCTGTCTCACTAGCATCCAACCTTTCCCTCAGGCAGTAACTTTTCACTTGGCCGGGATCTTTTGATTTTTCCACTAACTAAATTTATTCTCATTAAATTAGCAGGTAATATGCACAAGCCACCAAATTTTCCTGCCTACCCAGTCCACCATCCTTAGCAGGTGTACAAGAACAGCCTGTGCTGCAAAGCACAGTATGGGCAGACAGTCTATTTCCACCTAAGCAAATGTCTTAAACTCTAAGTGATTCTTTGTAAATGTGGTAATTGTCCACAGCCCTGGACAATGAAGGACAACTTTAGATAAAAGGGGATTTTCCCACTGTCCAGAGTTAATGGATACAGTTAGGTCATGTGTCTGTCCAACCTATCTGTGTGTTATAACCGTTCGTCAATGTATCTTTGTGACTGTCATGTGTCCATGTTCTCCTGTGTGTTTTTTGTTCAAACAAAGTGGCCACTTCAAACTTCTATGTTGCACACAAACAAAAAATTATATTAAGTTTACTTTTGGCATGCCTCTTAAATTTTTTTTCAAAGGCCTGATTCAAACCCAGGTCCCTAGATTTCTACACTGTTTATCTGAAGGTTTCATTTCTTATCTGTCCAAATTATTTTTCCACAGGTATTATAACTAAAAATTTTCTTTTCCAGTTTTTTTTTTTTGTTTCCAGATGTCTGAAGACCTTATTTTTTTACCTTTACAGGTTCACTAACAGATTTTTCATTTTTTCTCCTGTGCTATGCCACCGTCCTTCTGACCAGAGACCATTTTAAAAATCCCTGGAGTCATTCATACTCTGGTACTTGAACAGTGGCACATTGCTTCCCCTGCAATCCCTTCCCTCCAATGAAATAGTCTAAGTAACTTTGATATTGTCAGTTCTTTAATTATTATATATAATTCTGTTTTCCATCACTTGTTAAAGTATTTCAATAAGATCACAGTTTTAGAACCAAAGTTTCAAGACATCATCTCAGCCTTGGCAGTGCAATTAATCAGAGCTGCATGTTTTAAATAATATTTCTAAAGGTGTTTTTTCCAATGCATATGACGATTCAATACAACTGATAGGATGAAAATCTCTTAAAGGAATGTGTGGATAAATGTGTGTATGTGTATGACATTGTTAAACAGCATATTAAGATCTGTCTGTATGATTACAATGCATGTGCCTCTGCTTAGCACAAATTTTGCAAAGTGTCATCGCAAATTTATGTATTAGAACCTTATTTATGAGTGTATGCATGAAGTACTGTTCACCTTTAAGAATTCTATAATGTAATTATGGCATATACAAGAAATTGTGTTCCACCTACCAGGTACTATATACCTAGTTACAGCCTCAAGTGAAACAGACATATATAGAGTTACCCATACATACTAAAGTTGTTTTATATATCTGTTATACTTTGCACATGTTACTTTTAATATTTTAAGAGAAATTAGGTTTTACTTCCAGTGACCACACAGAGAGTCTGAATGTAACCAATTTGGCTGAGCCCTACGTATTATCTGCCTGCTGCTGGTATGTGACAATGCCCCCCCTTCCTTTTCCTTTTCAGACCTATAATTCAAAATCTGGGGACAAGTGGCATGGTCTTCATTTGAGAAGATACTGGTTTTAACCTCTTTATTATCTTGGGTTTGTTTCATGGGATATGCTGTTAGAAACTTTTGCCTTGCATGGTTTAAATCATTGTACTTTGAGTACCTAAATGACCTTCATAGACCTTAAAGAACAATTTGTAGAAGACTTACTGCATAGGTTTAATGTCAACTTGATACACCTGAGCTGAGAAACCGCAATAATTGCCTTCATTGGACTGGCCTGTGCCCATTGTGGGCAAGGCCATTCTTGGCCAGATATTTCTGTATTGTATACAATAAGCCAAATATGAGCCAGCAACACAAGCCAGTAAATAGCATTCTTTCCTAGCCTGTGCTGCAGCCACTACCAGGCTCCTACCATGAGTTTTTATTATTAGTCAGAATATTTTTGCCACAGCAATTAAGAATTTATTAACAGTGCTTAAGTCAATGTTCAAGCGTTACTTAGGAGTTGTATGGTAATCAAATTACCAAATTAATTCAAACAATCCTCTTGAAGGTTTAGCAACCACACTCAAAACTCCAATCTGATTTGGCAAGAGGGATTTGAAGGGACAATATTTTGGCCCCTACCCTCTGAGTTTGACTTAGGTCCTAGGGTCCTGCATCCACAAATTTGTGCATGTCCTGTGGCAGTGAGTCACCAGTCATCCCGCACCACACCAGGGAAGTCTTGGAGATTCACTTAAAAGGACTTTATCCTGCCAGTGTCCAGTCAAAGGAGGAAAGTCCATATAGAAGAGAAACTCCTCACTCTTCAAAGGGAAGATGTGGCCAAGCAAGGCCTGGTTTTGTCCTCATATAGATGGAACTGTTGAAGAGAGCCAGGTGCAAGGCCTGAGTGACCCGCTAAGGACCAGAACTTCAACTGAACTTAACACCAAAACAAACTTCATTTATCTGAGCTAACTGTATGGTTTTAAACACCCCAACAGGAAACTGTAATCTAAAGAAGAGAAAATGAAATAGGTTATTATCAGAGAGACAGTTGAGAGACCTACTGTGCCAAGTTAGTAATCTACTGTGTCATGTTAGAAAATAGAGATAGGTGAGAGACCTACTATGGCAAGTTAGGAATATACTATGTCATGTTAGAAAATATCTCAGAGATAGATGACAGATTTAATGTGCCATGCCAGAAAATACCACCTTTTATATTTTCATGGTTATGGCTCTCATTCTGGAGCCCTGTGTACTAAAGCTGGCCCTCATTCTAGAGCTCTGTGTAATAAAACTGTTTTCCAATTTCTCAAACCAGGGTACACATCCTCTTTCCCTCTGCAGACCCAAGACAGGGACCCTCCAATTGCTAATAACCAGTAATCCCTTGTTGGAACTGTGAAGTCCCTGCACTGGTATACTCATATAAGACTCGACCAGCTTGTCTTTTCAGTTGCAGAGAAAACATCCACTAAAAGTACTGGCCACTATCGATTTGGACCAAACCCACTGGGCAGAGCACCCAGAGCAGCCAAAATGGGAAACTGGATTTTAACCCTCCAGCCTGACAGCTGTTCCCCCAAGACTTCGCCCCAATCAGCTCTGAAGCAGATACAGAAGAGAGAGAACAGTGCCACATTTCCTTATCATAAGCAAAAGGCTGGAATGTTAGGTGCAAGCTTCCCAGAATCCTAAGGGGCACACAGGTGCCCACTTCCTCCAGAGGCTGCCAATCCTCTGACCCCTCCCACTTACCTGAGGCCCTGCCCCATGGGTATAAAGGGTGTACCCCAGCCACCATAACTCTGTGTCCCTCTCTCTCTCTGTCTCCCTGCTCTCTCTCTCTGTCCCCCCTCTCTCTGTCCCCTCCCACTCTCTCTGTCCCCCTTTCTCTCTCTCTCTGTCCCTCTATGTCTCTGTCTGCCTCTCTCTGCCCCCTCCCTCTGCCCTGCCCCCTGCCATGCTGTCCAGTTCCAACACGTGTCTGCAGGCAGCTCATGCTGGCAGTCCCACATGGAAGTAAAGCATGCTTCTAGAGTGACCTAAGCCTCATGTGCCTTTTATTGGGGTTTTGTGGTTTTTTTTTTATAATTTAATAATAATAATAGATAATGTGCACACTGCTAATGGGAAAAAAAATCAATCAGTGGTACAACACAGCCCCAAATCTTAACAACCATGATAAGAAGCCCAGAAAACTAGCTGTATTATTACAGTATTGGCACTGTTGTCTGGGGGATGGTCAACAGCTATTTATTTTGACTTAGAACCCCCTCAAGGGGAGTGAACCCATGAGAGTCACTGTAAACTCAGCCAAATGTACAGGGCTGGAGATGACATAGAACATAGAGAAAAACCTATCAGTGTCGTATCTCTATAGACAAAATGTAATTTCTTACCATACACTAACTATGGATCTTATATTTACAGACAAACATGCCATATTCTGCCACTCATCAAAAAAGCTACTCTGCAATAGATGGAGGTCACTGCAGAATCACACAACTGGTCAGACACAGAACATACACATCCGAAAAATCCCCATTCCTAGGAGACACATCTATAATTTTACCTCTACAGATAGAATCAGGGTCAGTTACAAAAGGATTGCATCCCTCAATTCTTACCAGTAAAGCTCCCTTACACAATAGAGTGTCCCTCAATTGATGAGTGGATAATGAAAATGTGGTACATTTACACAATAAAGTTCTATGCAGTGGTAAAGAAAAATGACATCATGAAATTTGCAGGTAAATTGATGGAACTTAAAGCTATTATGCTAAATAAAGAACACAGAATCAGAAATATGCTGTCTCTTATTCATTGATCCTATCACCAAATCTAATAAGTATATACCCTGATGTAACTGCAGGAACCAGGTAAATGAAAAGGAACCAGGAAGGTAAAGGAAAGAGAAAGCTTGAGACAGAGGGTTACTAAGGGAGGAATGGATAAAATCAGGGTTTCTAAATGGGAGAGTTGTGGAAGGGTTATAGAAAGAAAAGGGGGATAAAAGGGGAAAAATGGAACCCAAGAGAAATGGGGCCATAGGAGACTGGCAGTATCAGGGGAGAAATGAGGATACCTTAAATAGAGACGGCAAGGAGAAGACATGGAAGGAAGGCTAGACAGGTAAAGGGAGAGAGGAGAGATAAATAATGCCTTGCTAGGGTAAAAAACCTGAGAGAATCATATTAGCCTAACAATCCATTGAAAAATTACACACGAAATATAATTACATGAGTCTATATCAAAAATAAAGGCTGCATATCAAGAAACAGCACCAGACAGGAGAAACCCTCCTTTGAGTTCTGACCAGGTGTTCTAGTTTATCTTCCATTGCTGTGACAAAACACTCTAACTGACACCAACTTGGGGAGGAAAGGGTTTATTCAGCTTACATCTCCTGGGTCACAGTTCATCACTTAGGGAGCCCAAGGCAGGAACTCAGGGCAGGAACCTGGAGGCAAGAACTGAAGCACAGGCCATGGATGAATGCTGTTCACTGGCTTGCTCCCCTGGCTCATGCCCAGCCTGCCTTCTTATACAGTACACAACAACCCACCAAGGGTGGCACCACTCCTTGTGGGCTGGGCCCTCCCACACTACTCAACAATCAAGACAATACTCCACAGATGTGGCCACAGGCCAATCCAATGGAGCCAATTCCCCAACTGATGTTCCCTCAACCCAGGTGTGTCAAGTTGATACTAAAGCTATCCAGCACCCCAGGGTTCTCCAAGAGACTCCCAAAATTTACACAGGATATTGCCACGGACCTTGATTGCTTCCCAGAGCCTAAAGGTAAGGCCCTATTGCTGAAGACAGGACATACTTCAGAGACTGGATATTGAGCAATGGAGCTGGATCTGACCTGCAAACCACCATCCCTGATGGCTAGCTCTCATAGCTGTGGAGAGCACTATGCAAGCTAAGGGAGAACATCAATAGATGGTCCCACATCATCCTCAAGACCAAATATCCAGGTCAATGACCACCATAGCATACAACATCTAAGCAATAGCAGCACTTCTATCCTAGGGGAAATCAATGGTTAACCAATTGGACCTAAAGTCCACTCATGGAAAGAAAACCATGTGTGATATTGTTAACATAGCCAGATGTAAAGATCTGGGGAGATCACAGACGTTAGACAACTCCGCGATGTAGACATATCCCTAGACTAAGGTAACAGTTTACTAACTATGAAAGAAGTATCCTATATTTACAGACAAATATTCCAGACACCACTCAGAAAGAAGTTTATTTTGATGAGAATAGTATGGAGTTCCACAACTGGATGCACACAGACATGGTCTATGAATGGCTCTGACCTAGGTGACACATCTATAATGGAGCCTCTACACACAAGAAGACCCAAGCATCATAGAACAAGGACCCAAGAAGACATTAACTACCTCTTAACTCTCATTAAGGAAGCTCCTCCATGCAACAGGAGGCCAGGAACCCAAAAGGGTCTGAATGGCCAAACTGTGAAGATTAGGACTCTACAAAGTCTGGACCCATGGACAGGCTGACTATATTCAGCTTCACCCATCCCGGATACAGGGAACATTGTAGAAGAGGGGGAAGAAAGATTGTAAGAGCCAGGGAGGTGATACAAGATCAAACGAAAGGAAATGAATCCTAAAAGCTCCTGGGACCCTGTTCATATGAACCTAGAGCATTGGTATCAGCATGCGAAAGACCCAGGCAAGCTCAGCTATACAAAACCCCAGCACAGAACTGCAGAAATGGGTAGCAGAGCCCAATGTTGCCTGAGAAAATATTGGCAGCAGATGGTAGTCAGGTGAGGAAGACCTGGCCTTCTTTAGAAAGGAGACTCCTGGAGAGATGGCCTAGCGGTTAAGAGCGCCGACCGCTCTTACAGAGGACCCCGGTTCGATCCCCAGCACCCACATGGCGGCTGAGAACCGTCTGAAGCTCCAATTCCAGGAGAACTCCAGTTCCAGGGGAATCCGACACCCTCTTCTGACCTCCGCGGCATTGCACGACACGGGTGCACAGACTTGCATGCAGACAGTACATTCGTACACATACAAAAATAAATAAAATTAATAAAAAGAAAAAAAAAAAGAAAGAAAGGAGACTCCGGATAAGCTGACTAGAGCTCTGGGGTTGAGCTGCCACTGAGGACTGAGCAGGGAGAGTAATTTGGCACAATGGACTCTAGGACAAAAGACAGAAGGTGTGAACTCTGGGGGTTGGGCGGGAAGGGTGGGTGCTAAGGGAGAAGTGGATATAATAGTGATAAAGACTTACTGAAAAATTATGTATAAAACACATAAAAATTCAATAAAAATATTCAGTCCATTTCTCCATTTAATGGAAGAGTCCAAAACTTGAAATGGTTTTTTTTCATGAAAACTATTATTTTGGCTTCTTCCTGTAATTGAAAACGTAATATACTTCTTAGTAGTCAGGCCATATAACAATAAATGTATTGTTGGATTGTAGGCTGGATTAGACTTTGCCAAGTCTTGAAAAAGACCGAGATATCAATATTGCTACTTTACTGGACAGAACAGACTGCCTAAAAAAATGGAACTGAAGGTAAGATAGAAATTGGAAGCCAAATGTAGTCTTTCTCTTGTTCAAAAATCTAGATCCTAAAGAAATAAAGTTAAATATATTTTAAGAAAATATATGAAAAAGATCAAACTAAAATCACTAAAGGCCTTAGCATTAAAGATATTAAAGTCCCTTTGGATGTAATGTAATTCCAAAGAAAACAACATTAAATCATAAAATGAATATAAGAAATTCAGACATCAAGTTTTATGGCTTTCTAATTATGACTACTTTATCTTATTTGTGAGTAACATGGCTTCCTATGAAGCTCTGCATGATTCCCTTCCTTGTTTATGTCTAATTGTGCCTCTAATCCCTTTGCTGAGTAATCCAGATCTGTAAATTAGGTGGATAAATGTAATACTTTCCTCTAATATACAGGCTTTTGTATTAAGTAAGTAAAAGGTGCATTCAAACAGAATGTATAATCAATGCACAGAAAAGAGAGAAAAACTTAAATGTAGCTACAGTAAAAAACAAAACCTGGAAAGATTAAACATCTATGAAACTGGAGAACATCCAAGACAGAAAGTACACCAGAAAAAAAAAAATAGAAGAAGAAAAATACAAAACTGACTTTACAGGCGAAATTCAAGCAAAGTATTAGAACAGAAAAGCCACACTGCTGCAGAGCATTTCCCATGAGGCCTGAGGCGGTGGGCCAGCAGAAGGTAATACTGAACTCATTTGGCAAGTGAAGATACTGCCACAACCGCATTGCTCAGCTGAGCCAGCCTGAAAATTATTGCAAAGTGCAGAGTTAGTCACATAATTTTATTCTGAAGCTTTCTTCCTTGAATTTCTGTTAAATTTTAAATAAACTGAACCATAAGCTTTTCCTAAAGTGATTAAGGTTCCATTGCCCACGGCATGCAGATCTATGCCCTTCCTGCCAGCCACTCTCATGCTGCATTCTGGTCAAAATTTCTCTCCTGACTTGCTATTCAGTGTTCAGATCTATAAAAGAGGTCCCATGTTCAATGTTTCCTGAAAGAACACATACTATCTCTGAGTATTTTGTTGGAGTTATGCAATGTATGACTTCCAGTCAAGTACAATGACCAACAAGGCAAAGGTCTGCACCATAAGGAAGAAGTGAAAATGCATATAGGGAGAGAAGCTGGGATTTTGTTCCTTCATTCATAATATGATCATACCTAAATATACCACTACATTTGCTTGTCTGTTTTCTATCAATACCTTAGATACAGGAGAGACAAAAATCTTGGCATATCCAGATGTATAACAATTGAAATATGAAACTGAATTGCTCAAGTTTCTTGGACCCTAGCTCCCCAAGAAAGGCTCTGCCATTCTCAAAGAGACCCCAATATTCACATATCATTTTCTGAGAACCTCCTTTTCCTCTCATATTTCCAAGACAGCTTAGATGAACACTTGACTGTTTAACATATAATAGCCTTCTGTTTTTAAAATAAGTAAATTAGCTATTTATCATTTTACTCTTCAAAATACAGCTCAGAAAATGTATCACCTCATTTTGTTTGGTTGGTTATTTTTTTTCTTGTTTTATTTTGTTGTTTTGTTTTCTGTGTGTATGTGTGTGCATGTGCACATGTAAGTGTGTGTGTTTGAATAGAGACTCCCTCTATAGCCCTGACTGTCCTCATACTCTCTGTGCAGCCCAGATTGACCCCAAATTCATGGTAATTTTCCTGCCTCCATTTTCTTAGTCACAAAACTACAGTCATGTGCGATGACATCTGGTGTGAATGGTTATTTTAATTAGGAATACTTACAAGCTTGACTTAGTGAAAGAAAAACTGAACTAATCTAAAGGTAATAAAATTACACTACAATGAAATATTACAAACTCAACAGTCACTGATTTCAATTCTAGGAACACAAATAATGTATACTCAAGAACCAGCCTAGGTGACCATAACAGATCAATGGATATATAGATGAATGGAAAAAATTAATGTAGCCTTGTTTAAATAAGCTTGCATTTTAGAACAGCCAAAAAAAATCCATAAATAGGAGACTAGTTAAAAAAGACTACAGTATATCTGCATGTTACAATATAGTAAAACCATAAACAAAATTTGTCGTTTTTTTCTTTCTTTCATACTGAAGATCAATCTCTGGGCCTCATTCATGGTAGGCAAGCATTTGGCCACTGAGGTACATCTCCAGTCCAAATAAGCAATAATTTTAGCAACTTAACTGAAATAATGATTTTCCACATGTATTACTATGCTATACCATTTACTTTAAAACTTTAAAAAGCACAGATATTTAGTAAGTTATATATGTATATAATAATTCTGTGTGGATATAAAGAAAGGGACAGCTTTAGTTTCCTCTATGGAGGAGAATCAACTGGCTGGAAAACAGTGGTTTAAGAGAAACTATTACTGCCTACCATTTTAGTTTTTGTATTTTTGATCTAGGCAAATGCTTATTCATTCAATGGTGTATTAAATTTTAAATTTTGGAAACAGCTATCACATTTCTAGTATGTTAAAATCTGATAAATAACTATATTATACCCCATTGATACTCATTAATTCAGAGCTGAATGCATAATGTATCATACTTTTATAAAACCAATTAAACCCTCATGAGATAAACATGACCATACTCCAGTAACCCAGATGAGCCCCAAGCACTGAAGTTACTCTGCAGAACTGAGACAACTTGTCAAGAAATAGGTCACTAAAAATGTAGTTTGTCTATTTTTAAGTTACATTTTCTAAAATTTTCTCCATTGGTTAAGACACAGGAAAGAGAATTTAGGGAGAATTTTGCAAGTTATTGAGTAGTTTGGAAGTTAAAATAAATATGGATTTATATAATCTATGGCAGCCTAGTACGGCTGGATTAGGAAACTAAAGGTAGATAACCCACAAGAGCACCATTCTTTCAAAAAATATTTTGGAACTATCACTTTTCCTTCCTCAATAAACAGGGTTGAAATGCTGACTCGAAGTATCTAATCACTAAATTGTTAAACATGTGAAAAGAGTTATCTAAGAAAGATAAGGAACCTTAGACAAACTGAGCTTACTCTTAAATTTTCAATATTTCAATTTCTGAGCTTCAGACATATTAAATATAGGCATGTACCCATTTGTTTCAAGAAGTTAAGAAATTTCACATAATCTCTGATCTAATAGTTGTTTTTATTATTCAAGGATGCAATAATCTAGAATTATTTTACTTATTAGAATACATTTCCTTAAATTGGTATAAAAAAGCCACATAAAAATTATGAATGCCCATGGCAAAAAGTAATAAAAATCTAGCATTCAGTAATTAAAATGATAAATATATTCATACAGTGAAATTAAGATTACTTTCCATGTTTAAATTTAAATAGGTCCTGGTTATAGTTCCAATCTACATATTTGCTATTTCTTTGGAGCTTGTTGGGAGTAAATATCAAACTATTTTAAGTTGAAATTTTATAATCGTTAAAACTATATAAAAGTCTGAAAGAAGAGATGTCAGGTTATGGTAGCAACCATTATATATAAAATAGTACTAGTTTGTAAGCAATAAAGAGGCACTTGGCTTTAGGCAAAATAATTATAAATGGTTGGCCAAAACCAGGCAAGGATCAAGGAGGGAACGGAAATGCTACTAAATATCAGCAAATTTTAATGGCAAGAATATTTCTTTGGATTAAATATGTCCTCAATTTTTTTCTTGGTCTTTTTGAAACAGGGTCTCCCTGTAGCCCCAGTTGTCCTGGAACTCACTCTGTAGACCAAGCTGGCCTTGAACTCACAAAGATCCGCTTGCCTCTGCCTCCCGAGTGCATCCTCAATTATTTTTAAAGTAAATCTTCTTTATAAGAAAAAATGGCCCAAAGAGAAAAATCAGGTCATAGGATCAATAATAAGAACAAGTTTATCTGAATATAAGAAAAGTTTAAAGCAAGTATTGTTGCCAAAATTTTTAAGTCCTCAAAGTGTAGTCCTTTTCTCTTACAAAAAAGTAAATGTATATGTTGCCCCTGACTGAATAAAAGTAAATAGCCATGCTAAATTTATCCACACTCTCTTAGTGCCTAAAACGTTTCAGTTTTGAAAGGACAAAAAGAAAAGGAAGGAAACATTGAAAAAATATAGGAGACAAAAGATAAAACGAATTTGGGTCATTACGAATAATACTAGCGCAAGCTTTTTAAACATTAAGCACTGTAGACATAATCCATTCTGGTTATAGAAACACATTTGGGTCTCATAATAAAAATTTATTTAAATTTTCTTCTATAAAATAGAATTATTTGGAATAAAAACTATTTTCAGGACTACAAACAAAAGAAAATAGTAAAAATAAAGCTCCCAAGGAAGCGATTAAATGGCTGAGAATGAAGCTGACTCAGGTACCATCTGCAATGGTTTAAAGGAAAGATTATGAAGTTTTCAGGTTTTATTATGTTGGATGGCATTTCACATTTTAGGAAGGGTATAGAAGCTAGAACCTAGTAAATAGAAATATGGATAAGAAATAAAATTAAACCAAGTTTTGGAAAATTTGAATTAATGTTATACATTATCAGAAATATGTCATCAGTGGAGAAAATGTAGGAAAGAAATGTCATCAGTTGAACTAGATACAAATTTGAGATGATAATTAGATATGCCCACACAGAGTCAGATTGTAATGGAGTTATATCCTTTGAATCGCATTTGATCATTGTGCACACATCTTAGATTTGTACCAAGATGATACAATTAATTACTCCATCTGGCATTTTGATGTAATCAAGACACATTATAAGTACACGATTTATGAAGCTAGTACCAGTAGAAAACAGCATTCTGCTCTATAATAAAACTACAAGCCGAAGGGGTAGAGTCTGGAATAATAACACAAAGTGTTTGTATAAGACAATGTAAATATAAATATCTATATATATGAGGAATTATTATTGTTATCAAGTGTTATGTATTATAGATGTATTTGTATGTGCTGCAGTTTCATATGATTGGCAGTGTGATAGATGTGTTTACACCAGTATCACTGCAAATGTTGAGTAAAGTGTTGCACAAGGACATTATGATGGATGCAATGTCACTAAGCAATAATTACTCAACTGCATTGTGGGACCACTGCCACATACCAAACCCATAACTGACTGAAATAATTTATGTGGTGGATGACTGTACTTTCACATCAAAGTACTGAGATTTCGGAGAATATACAGATACTCCTCAACACAATTATTCAGTTTAGGATTACTTGATTTTTCAGGGGTAGAGAAGATTTTCTGAGCTACACATGGGTGAAATACTACTCTCTTGTGATGTTGGGAAATAAGAGGCAAGCCACAGCACCCAGTTAGCAATAGCATCACAATGGTATATAGTTGATGCTCTGAAGTATACTGTTATGCTATACTGTGATGTTCAATAGGTTACATGTAACATATATATATATATATATATATCCAACTTAACAATATTTTCAAAATACAATGGGCCTTTCAAGCACAACCCCACCATAACTTAAAGAGCATTTGTATTTCCTTAGTCAAAATTATTTATTATGTGCATTCTACCTCCTGTTTGTCAAGTTAGTAGAACTAAAATGATGACATTCTTCACTGCTGTTAAAAAATTGAATTACACTTATATACATATGTCTATGTTATAAACCAATATACTGATGATTGCAAGATGGAGTCTATCTAAGGAGACAGGTAATATGACAAAAGGAACCACACAGAATAGAAAGTAATAACAAGAGTAGGAAGAAAAGATAATACAACCAATATGTTTGTCAAAGGGACCATTTTGACTATTAATTATCAAAACAAAACAAGGCTGTTAGACTGTTTCCCTTTGTCTTCCACATTCAAAAATTCATCAAACTAGTACCACACAGATCAGCCCGAGTCTCATTGAGAATACCTCACGTTTTCATAATTTAAGATCAAATGAATATAGTCAAGATGAAAAGATAATATAACACAAAGTAGAGGAGAGCAGGTTTATGTCCATCAGGTTTTATGTGTTGTGAAAGCTAATTTTTACAAAACTTACAGTAAATTATTTTGAAGTTTCTGAAAAGAGAAAGAGAAGAAACTGTCCTAAGATTAAATAATGTGTTGGTTACAAAAAGTTAATTAAAAGCCAAGTTTGCCCAACTAGTAATCTTCCAAGCACTCAGCCTATGGCCATAAATATATTAAGCCTAAACCAGGAAACATATTCAGTTCTACGACTGGACAATAATATCAACTCAATGAAAGAAAACAAAGGATGGAATAGATGAATGACAGAAAAAAGAGGAGAAAGGAGGCTAAGAAAGAGGGACCACCATGATCCTTGTTTATTTGTACAAATTTCTATTCAGAAATGCTACAACCCCAGTTTAGAGGTGTGCTAAGATCATATACTAGTACATATGGACAAAAAATGCTCAGCATGAAATCTGAAATAAAAGGTTTTCTGAAGAAAAAGTTATCATTGTGGGTAAGTTTTGGATAAGACAATATAGCACTTTTAAATAGTTCTCCACACTGCTTTCCATGGTGGTTGCACAAGTGTGCATTCCCACCAGCAGTGAATGTTTCCCTTCCCTAAATCCTCACCAGAATTTGGTGTCTTTCTCTTGATCTTGGCCACTCTGACTAGTGTAAGATGAAATGTGAAAGTGGCTTTGATTTGCACTTCTCTAATTACTAAGAATGTTGAGCACTTTATAAGGTTTTTCTTAGCCATTTTTATTTCTCTGTTTGAAAACTCTCTGTTCAGGACCTTAGCCCATCTAATTATTGGATTGTTTATTTTCTTGCTTCTTTTTTTATTTCTTCGTATATTCAGGATATTAATCCTCTGTCAGATATTCAGCGGCTGAAAATTTTCTCTCACTCAGTGGGTTTCCTCCTCACTTCCTTGGTGGTTTCTTTTGCTGTTCACAAGCTTTTTAGTTTAATGAGGTCTCATTTGTTAATAATGCCTGAGCAACTGATCTCTGATTTAGAAAGTCCTTTCCTACACCTATACCTTATAGGGTACTCCCTCTTTTTCATATAGAAATTTAAGAATTTCAGGTTTAATACTGAGGTTCTTTGATCTATTTGGAGTTGACTTTCATGCAGGGTGAACGATAAGGGTCCAATTTCATTCTTCTAGAGGTGGAGATCTAGTTTTGTCAGTACCATTTTTGGAGATGCTGTCTTTCTTCTACTGTCTGGTCTTAGCACCACTGACAAATATCAGGTGGCCTAAATTGCATGCATCGTGTTTGGGTCTTCTATTACATTCCCTTGATCTATTATGTTTGTTTTGGTGCCAGTACCATGCTGTTTTATGACTACAGTTGTGCAATGCAGTTTGAGATCTGGTATAATGATCTCCCCTTGACTAAACAATGACCCTCCTTTGGTGATGATATTACCTTAATGGTATTGGTATTATTTCTTGAACCAATAGTGTATGTGGGACCTACCATAAGGAGCTGATTCCTACTGGGAACATGATATAAGAACTAATAAACTTTCCAAATTACACTAGTAGAGTCATAGCCCATTAATTTGCCATGCTCCCAAGTAGCTGTACTTTGGAGCCTAGTATTTTAGTACTTAGTACTAGTAGTACCTAGTAATTTAGTTCTACCTAAGAAATTAAACAAAGCTATTTCATTAATTCTTATTCCCAAACACTGGCTGTCACCACTCTCAAAATGACTATTCTGTAATGTGTTTGTGCATGTATGTTATATCCATGTGTATATGTTCTTTTGCAGGCACATATGTGTGCTAGTATAGGCACTCTTAACTATGTGCATGTAGAGGCAATAAGTTGATGTTAGATTTCTCTCTCTATTGCTTTTTACCTTCTTTTGCACAGGGTTCCTCACTGAACACTGGCCAACTGAGAAAAACTAGCTGTCCACTGAGGTCCAGGGATTCTCCTACCTTTCTCTTTGAGGTGCCAGGATTATAGGCACATGCCATCGTGCTCAGCTTTTTACATGGATTCTGCAGATGCCAACTCAGATCCTCGTGTTATTACAGCAGATTTTTTTTTTGCCTGTGGATCCATCTTCCCAGCCTTACACCATTCTCTTTGAAAACAATTTTCACCTTACAGCTTTTCTTCTCTCTCTGGAAGACACAAATCTCTGTAATAAATAATAAATTGTTGGATGTATAACCTGTCAGATGAAAAATGCTATGGGAGAAATCAAAAGAAACTAACTAAATAGGCAATAGAGGAAGCAGAGGAGACAGGAACTTCCTCTTTATGTAAGATGGTGCCTGGGTTGCCAAAAATCCTATTTTGGTCACTCCCAGAGAAAGTGAAGCTTCTTCTGAGCACAGAGAAACTGTGTGCAACAGAGACAACATGGAAGCATTACAAGCAGGACTGGCCAGCAAAGTCACCAGAGTGTGCTATCAAGAAACTAAACTATATGCTGGGGAACACACCTATCTCAAAAAAAAAAAAAAAACATAACAACAACAAAACTAATAATAAGAGAAAGGAAAGAAAATGAATCAATAGGGAGGAAGGAATGGGAGAGAAGTCTAAACTGGTAGCTATTTAAACCCAGAGAGTAAGGACTTAAGGGAACTTAAGCAGTCTCTACAAAAAGAATAAGAACTTCAACCCAGGGGATTTAGAACCATATGTGAGTATAGAGTAAAAACATAAGCTAGAAGGCATAACATTCAAAATGAAAGCAATTTTAGAATTTGGCATTTACATTATGTCTTTGACAAGCAGAGAAGTCCTATAATTTGGTGCCATGCTTTCAGAAGTAATGAAGCAAATAGGTCTTTGTATTACTAATAATGCAATCACAATGAACAAAGTATATAATGAAAAGGCTTGCTACAGAGTTACAAACTATCTGAATAAGGATTTTGGATCCCCCAAAATTTTATATTTCTGAGGCAGGTGGATCTTTGTAAGTTCAAGGCCAGCCTGATCTACATAGTTAGTTCCAGGACAGCTGGGGCTACAGGGAGACCCTGTCTCGAAAAGACAAAAAAAATAAATAAATAAAAATAAATAAAGTTATATTGTACATAAGTGTGCATATATCAGTAAATGGATTAACATAGGAAAATATTCTGAGATAAACTAAAGACAAGAGTAAGGCCTATCAAGGCCCTTATGAATTTCTTTCCAATGTTCAAGAATGACTACTTGGTAAATGTGATGTTTGGGAAGATTAACATGTCCATATGACATTCTTTCTTATTCTCCTATATTAGGAGAGTTCCTAATTCAGAGAGTTCCTTTACAAATCTGGGCTACTCTCAAGGAATTTCCTGTACTCCTCAGCTTTAAGGCAAATAGACACAAAGTAAATAAAACAGAGAAACATTCACATAGCTCATGAAACCAAAAGAGACGGTTTCATTCTGTCTAAAGCTTGCCTTCTATCACATCTGTTCTACAACATGCTCTGTGTTCCTTGCAAGAATACATGTTTCTGACTCCATCAGCATTCCAGCATTCACAGTACGGTACTTACTATCCAATTACTTGAATTAGCACTCTAGTAGCTATTTAAAATATCAGCTATTATGATTAAAGCATACTGCTTAATGAAAATTCTTAAAACTTTTGCCATTGTGATATGAAAGACCATGTTTAAATGTCAGTAATGGGGGGCTGGAGAGATGGCCTAGTGGTTAGGAGCGCCGACGCTCTTGCAGAGGACCCGGGTTCGATCCCCAGCACCCACATGGCGGCCGAGAGCCATCTGAAACTCCAATTCCAGGAGAACTCCAGTTCCAGGGGAATCCGACACCCTCTTCTGACCTCCGCGGCATTGCACGACACGGGTGCACAGACTTGCATGCAGACAGTACATTCATACACATACAGAAATAAATAAAATTAATAAAAAAATTTTAATGTCAGTTATATGTATACAATTTAGGAGTTTTGCATCGTTGAAGACATTGAAACAGTCATTCAAATAAATGTTCAGATTAGCCTCCATAAGATAAAGAAGATATTGAAGAAGACAGCACTTCAAATTATGATGAACCAAGGCAATTTTACCGTTGTTGACCATTGATCCAGGTCATTGTAATTTAATGAGTAGTAATCCTATTTAAAAATATGTCACAGGCAGCAAACTGCCTGCTGGGAGAAAGAGGCTATGCATGAACAGATCAATATGCATTGTGTGCTTTCAACCATTCAATAATCGATTCACCCTTGTTATGAGAAAATAAATGCCAAAGTCCCCAGAGTTAATTTCTAAAGAGAGCTTTTACAAGGCTATCAGATTATTAAAAGTTTCCATAGGTTACATTTTCTTTGTTTTCTTGCTCCTGAAATCTCTATGGTGTGCCTCACAATATCCCATTTTAAAACTGTAAGAGATCCTAAAAGTAAATTCCAACAGGAAGATTGGCTACATTTCCTTCTATCACCAAAGAGCTGAAAGCTTATTGAGACTAAAGCATTTTACAGACCCAACTCGTTTTTCTCCCCTTTAGTCTTACTTTTAGGTACACCAGCTGCATTTAATAAGCTATCAAATAAGGCTTTCAGCAGGCTTCTCTATAAAATGTCGGATCTCCTACTTCATGTGTTATTCAGTAATTTTCAATTTCTCAAATTTGTGCATTAAAAGAAGATAATGTATTCTTTAGACTAGTCAAAATTTTCTAAAGTCCTCGTTCTACAGTATGGGCTTTCAACATTTCCTTGTTACCATAGAAATGCGTTTATGAAGGACTGAATCTGTGCGGCATAATTACAAACATTAAATTGGTACATAAAAGCATTGCAGCCTAGCATCTCTACTGTCTATGCTAATGATTTTCTTGCTGTTATAGCAGTATATCACCAGGCTATAATTCATTCAGGGTGCCTTAAACATTATCTTCCATTGAACTGGATTTCAGAGAAATGTCTTATACCATATGTCCCATCTTTCTGTTAGCCAGCAGAACCCTCAGCACATCATATTGTCACATGAATGGGTTTTGTGGATTCAAAAATCAAACCAGAGAGCTCTGCCTTTCAGAGTACCAACTGTAATGCATTAGTCTTATTTGACTTCAGTTAGTAAGATCAGGAAACTTGTAAATGATATTCGTTTCCCTTGTATCTTAATTCTACTGTTATTTAACAGAATTGATCACAAGTCCACATAGTAAATAAATATGTCATCCAGTTTACTAAATTTAATTTCCTTAGATAGTGTTTACTCTAGGATCATTAAATAATTGTAAATAGCATGTGTTTTAGCTTCTCTACTGCTGTTACAAAACACTCTGAACAATGACAACTTGGAGAGGAAAGGATTTATTGGGCTTAAAGTTCATTGCCAAGGGAGCCAAAGGGAAGGAACTCAGGGAAGGAACCTGGAGCACACACCATGGATGCATGCTGCTTAGTGGCTTTCTCCCCGGCTAGTGCTCAACCTGATTTCTTTTTTTTTTTTTTTTTTTTTTTTTTTTTTTTTTTTGAGACAGGATCTCCCTTTAGTCCCAGTTGGCCTGAAGGTTACTACGTAGACCAGGCAGGCCTTGAACTCTCAGAGATCTACCTGCCTCCACCTCCCAAGTGCTAGGATTAAAGGTGTGCACCACCACACCCAGCTTCAGCCTGCTTACTTATACACTACAATACCATCTGCCCAGGGGTGGCACCACTCAAATCACTCATCAACAAAATGCCCAACAGACATGGCACAGGTCAGTGTAATGGAGGAAATTTCCCAATGGAGGCTCCCTCAACCTAGGTGTGTCAAATTGACAACAAAAGCTATCCAGCACAGCATGGAACTTATGACGATGAACATATTTAGGGTTTCATCTAATTTATAAAAAACAACTCCACCACATAGTCACAAGACAATGTGAGGTAGACTGTAGAAATCAAGATAGACTGTAGAAATCTTGTGCTTCATTTGTTATAAAGTTCAATAGAGATTACCATTATACTTTAACATCTTAAAATTTTAACTTCCTCTACATTAGGAAAGCAGATTTTCCATTCTATTATCTGCCCAATCTGAAATTATTAGATGTTTTCCTATAATGCAGAGCTGTAGCTCCTGTCCCTGAGGAGACTATGACCAAGTAGAAGATATAGCAAATACTCATATAAATAATGGAGTAGATGAGCATTCTGTTCCTGGCTCACAACTGGCTCATAACTTTTAGCTGGAATAAGACAAAATGAAAAGTATCAGAAATTTTTCCAGTTATCCAGGAAAGCAGATTCCCTCCACTTTTTAACACATGAGCAAACCACATCATATAGTTAAGACTAAACAAAAATAAGTTTTATTTTAGTCAGCCCACTATGGCTACTCCTTTGAATCTCTTAGATCACATGTTGATTTGTCTTGTAGCAATCTTACAACCAGGGTCATGTCCATGAGTCATATTTTTATCAGGATCTGAAGTATAATCAACATAAGTTAAGGTCACAGCTTGAATTAATATCAAAATCTCTGTTTAAATGTATAACAAAATGCCAATATTAGCATAAAGCAAGAAAGGGTTCAACTTTCAAGCCATGCAAACTATATCATTCTACTAGCACAGTAGGAAGCTTGTAAAATATTTCTTTAAAAAAATGGCTCTCCAGATTATAAATTTATAAGGAACACAACAACTTTATCTATACCTAATGTTATCTCTTCAGCTTTTTAAATCTTCATATACTTGAGAACAGTTCGGATCCTCCCTATAAAAACTTGTTTTAATGATGTGCACACCAAACATTAGCGGTTTACCATAGTAATGAGATATAATTTAAAGAGACTGTAGATTTTTATAGATCTCATGTGTTAAATATAGAGAAATTAATTTAGTTCTCTGAAGCTAAGTATGTTCATAAAAGGAAGATAATAATAAGTGACCTGCTCATGTTGAGAAAATGAAAGGAAAAAATTACAGTACATGTGATGGATACTCCTATTTACCCATCACTGAGGGCAATAGTAGGAAGTGCCACACCAAATAATGGCAGCATAGCCAGGTAAACCGTAGAAGCTTCTGGCTTTGAGTCTCAAATGAATAATACACATTTAGTATAAAAATGTTTATATTTAAAAGTATCCATTGGTTGGGATTTTCATTAAATTCTCATTTAGTTGAGTATCTGATGTGTATATTTGCTGAATCTGGTAAATATCGAGTCAAATAAAACTTACACTGGGCCATTTGGGTAGCAACTCTTTCTTCTTCCCCAGAGAGAGTAGCAGTACCCAAGTGGTGGATGAGATGCTCCTAATTTGATTCCTCAGAAAAAATAAGCTCACTAGAGCACTGATACAAACATCAGAGAGATATTTCTCCATTTCAAACTATAATAACAAAACTTTTGAAAACCAATTTAATTCATATGAAGAAGAGAAAAATACAAACATATACAGCCTGAAAGTCAAGGGCCCCTGGAAGTTACAAGTTGTGGGACTTGAGCAACACACGAAATAAAGGCCTCTCTTGCTTTTCTGACTCATCTGTGTGTGCATGTGTGTATGTCTGTCTGTCTGTCTCTTTGTTTCAGTGTCTTTGCAGTTTGACAAGAGATTATCTAGAATAATGCTTATGGTCACTAATTTTGTGGGTCATTTACTGCAAATTTTAAATAAAACACTATAAATGCATGTTCACACAATTCCAATTATACACAGCTTCTGAGAGTTTTGGGGGTACACTATAATATATAAACTTTGGTTATAACACTTCATGATATGCATTGAAAATATATTCCTGAAATATTGAAGTTCCTTTTCTTTAAACAGATACATGCACTAATCATGTATCATTTAATGACTGGTAAATATTCTGAGAAGGGTGTCATTAGATAATTTCATCATTGTGCAAATACCTATATGTATATTTAAATTAAAAAATCAACTAGAAAATTCCTAGACATGATTAACAGTTTCAGTAAAGTGGTAGGTTACAAAATTAATATAGAATAATAAGTAAGTAGCCTTTTTTTATACCAACAATAAGCAATTAGAGGAATAATACAAGGAGAACTTCCCATTCACAATAATCTAAAAAAAAATCCTATATCAGAACAAATTTGACCAAAGACACTAAAGGTCTGTACAATGAAAATTTTAAATCCTTGAAGGAGATTGAGGAAGACACCAGAAGATGGAAAGACTCCCCATGCTCATGGATTGGAAGAATTAATACAGTAAAAAATGGTCATCCTACCCAAAGTAATATATAGACTCAATTGAATCCCAATTAAAATTCCCATGTCTTTATTCATGGACTTAGAAAAAAATCCTAAAATTCATATGGAAAAACAAAAGACCCCAGATAGCCAAGGCAACCCTCAGCAAAAAGAACAATGCAGGGGGAATTACTATGCAAGACTTCAAACTATATTACAGGGCTATAGTCATAAAACAGCCTGGTATTAGCACAAAAACAGACCAGTAGATCAATGGAACAAAATTGAAGATCCAAACTTGAGCACATGCAATTTCAGCCATGTCACATTTGACAAAGGGGCCAAGAAGACTCAATTGAGGAAAGACAGCATCTTTAGTAAATTGTGCTGGCAAAATTGGATCGCCACTTGAGGAATAAAAATAAACCATACATGGGCTGGAGAGATAGCTTAGCGGTTAAGAGCACCGATGCTCTTGCAGAGGACCCGGGTTCGATCCCCAGAACCCACATGGCGGCTAAGAACCGTCTGTAACTCCAATTCCAGGAGAACTCCAGTTCCAGGGGAATCCGACACCCTCTTCTGACCTCCGCGGCATTGCACGACACGGGTGCACAGACCTGCATGCGGACAATACATTCATACACATGCAAAAAAAAATAATAATAATAATTAAAAAAATAATAAAAATAAACCATACATATCACCTTGTACCAAAATCAATTCCAAATGGATCAAAAACCTCAGTGTGAAACCTGAAACTCTGAAAATGATAGAATAAAATGTTAGCAGTAACCTATAAGATATAGATATAAGGAAGACTTTCTAAATTAGACAGCAGCTGCATAGGAAATAAGATCAACAATTGGCAAGTGGGACTTCATTAAACTCAAAAGCTTCTGTACAGCAAAAGGAAAAATGACGTGAACATTAAACCCACAGAGTGGGAGGAAGCTTTCACTAGTGACACATCTGGCAAAGATTTAATATTCAGAGCATATGAAATATTCAAAAAACGAAGGAGCAAGTAAACAAATGACACAATCAGAAGATGGAGTAAAGAACTGAATGGAGACTTCACAAATGAAGAAATAAAGATGGCTGAAAAATTCTTAAAAACTGTTCAACGTCACTAGTAATTAAGAAAATGCAAATTAAAGCCACTTTAAGATTTCATCTTACCCCAGTATGACTGGCTATGATCAAGAAAACAAAGGACACAAAATGCTGGAGAGGTTGTGGGGAAAGGAAACACTCATTCACTGCTGGTGAGAATGCAAACTCATACAACCCCTATAGAAAGCAATGTGCAGAACTCTTAAAAGATTCAAAAATAACATACCACTTGGCCCAGTCATATCATTCCTGGGTATATACCCAAAGGATTCCTCCTATTGCCGAGACATGTGCACAACCATGTTTATTGCAACCCTTTTCACAATACTGAAGAGATGGAAGCAACCCAAGTGTCCCTCACCTGATGACTGGATAATGAAAATGTGGTACAACTGCACAATAGAGTTCTATGCAGTGGTAAGGAAAGATAAATAGATAGAAAATAGATGGAACTAGAAGCCATTAGGTTAGTGAAGTAACACTGTCCCAAAAAAAACAAACAACATATGGTATCCCTCATTTGTGGATTCTAATAACAAATCCTTATATACTCTGTCATTTTCATATATGTGTGGAGTCTATATATGCATATTTTGGGAGTAATATAAAATTAAAGGGAACAACAACAAAAAGACTGGTTCAAAGATCTCACCAAAACAGTAAACTACATTGATAAAGTTAAAAAAGACTACGAAAAAGATGCAAGACAGGTATTAACATGTATGGCAGAATGCATGAGTTCTTGTGGTGGACACATTGGATGGGGAAATTGGTGTAAATTTGATTGAGACAGGATGTATGAAATGCACAAAAGCTCAAAATAAATAAACAAACCAACAAACACAAACATGGCTGGTACTGTGTGTTATACATGCAGGCTCTGTGTTGTAGTTCACGCTCCTAGGCATACGTACAAGCATCATCTTCATGTACTGAATCCTGAAAGCAATTGTAGTTATATATCTAAATAGAACTACAGAAAAGGCACATTAAAAATGCAAATGGTTGTGAATTTTAAGCTCCATTATGATCCGGTGGGACCACCATCACATAAGCAGTTCACTGCTAGCAAAAACCTTGTTATGCATCAAATGGTTATATTTATCAAACTCTTACATTTCAATGTCTCTGTTAAAGAATATATTCTGGGGGATCTCCCAAGAGCACCTGAAGCACAGGTAGGAGCTGGGTGTTTTAGCCAGGAGGATTGGTTGATTTGATTTCCTTGTCTTTGGCCTGATTGGCTGATATGGCTGTGGGGGTGGAGTTGTCCTCCCAGCTGATATAAAAGGAGGGTTTGTGTGAGTCTTGAGATCGGGGATCTCCCAAGACCATCTGAAGCACAGGTAGGCCTCCTCCCACCCCCCAAGCCCCCACCCCCGCCAACTGAGATTGCCAAAGTGGTGTCCAAGTAGATTCTTTGGAGAACCTTTGGAACAGAAAGGGAAGAGTGAGTTAGACTTCCAATAGAAAGACTAAAGCTTAGACAAGTCAACACTCCATAAGCAAGGAGAAAAGGAGAAAAACAAATCAATCAAACAAACAACGAAGGCATCTGAAGGAGGTAAGCAAAGCAGGCCTTCAACACAGTGAAGAGGCATTTGGGATTCACATTGGAATACAGGCAAAGAGAAACCCATATACCAAGGACAGGAAGAAGAGACAACATGGGAAAGGTGCAGGATAATTCCACACCAAGCTCTACCAACCCTGTGGAAGATTCCTACAGTGGGATCCCCCTGGGGATGGCCCAGGAAACAGATATTAGAAGTATAATTGTGAACATACTTAAGTCCAAGAATATAAAGAGAAAATCACAGAATTAAGAAAAAATAATGAATAACTCAAGAAGGACCTAGAGAGAGAGAGTGACAAACTCTGGAAGGAAGTGGAAACACTGAAAAGATACCATGTTGAAAAAAATAAGGAAACCACCAGTGGAGCAAAGAGCTACAGGAAGAGATTGAGAAGCTCCAAAAGGAAGTGGAAATACTAAAGAAATCAGAAGATGAAAGGAAATCAAACACTCATCCAATCAAGAGGAAAGGAATGGAAAAAGCCTCAGAAGTAGACTGGAGGAAGCAGAACAAAGACTATCAGACCTGGAAGATAACAAAGAACAAGTAAACACCTCAAGTAAAGATTATGAAAAATTTAAAAACACACAAAAGTGGAACAACCAGGAACTGTGGGACACTATGAAAAGAACAAACCTCTGCATCATAGGAATAGAGGAAGGAGAAGAATTCCAAAAGAATGGTATTAATCATATCTTCAACAGAACGATAGATGAAAATTTCCCCAAACTGAAAAAAAGACAAAACAATACAAATACAAGAAGCACATAGAACTCCAAACAGACAAGATCAGAAAAGAAATTCTCCATGCCATATCATAGTTAAAATGCTAGACTCCTGGGGCTGGAGAGATGGCCTAGCAGTTACGAGTGCCGATCCGCTCTTACAGAGGACCGGTGTTGGATCCCCGCAGCCCACAGGGTTCAGCCGGGAACCATCTGAAATCTCCAATTCCACGAGAGAACTCCCAGTTCCAGGGGAATCCATTACCCTCCTCTTCTGACCTCTGCCAGCATTGCACGACACCCGGTGTGCCCACACTGACACACATACTAATCTCAAAAAAAACAACAAATAATAAAAAAACAATTTAATGATAGACTCCCCAAAACAGGACAAAATTCCTTAAAGGCACAGAGGACACAACAACAACGGACCTTCAAGCGATCACCTACAATTAACTACTGACCTATACATGAACTGATATTAAGACCGGCTCTGCACATCCGCAGCATTGTTCCTACCAGGTGGATGTTGGCCAGTGGATCCAAGGCCCCACAAAAGGTTAAGGGCTCCTTGCCTTTAAGGTTGGGATACCTACAGGAGGAGAGGCAATAAGACCCTGCTGCCGAAGACCTGACGTTATATGGGAGGTGTATTAGGACCACACATGCAATGTACAGATGGCCTCTGGAATGCCAGAGAGTGTTCCAAAGGCCACTAACCAATAAAGCAATATGGGTCTCTGAGATCAAGCAAGACTTCCAGTCCCACCCAGCTACACACTCCACCTGCCTGGAAATACTGTGCAGAAGGGCAGCCATGTGCCTGTATATTCCCAAATCTAATTGGCTATGGCTCCCCCTTGGAGAAAAACCCATGGCTGATGCCACAAGCTTACATCCTCTACAGGTGGAGATGTTTAAAGCCCAGAGTAAGACCTGTCATATTTAACAGGGGGGAAAATTGTAATTCATGGTTAACATATCCAAACATGGTTCTGCTAAAGTAACCTACCATAACTATTAGTGCTGCTTTAATACTATATATCTAATTGCTTGTTCTTCATTAGTAGGATCGAAAGTTATTCCTGGACAAACTGTCAGCCCATGAAAGAAACAGCCAGAATTGACAGGTCCAGATCACAGTCAACGCTCCAGAGAGAGTGACTGTTTTACACTCTCATCCACCTGTGCCCCTTTTCTAAGCCTAGGGAAACAACCTGCGGAAGGGGGGCGTGGTGTGGTAGAATGTACAGGGCTGCGATTGGGGTGAACGGGTGAAACTACAGCAATGTAGTCTGGACACTCATTTGATCAACTTGATGAACACAACAACCTGTCACCCCCCGCTGGATGGTGGGGCTGTAGGTGTTTGGGCACAACAGCCTGCAGATAGGTTTTGCATGAAGGAGCTTGTACTCATGGATTATCCACTTATAACTAAAAATGAAAAAAAAAACTGAGAGAGAAGATGCAGGACAGTTATTGGCAGAATGCATGATCTGGGATGTGGGGGGGGGGGGGGGGGAGGGAAGGGAAATAAGCCCTGAACTGAATTGGAAAAAATGTATGAATGCACAAAGCATCATAAAAAAACTAATTAAAAAAAAAAAAAAGAAAATGAAAGGACAAAAAAAAAAAAAAAAGCAAGAAGAATGTGGAGCAAGTCATTCCCAGTGTTAAAGGACTATATATGCCAACCCAGGTTGCTATAATCCAGCAAAAATGTCGAGTATAGTTGGAGAGAGAAAACTCTTCCATGACATAAACAAGATGAAAGAATGACATGTCCAGAAAACCTACCCTTCAGAGATAGTTGAGCAATTAAAGGAAGTAGAAAGAAGCAACACATCCCAGGCACCTAGAAAGAAATCATAAAACCATAACTGCAGAAGTAGAAACCTAAACCAAACCAAAAAAAAAATCAAAGGAAAAAAAAGCAACACAAACCTATCAGTCATAACCTCAAATATTATTAATGGACTAATTAACCAATCAAAAGACATAGACTGGAAATTGGATTAGGAAACAGAACCCACTGATATGCTGTCTACAAGAAACGCATCTTAACTTCAAGGACAGGCACCATCTTAAAGTGAAAGGATTGGAAAAAAAATATTCCAAGCAAATGGTACCAAAAGAAAAGGTGTTGTTATTTTAATATCAGACAAAATGACTTCAAAGTAAAAGAAATCAGAAGAGACAAGAAGGCCATTACTTTTATCAAAGAACAATTCACCATGAAGATTTCACACATATGAATATATATACACCAAAGTCTGGTGCACCAAACTTTATTAAAGACAAATCTCCCAGGACCATACGGCACAAATTAACCCCAGTACACTCATAGTAGGGGACTTCAATTCTCCACTGAACCCTTTGGATGGGTAAACAGGACAAAGAATAAACAGAGAGACATCGGAACTGAACGATATGATACACCAAATGGACTTCACAGACATCTACCGGATATGCCACCCTAATACCAGAGAATACACTTTCTACTCAGACCCCCATGGAACATTCCAAAACTGACCACATACGGGACAGAAGAAACCTATCAATACAAAAAGATTGAAATAATTTCATGCATTCTATCAGACCACAGTGCAATAAAGCTCAATATCAACACCAGGATATAGCCCTATCTATCTACAAGAACACATGGAGACTAAACAACACACTCTTGAATAATGAATGGGCCAGAGAAGAGAAGAAATAAAGCATTCCTGGAACTGAATGACAATGATAACACAACATGACAAAACTTATGAGTTACTTTTAAAAGCCGTCCCTAGGAGGTTAAGTTTTATAGCCCTGGAGGACTTACATTAGAAAAAAAGAACAGAGCACAATGAACGATCTAACACTGCAGCTAAAGCACTTGAGAGGCAACAACAGATGAACCCTAAACAAAAAAAACAAGAAGAAATAACAAAAAATCAAGCAGAAATCAATGAAATAGAAACAAGAAAACAATTACAAAAAAAAAAAAATCAATAATCCAAAAGTTGTTTCTTTGAAAGAATAAACAAGATAGATAAACTAGCCCAGAGTTAGTTAACCAAAAGAAAAGAAACAACTCCAAATCAATACAATCCATGATGAAAAGGGAAAATATCACAACAGACAAGGAAACATCCAGAAAATCATACGGATTATTCAAAACCTATATTCTACCAAGTTTGAAAACCTAGAAGAAGCCAGCATGATGGCGCATGCCTTTTAATCCGAGCACTTGGGGGGCAGAGGCAGTGGATATTTGTGAGTTCAAGGCCAGCTTGGTCTACAGAGTGAGTTCAGGACAGTTGGGGCTACAGGGATCCCTTCTCAAAATACCCAAAAAAAGAAAAAAAAAAAAAAAAAAAAGAAAAACAAAGAAAACTAGATATTGGATGATATCTGAAATCCTAGGAATCACCAAAGCTCAGCCAAGAAGAGAACGACAGCTTAAAACCGACCCCTAATGATAGAAGAATTGAAGATGGAAATAAGAAACCTCCCAACTAAAAAAAGCCCCGGCCCAGAAGGTTTCATGGCAGAGAATTCTATAAAACATTTCAAAAAGACTTAGAAACATTGTTACTCAAATTGTTTAGAAGGATACAATTAGAGGGAATTCTCCCAAATTACCTCTATGAAGCCAACATCACTCTATTACCAAAATCTGGCAAAGATACAACCAAAAAGGAGAACTATAGACCCATCTCACTAATGAACACAGATGCCAAAATTCTAAACAGGATAACCATATACAGACCCACATCAAGAACATCATCCATCACGACCAAGTTGGATTCATACCAGAGATACAGGGATGGCTCAACATACAAAAACCAATAAATATCATCAAGCATATAAATGGATTGAAAGACAAAAACCACACCATCATCTCAATTGACACAGAAAAAGCCTTTGACAAAATCCAGCATTTCTTCATGCTTAAAGTCCTAGAGGGGACTTGGAGGGATCATTCCTCAATGTAATCAAAGCCATATACAGGAAACGCACAGCCAATATCATCCTAAATGGGGAAATGACAGAATCATTCTCTTTAAAGGTAGGAACTTGGCAAGGCTGCCCCCTGTCACCACTCCTCTTCAATATAGTGCTTGAAACACTTGACAGGGCAATAAGGCAAGAAAAAAAAATTAAAGGAGTACTAATTGGAAAAGAGGAAGTCAAGCTATCCCTTTTTGCTGACGATATGATTGTTTACTTAAGGGATGCTAAAAACTCCACCAAAAAACTCCTAGAAATGATTAAGAGCTTCAGTAAAGTGGCAGAAATTAATCTAGAAATTAATCTAGAAAAATCTAGAAAAATCAGTAGCCTTTCTTTACATCAATTAATCTAGAAAAATTAATTAATCTAGAAAAATCAGTAGCCTTTCTTTACATCAACAACAAGCAACTGAAGAATGAATTCAAAAAGACCTTCCCAAACACAATAGCCTCAAAAATAATAAAATACCTAGAAACAAACCTAACCAAAGACATCAAGGATATCTACAACAAAAATTTAAACCCTTGAAGAAAGAAATTGAAGAAGACATCAGAAGATGGAAAAACCTCCCATGCTCATGGATTGGGAAAATTAATATAGTAAAAATATCCATTCTTCCCAAACTCTTGTATAGATTTAATGCAATCCTAATTAAAATCCCCAAGAGGTTCCTTCACGGGCTTGGAAATAAACCTCCTTAAATTCATTTGGAAAAACCAATGACCACGAATAGTCAAAACAACCCTGAGTGAAAAGACTTCAAACTATACTACAGGGCTATAGTCATAAAAACAGCTTTGTACTGGCACAGAAACAGACCTGTTGACCAATGGAATAAAACTGAAGATCCAAACTTGAGCACATACAATTTCAGCCACCTCATATTTGAGAAGGGGGTCAAGAAGAAAAAATGGAGAAAAGACAGCATCTTCAGCAAGTGGTGTTGGCAAAACTGGATCACCACTTATAGAAGAATGAAATTAAACCCCTACCTCTAGCCATGTACAAACGTCAACTCCAGATGAATTAAAGACCTCAATGTGAAACCCCAAACTCAACCCCAACCCCAAAGAAGAAAAAGTTGGCAGCAGACTACAAGACATAGGCGTAGGAAAATACTTCCTAAATCAGACAGCAGTTGCACAAGTATTAAGGGTGACAATTGACAAATGGGACCTCATTAAACTCAAAAGCTTCTGTACATCAAAAGAAACAATCAAGGAAGTGAAGAGAAATCCCACAGAGTGGGAGGAAACCTTCACCACAGAAACATCTTACAAAGCATTGATTTCCAGAATATATAAACTACTCAAAAAACAAAGAAGAAAGAAAACAAATGACTCACTCAATAGATGGAGCAAAGAGCTGAACAGAGACTTCACAAGTGAGGAATTAGAGATGGCTGAGAAACATTTTAAGAAGTGTTCAACATCATTAATAATTAAGGAAATGCAAATCAAAACCACTTTAAGATATCATCTTACTTCAATAAGACTGGCTAGGATTGAGAAAACAAATGATACCAAGTGCTGGAGAGATTGTGTGGGGAAAGCGGAACACTCATCCGCTGCTGGTGAGAATGTAAACTCGTACAGCCACTATGGAAAGCAGTGTGGAGAATCCTTGGAAGACTCGGAATGAACTTGCCACCTGACCCAGCCATACTACTCCTTGGCATGTGCCCCCAAGACTCATCTTATGGCAGAGATACAAGCGCAGCCATGTTTATTGCAGCTCTCTTCACAATAGCAAGGAGCTGGAACCAACCCAAGTGCCCTTCAACTGATGAGTGGATAGAGAAAATGTGGTACATCTACACAATGGAGTTCTATGCAGAAGTAAAGAAAGATGACATCATGAGCTTTGCAGGTAAATGGCTGGAGTTAGAAGATATCATGCTGAGTCCCAGTAACACAGTCCCAGAAAAACAAACGATGAATGGTATCCCTCATCTGTGGATGCTAGTACCAATTCCCTAATTGTATGGCAAACTGAGCAACGTCAGTGTGAACTGAATACAACTGTGCCTTTATATTTTGAATCCCTTAAAATACAATAAATTAAAAAAAATAAAGAATATATTCTGCTGAGTGTGGTGGCGCACATCTTTAATACCAGCACTCTGGAGGCAGAGGCAGGTGGATCTCTGTGAGTTCAAGTCCATCCTGGTCTACAGAGCAAGCTCCAGGACAGCTGGGACTAAAGGGAGACCCTGTCTCAAAAAATAGATTATATTCTGTAACAAATTATAGAATATTTTCCTATAGCCTCCTCTGATTTATTTTAAATTTTGTTTCATATCAATTCTATAAGTTACATATTTACTGTAGTAATTAATACTACAGTATATACAAGAGTAAATATGTAACTTATAGAATACTCAGTTCCATGACCATCATTTGAGTAATCTCTTATTTCGTTATTGCTCATCAAGCATACCAAGTTTTCATTTACATGTAAATCTATCCGTGAATTTATCTTTTATCAACCAATGTTTATATATTATATTTATCATTATATTTGCTTGCTGAATTATTATTGAAACATTATTTCTCCATAAGAATTTTAAGTCAATTTGCAAATTTCTGCAGGAAAATAAAACTCTTTTGGTTATGTAATTGGAACTGCACTGAAGATATGAAATTATTTGAAGGAAAATTTTCATTATCATAAAACTCATATTCTCATCAATAAGCATAATACTTTCTCCATTTGTTCACATTTTCTTTTATTCCTTTCTTATAATTTTCTTTCATTTTTCAAAGGTTGATAATATATCTAGCAATTCTAAACCTCTCACAGAATCAAACACTCATTTTCTCCTCATTTATATGCAGATGACTGTATTATGTCCAAAAAAGTACCTTGTCTCTTTCAGTTCCTAAAGCTATGATTATTTTTATGACATTCGTACATTATAAAACTGTCGAATAATGAACATAATGTGTAAATAGCTATTGTGTCCCTAGGTTCACAGAACAGATCTCAGGGAAAATTTTTGTCCCTCACTCCTCACATTTCTAAAGATTATCTACTTTCTAATACAGCACAGCCTCTACTTTGCCTCTACTTTCTTAAAGTGATGAAGTTTAGAAGTAACTGAGCATCCTCTATTTTGTCCTACCTGGCTGGTCTTCCTGCAAATGACTTATTTTTGAAATCCTAGATAACATGGTCCTGCATATTATTGTCATATTGAGACAGGCAGAGGAAGCCTTATGGGTAGCAAGTTTAACACTAGAGAGAATTAGAAAGCCACTCTGGATGAATTTATGTCATATTGTCAAAGAATCTTTTTCAGTAATAAAGCTGCTTTTACTGTTCTGCTTCTTGGGATTTTTATTATTTTTCAAAAACAGAGAGTAATAAGAGAGATGGCACTACCTCCTGGTAATCATTATTTAAACATGTTTAAATGCATTTCTTTACATGATTATTAATGTTCTCTTTCATTCCTAATGAGTGAAATTGTATAATGAGCAAATATTGGTTTTTCAAATGATTTCATACATAGGCTGAAGCATTCATTTGCTTTTTTAACTTCTGCTATTAGTATAGGAAGTTCTAGTGATAAGTCAACAAGTCTTTATGTCTGGTACTAAAAGCAAAAGAAAAGAGATGCTGGTTTTCTCTGTTCTATCAGCAGAAACAATTTTTCTAAGATAAGAATTTATTGTTCATTGAACCTTTGAGTAAAATTTGAGTCCAGTTCCTTTTTCAGGTGATTGATTTTACTTCTAATTTAATTTAGAAATGACCATTGATAATGCACACATATAATTACAAAAATATAATTATTTCAATTTTGTACACAAACCTTAAATATATTTCCTGATATAATTGCTATCTTTACTTATCCCATTCAAGAGTGGTACTACATGCCTGTATTTGCAGCTACCTTAGTATCTCAGGCAAAAGAATGACAATTAAAGGACATCCTAATCTACACAGAAAGTTTGAGTCCTGCCTGACCTATTTAGAGGACCGTACGTCAAGACAATTTCTAAAAATCTCAATGGTAGAGTGGTTGCTTCCTCCTGTGAAAGAGGCCCAGACTTTAGTACTGAAGAAACAAAACAAACTGCACTGTTTACTTGTTGCTTGCTTGTTTTGAGACAGGTTTTTCTGTATTCCAGGCTAGTCTCACACTGCCTCATAAATAAAGATGACCTAAAACTTCTGGTCCTCCTGCCTCTACCATGCAAGTGTCAGGATTCCAGTTGTACACCACCATGTCTGGTATTAGAAAATTTTTTAATTAAAATATCTTTCTTCCTTTTTCCCCTTTGTCTATCCTCCTACTATTTCATCTGTCATTTTCATCTTTTAAAGAACACAGTTTAGCTCTGGTTAAATCATTTTTTAAAATTTGTTTCCTTCCTGCTTTCTTAAATCTAGAAACCTTAGTTTTGTGGTAGATGTATAAAACTTAAACTATTAAGAACACTTCATTTAAATCATTTGGTAAATTTCTTGCAACTCAAATACTACATTTCTTTGGAATAAAATTACATATAAGGCTTAAATTAGAGTAATACATTTCTATATACCAATGAGGTTAGTCAGTCAAGTGATGATCTACACACTACTTTGTCCCTAATGTACATCCTTAACAAGCAAAGTTATTGAAACTGACATTTCACATTCAAAGTGAGGCAAGTAGAAAGCAAGTAATAAATTATTTAGAATAACAAACAACACTTGGCCTAATCCAGGCTTGACCAATGTGTGCCTTCTTCATCTAAGAAATACATTGTGGATTCGTACTGAATCATGCTTCAAACTTCAGTATGTTCATTCATGGAGTGCTATTCCTCTTTCCAATATAAGGATTTTAAACTGTAAGCACTGAAGTTTGAAAGTGATTTTCAATGTTTCCTGGAGTTCTAATTTAAGTTTTACTTCTAGAAGAAAGAACTAGCAACTCCAAATCAATAATACTTGTGATGAAAGGGGAAGAATCACAATAGACAAAGAAAAGATACAATCATAGGAGAATACTTCAAAAATCTATACTCTACTAAATTTGAAAACCTAAGAGAAATGGATGAATATCTGAAATCCTGGGAACAAAGAAAGCTTAACCAAGAAGAGATTGGCAATTTAAACAGACCCATAATATTTGCAATAAAAAACCTCCCAACTAAAAAATGCCGGGGCCCAGATGGTTTCACAGCAGAATTCTATAAAACATTTAAAGAGGTCTTACAACCATTATATTCAAACTGTTCAGAAGGACACAGAGGGAATTCTCCCAAATTCCTTCTATGAAACCAGCATCACTTTAGTATCAAAACCAGGCAAAGATACAACCAAAAAGAAGAGACCCATCTCAATAATCAATATAGATGCAAAAATTCTCAACAAAATACTTGCAAATCACATACAGATCCAAATCAAAAAGATCATCCATCATGATCAGGTTGTATTTATACCAGAGATGCAAGGATGGTTCAACATACATAAATCAATAAATATCATAAAACACATAAATGGACTGAAAGACAAAAACCACACCATCATCTCAATTGACACAGAAAAAGCCTTTGACAAAATCCAGCATTTCTTCATGCTTAAAGTCCTAGAGGGGACTTGGAGGGATCATTCCTCAATGTAATCAAAGCCATATACAGGAAACGCACAGCCAATATCATCCTAAATGGGGAAATGACAGAATCATTCTCTTTAAAGGTAGGAACTTGGCAAGGCTGCTCCTTATCTCCACTCCTCTTCAACACAGTGCTTGAAACTCTGGCTAGGGCAATAAGACAAGAGAAGGAAAGTAAAGGAGTACTAATCGGAAAAGAGGAATTTATACTATCCCTTTTTTTCAGATGATATGATAGTTCTCCTAAGGAATGCTAAAAATTCCAGCAGAGAACTCCTAGAAATAATTAAGAGTTTCAATAAAGTGACAAGATACAAAATTAACCTAGAAATTTAGTAACCTTTCTTTACACCAACAATAAACAAGTGGAGAAGGAATATAAGATAGCCTCAAACAAACAAACAAACAAACAACAACAACAAAAAAAAAAACCTGGGAACAAACCTAACCAAAGACACCAAAGATCTCTACAACAATTTTTTAGGTCTTTTCAAGACAGGATCTCTCTGTAGCCCCAGCTGTCCTGGAACTCACTCTGTAGACCAGGCTGGCCTTCAACTCACAAAGATGCCTCTGCCTCCTGAGTGCTAGGATTAAAGGCATGCACCACCATGCCTGGCAACAAAAAAATTAAACCCCTGAAGAAGGAGATTGAAAATGACATGAAAAGATGGAAAGACCTTCCATGTTCATGGATTGGAAAAATTAATATAGTAAAAATGTCCATTTTACCCAAATTGATATACAGATTCACCACAATCCCATTCAAAATCCCCATGAGTTTATTCTTAGACTTTGAAAAAAATATCCTTAAATTCTTATGGAAAAACAAAAGACCCTGAATAGCTAAAGCAACCCTGAGTGAAAAGAGCAATACAGGGGGTGGGGGGGATTGCTTAACCAGATTTTAAACTATATTACAGGGCTATAGTCATAAAGACAGCCTGGGACTGGCACAAAAACAGATCTATTGACCAATGGAACAAAACTGAAGATTCAAACTTTAGCTCATACAATTTCAGCCACCTCATATTTGAAAAAGGGGCAAAAAAAAAAACAACTCAATGGAGTAAAGATAGCATCTTCAGCAAATGGTGCTGGCAAATCTGGATCACCATTTGTAAAAGAACAAAATTAAACCCTTCCCTCTCACCATGTACAAAAATCAACTTCAAGTGGATCAAAGATCTCAATGTGAAACCAGAAACCCTGAAGGTGAGAGAAGAAAAACTTGGCAACAACCTACAAGACATAGGCATAGGAAAAGACTTTCTAAATCAAACAGCAGCTGCACAGGAAATAAGATCAACAGTAGACAAATGGGAACTCATCAAACTCAAAAGCTTATGTATAGCAAAAGAAATAATCAAGGAAGTGAAGAGAAAACCCACAAAGTGGAAGGAAATTTTCACCAGTGATACATCTGACAGAGTATTAATGTCCAGAATATATAGACTACTCAAAAAAAAAGAAAGAAAAAAAAATGAACTACTCTGAAATACTCAAAAGATGGAGTAAACAGCTGAACAGAGACTTCACCAGTGAGGAAGTAAAGATGGCTGAGAAACATCTTAAAAAGTGTTCAACATCATTAATTAAGGAAATGCAAATTAAAATAATTCTCAGATATCATCTCACTCCAATACAACTGGCTAAGGTCATGGAAACAAAAGACACCATGATGGAGAGGTTGTGGGTAAAGGGGAACACTCATCCACTGCTGGTGGGAATGTAAACTTATGCAACCATTATGGAAAGCAATGTGGAGAACCCTTAAAACACTCAAAATGAGCCTACCACCTGACCCAGTCTTACAACTCGAATATATACTCACAAGACTCATCCTACTTCAAAGATACATGCACATCTATGTTTATTGCAGCCCTGTTTACAATAGCAAGAAGCTGGAAGCAACCCAAATGCTCCTCAACAGATGAGTGGATGATAAATTGGACACACAGGGTGAAGCAGGAAAGTAATGTGGGTGAGTGATTGTTAGATTTTGCACTAAGCTACTTGAGTAGCAAGGTACAGAAAACATTCAATTACAGTGTGTTTCAACACACTCTTCTCTATTTGATCCATCATTAATTTTACTATATAGAAATTTCTTATGATGCCTTAATTATTTCATTAAAATACTAGTAACTCAGACTGATTCTATATAACTCATCAGTTAATTGTGTCTACTCCAAAACAAACATTTCTAAACCTCATTGTGGAATAGCATTTCAAGGGATAGTAATTGTATTATAATATTAGCTTCAATTTAGAAATAGAAGAATTTGTTCATTTTCACTTATCATTTTGGATTTCACTGAGTCACGGACTTAGAGATAAAAATTGTATTGGAGATAAAAACCCTAATATCACTACATACCTCTCCATGCCTACTCTCTTCAACACAAAAACATGCTCTCCAGAGGCAAATATATTACTACTTTTAAGCTATTTGTTCTATTTTTTTTTAATTTTTCAGACAGGGTCTCCCTTAAGTCCCAGCTGTCTCAAAACTCACTATGTAGACCAGGCTGGCCTTGAACTCACAGAGATACACCTGCCTCTGCCTTCCAAGTGCTGGGATTAAAGAAGTGTGCCACCATGCCCAGCTAAGCTATTTGTTCTTAATCTATATTTTGGAAAGAAGAGTTTCTCCCTCTCTATAATGCCTAAAAATATCCTACAGAAGTAATAATCATAAGTATATAAGAGATGTCTATAATAGGATGATTTCCCATTAAACATTGAAGACTTCATTATGCATATGTTTATGTTTTTTCTTTTCTAGATACCTTTCAAAATGATGACAAGATAATAGAGCTTTGAGTGATATAAAAATAAAACAAGAAAATAAGAGTGTAAGAGATGTTAACAGATGTTAGAAAGAAAGGAAATGAGCAAATTCTAATACACCTGACCATTGAAAGAGAGCTAAGATGAGCAGTCTCACAGTGGGACACATAGGTCCCATCTTCGGATGATGATGAAGACATCTGGACAATATAGGTAAGAACTCATAAGCAAAGAATTCGCTGAATAATGGGATAACAGCCAAAAATATATCAGGACTAGACTGACAATCAATCCTGTTAGGCCAAGACTTCTACTTTGTCAGGCAGCTAGACAACTATTCCTCCTATAAAGAGATGAAAAGCTTCAATCACCAAAAAATTAACCAGAGGTACAAGACATACTTCAAGTGGGTAAGAGGACTGCACAAGAAAGGAGAATAAAGTGGAAACTGTATTACTAAGCAATCAGTTTATGGCCTTCTCTCCTACCTTAACTTTTATTATGTTAGCAGCCAGAAGAGGGAAATTTATCTCAGAAGAAAATGGCCAAAGGGAAAGTAAATAAGACATGTAGGAGCCCCCAAATGAAACCCCACTTCTCTCATGTGTGTACTTTTAAAAGACTAATACCTCCCTTGATGCACACATGGTGCTTTCCAATCTGTTTCTTAGTCTTTACTTTTACATTTGAATGACTTCCAGGAACAAAAATATCTGAAAAAACCCAGCAATGTGAAAAAGAAAAAGAGATAAAAACTTGACAAAAGCAAAGATAATGTAAGCTTTCAAAAATGTTTCCTAAAAGGTAAAAGTAGCCATTTCATTTTAAAATCTTTATTTATATTTCCTAAAATCAGAAACAACCCATGGAAATGTTGGTGTAGTTTATTAGTCACTTTTCTGTTGCTGTGATAAAACACCATGACCAAGGAACTTATAAAAGGAAGAGTTTATTTGAGCTTACAATTGATGGTTCCAGGGAATTAGAGGCATGGAGGCTGGAGCTGGAGCAGCAAGCTGAGGGTCACATCTGGCAATGAGCACAGGAAGCAGAGAGAGCAACTGGAGACCAGGAGGCTTGTTAAATTCACTAAGCCTGCCCCCAATAATGTACTTCCTCTAGCATGGCCACACCTTCTAAGACCTCCAAAAACAGTGCCACCAACTGGAGACAAATGTCTGAATACTTACAGCCTATGGAGGACACTCATTCAAACCACCACATTCCACTCCTGGCCCCCATAAGCTCCTGACCATATAAAATGCAAAATGCATTTAGTCCAACCTTAAAGGTCCCCATAGTCTTTACCAGTTTCAATGCCATTCAAAAGTCTACAGTCCAAAATCTCTTCTGAGACTCAGGCCAATCTCTGAACTGTAAGCTCCTGTAAAATCAAAAGGCAAATTACAAACTCCCAACATACAGTGGAACTGAATACACATTCCCATTTCAAAAGGGAGGAATAGAGGCATAGTGAGGAAATACTGGACCAAAACAAAACTGAAAACCAGCAGGGCAAAAACCAAGTCCATTAGCTCCATGTGCGACTACTGGACTCTACTTCCAAAGGGCTTAGATGGCTCAGCTCTTCCAGCTTTGCTTGCAGCATACATCTCTTTCTTAGGCTGGTACCACTCCCTGTATGCAGCTCTCCTTGGCAAATATCTCACAGGTCTGGCATCTCCAATTGTCTTCTTGGGGTCTCGCTGCCAACCAGGCTCACATTCACAGCTTCATGCAATGCCCTACAGGGCCTTCTTTATGTCAGGGCACCCCTGCTGCACTCTGCCTGACCTTGGCAGCTCTCTGAAACTGTGGAGGAAGAACTTGATGACCCCTTCACTCTTGCAAACTTCATGCCTCTAAAGCCAGCACCACGTGAATGAAACTGCCAGTTGGCTGCAAGTTTGGGATGGACCCGTGCCTATTTCAACCACATTTGCAATTTTCTCTGCTCTGAACTTGGAGCAGAAACGCTTTCAGTATTTTCCTTTCAAAAGTTGAGATTAGCTGGGTGTGGTATTGCCCTGAAGTGTACTTGTTCTTTTTTACTTGTAAATCTCCAGGCTCTTCTTAATCACTTTGTCTCCTTATGAAGAGCCTCTCCTTCACATGCCTTGGCACCACCTTTAATCTTCCTAGTGCAGTTATCAGATCCAAACTGTACATTCTGCATTTCTTCTGCCCCATTTGCTCTTTTCCACTGTAGATCTGTATAATATTCACCATTAAAGCCACGCCACCATTTCTACATTAGGCTGTCTTGAATATCCTCCACCAAAGACATCATTCATTGCTTTCAACTTAGCATCAGGCAAGCATCTGGGCTGTGGGCAAACTGCTGAGCACTCTTTATCAAATATCCTGGTTGTTGCCTAAGTCTTTATTTTCCTCTGGAACTACATTTTTTGCAGCCATGCTTTCTTCCAGGCTTCTACTAAAATGGCCCCTTACGCTCTGCTTACAGTAGTCAACAGCTTTTCTAGCCCAAAGTTCCAAAGTCTTCCACATTTCTCCAAACATCCACATGGTCAGGTTCTTCACAGCCACTCTCTGGTACCAAATAACTGTATTAATCACTTTTCGGTTGCTATGATAAAACACCAGGACCAAGGAACTTATAAAAGGAAGAGTTTATTTGAGCTTATGATTGATGGTTCCAGGGAATTAGAGTCCATTGTGGCGGGAGGTGTGGCGGCTGGAGACTGGAGCAGCATGCTGAGGGTCACATCTCGCAATGAGCACAGGAAGCAGAGAGAGAGCAACTGGAGACCACGAGGCTTGTTAAACTCACTAAGCCTGCCCCCAATAACGTACTCCTCTAGCACAGCCACACCTTCTAAGACCTCCACAAACAGTGCCACCAACTGGAGATAAATCTCTGAATACTTACAGCCTATGGGGGACACTCATTCAAACAACCACATGTAGCATAACAGAAATATAAATTAAAATTGAAAGTTTTGAAGATCTAATAGCCTTAAGCTTCTATTAAAAAAAAGAAGTTTCTTTTTTATTTAAAGCAAGTGAAGAGGATGGAAAGTAGGTAGGAAATGTAAGGAAATTAAAGCCTAATACAGGGACTCCAAACACCTTCACATGGTAAATATTTTAGGTAAGAGAGGAAAAAATAAGGAATGAAAAATTGTAAAATATTAAAATTAGTCCCCACAACTGAAGTTTAGTTATTATATTAGTTACTTTCTTGTTGCTGATAAACTATCATGATCAAAAGAAATCTAAGAAGAAAAAGTTTGCTCTAGCTTACAGTTCTAGAGGGATAGAGTCAATCATGGTGTGGAGGCATGACAAAGTGCAAGCCAGGCTCTAAAACCTCAAAATCCTCCTCCCCCCCCCCCAGTAACATAATTCCTCCATCCAAGACTCCATATCCTAAAAGTTTCATAAAAACCCAAATAGCACCAACCAAATGGGGATCAAATGTTTTAATATACATACCTATAGGGGATACTTATCATTCAAGTTGTTAACATTCCATTCTTCATTCCCATAGGCTCTTGACCATCTCATAATCCAAAATACATGTAGTCTAACTTCAGAAGTCCCCATCATCTTTCATACTTTCAAACTGGCCAAAAGTCCAAAGCCCAAATTTCTTCCAAGACTCAAACCAATCTCTTATCTTTGATCCCCATGTAAGTACATTCCCGATCCAAAAGAAAGGAATGGCCATATAGTTAAGATTGATCTAGAGCAAGAGTCAAACCCAGCAGGGCAATAGCAAAATTCTGCAGCTCTGTGAAGAGTTTCTGAGGCTTCGGTTTCAAAGGACACAAATGTTTTCACCCCTCAAGCTTTTCTTCCTATTTTTCTTCTGAGAAAGTCTCCTCCTTGTGTGCAGCTATCCTCAGCTGATGGCTCACAGCTCTGGGAATTCTAACATCTTGGAATCTCAACTGTAAACGAGCCTCCCCTTTTTAGCTTCATAGAATGAGGCCACCTTGCAGGAACTCCACCCCTGCCACACAGCTCCTAGTTCAGTGGCACCCTGAAACTAAAGAGAAAGTATCCATGACCCTCTCAATCTTGCTTTTTTTCTTATCTCTAAAACCAGTATTATGTGGATGACATTGCCAAGTTCAGCTGCACACTTGAGATGTAATCTGGCCTCTTTGATCACAGTAGATTCACCTCTTAGATACTGAAACTCTGAAGAACTTTGTAGATAATTGCTTTCTAGGAGCAAGCAACCACCTTAGACTCTCACAAGTCAGCTGTTTAGTTGGGTGGGACTAGCCGTCAGGGTACTTTTTCTCTTGTTCCAGTGCAGAGCAGGAGTCTCTTTAACGATGCTGTCTCTTTAACCATTATTGCCTCTCTTTCAGCACATTACTTGACTGCAATCTTAAGGTTCCTGGTGCACTTTAACTCTGTAAGCTGCACATTTTTTTTTTCTTTCTAACTCATTGCTCTTTTTCTATGTAGGTTTGTATAGGAACAATCAGTAATAACTATATCCAAGCCTTAATGTTATGCTGTCCTGAAATTCCCTTTGCCAAGGAATCAGCCATTACATTTCTTTTTAATACAGCCTCATGCAAATTCTCAAGATATAGGCAAAATACAGCCAGGTTCTTTGCCAAAATATCCCAGAAATACCCTTTATCTCAGTTGTTCTAGAGTCCTTGCTCCCCTTGGAAGCCTCATGAACCAGATTTTGACTTTCCTTACCCTCTCAGCCATACTATCTTCTAGGATTCTACTAGAACATCCCATTACACTCTGCTCACAGCTTTAAAGAGATCTTCTAGTCCAATGTTCACAAATCTCCCACATTCATTAAAAACACAATATGTCAGATTCTTCATAGCAACAACCCCACTTTCCTAGTACCAACTTCCATATTAGTCATTTTTTTGCTGCTGTTATAACTTACCACGACCAAAACCCACTTGAGGAAAGGATTTATTTTGGCTTATAGTCTCCAGAGGGATAGAATCCATCATCATGGGGGAAGGCTTAGAGGCAGAAGCAAGGGCTGATTGTCACATTTTCATCCATGTAAAAGAAGCAGAGTCAGAACAGGAAATAGGATGAGGCTATCAACCCTCAAATCCCAACCCCCAGTGACATACTTCCTTCACCAAGCCTCTTCCTCCTAAACTTGCCATAACCAAATAGCACCACTGACTAGAAATCAAGTATTCAAAAACATGAGCCCATGGAGGACATTTCTTATTCAAACCACCATTACCATATGGGAAAGGACTCCTAAAGTGCAAATTACCATGAATACAGGAAGACACATTAACATAAAACTGTATGAGTTTGTGTAGGAAAAATATTTTATATAGTAGCTAGATCTAGAACATGATAGAGTGACTCCCACCAGTATCAGTGGGAAATACATTAAAAATTCTGAATTACTAAACATTCCAAACCATAATTTTGTAATCAGCCAAACTATGGAGCAAGTGTGAGAATATGATGAAGACATCAAGCATGCTAGCTGTGTTTGCTTGAGTTCGTGGAATTGATAAGAAAAGAAGACCAGTGAATTGATATAATTAAGAAAGAAGAAAGTGAGACCAAGCTCTGGTGAGCACCGCCACATTTGTTCCTCAGTCTTCTCATATATCCACTGCACCCTGTAAACCCAACCCCCTCCTCTCCCAGAAACTTGCCCCCACGGGCAACCAGCTACAGTAGCTGACTGCTGCTGATCCTTTGAATCCCTGCATTGGGGGATCCTCTTCCACAGTCACTGTAACAGAAGGCAGGTGATGGATGTCCTTCTCCCAAGTTAGCAAATCCAAAGGTCTTGATCAAAAAAACAGAACAAAAGAAAAAACAAAACAAAACAAAACAAAAAATCAAATAGACAAGACTTGACTGTCACCCAGGAGAAAAGCCTTCTATGCTAATCTTTAATTTATAATTTAATTAAATTTAGCTTTTTAAAGTAGTTAATAGGATTACCTAGATAAAAATTCAGGATACATTTGGGAAATATGAGAATGAGACATTGAATGCCATTGCTCCTGCTTTGATTGCAGATTAAAAAGCATTGTCTTAATCTGTGAAGACTTTTAATCCTATGATCTGTGACAGGGTTAAAATCTGATCTAGTAGCTATTCATGATGTGGAAGTTATTTTTCTCAAATCCTAAAAGCATCATTTTTGGTCTTTGTCACTTTCTTTTAGAATAAAATTAAAAAATAAATATGGATGATCATTCATCAGTTAAAAACAAATGGATAATGTCCCCATCAGGAAGTATACCAAATGGACTTCTTGTTTTTTCTTCTCCCTTTTACACTCATTCATCATTTGCACTGGAGATGAGATCCAGAAAATATACATATTCATAGTGTACAGACTGAAAAACAAGCACTCCTAGACTACAGGTTCAAAATCAAAAGGATTTTTTTTTAATTTTCCTTCCAGGGACAATAGACAAATGACAAAGCAATCTTCACAGTTCCTAATGAGATCCCAAGGTAGTCATGATAGACTTAAAAGTGAAATAGTTGAGTAGCTGAATTTAAAAAATTTTATTTTTTTTCTAGAACCTTCTGGTTATTTTAAAACAAAGTGGGGCATGATGAATACTGGACAACAGAGGAATAATGCATTCTTGGGAACATCAAGATTTGTTATCAAGAGTTAGGCATTGATTAATGATATCACAATGAATAGCAAAAGAGAGCAAGGAGAGAGATTTGTCACTTATTATCAAGTATAGTCACATTTGTTGTAGTTTCATGCTGAGGTCTATAGAACCACAGTCATTACTTTTTATGTGAAATATTGGATATCAGATATTAATAATAGGGCATCTGGAGATGCTCAGTTCCCCTGTGTTATCATCTGTGCATACAATTTTGGAAGGAAATTGAGTGAATTGTTTAGGGCTTTAGAATACTTGAGCATGATAGCATTGCCTAGGGCAAGACACTGGCCCCTTCAGGCCACAAGGTAATTGTGTAGCTGACTAACTCCTTCAGCTCTAACTTAAATTCCTCTCCATCCCAGAATAATTTTGCTCCCTGCTGTCAGTGAGTTAAAGGGTTATTTTCTTATAAATAGCTATTAACTTCTGACTTCCATACAGCTTATTTTTGTTGCATCAAATCATATACTTAAACTTCTTCAACTAATTTTTTAAAAGAATGTTTTTCACTCTATTCACGATTGTAAATTTGAAACTGCCACAGCACATTGTGGACAATGCCACCTGGTAAGTTTAAAGAGGTGGGTGGCCTTCACCTAATAACTGATATGTCAATAACTATTTTCAATGCCCAAAATGTGCACTTTATTTGACAAGAATTTTAAATCAAAAAAAAAAAAAAATGCATGCGAATGTTATAACTGCTTCCAGCCCACATACTCTCAACCAAGATGCCAATGAAGCTTTTCATGTTCATTCATTTCTAGACTCTGTCTTAGTTGACTTTATAAATGCATTATCCAGTACATTTTTATTCTTGCTATTTAAATCCTATTGTAAACACAGACACACACACACCCACCCACACCCACACACACACACACATACACACACACATTAACCCACTTCCAATTTTTCTCAGTATGCTCATTGTCTAATATTACTAAGTAAATTTTCAAGACATTTAATAAATTTAATGACTTACACAGTAAAATGGAAAATCATGTCACTAAATTTTGAATTTTTGCTGAAATCTTTCTGTTAGGAAAATAATTCTAAAAGAAAAAAAATTATCAGTCACATATAATGACAAAGAAAAAAACTTCAGTCTTTAATTAGCAGCATGAAATGGGGTGAGGACCAGGAAAGGGTTCTAAATACAGTCAAAATAAACTCTACAAAATCTGCAAAATTTCAATTGAGAAAAAGAAACAAAGAATTAGCACAACACTAAAGACAGAAACTTATCATATATCATAGGTAACTGAGCACAAGAAAAATCATAGCATATATAATTTTCCATATATCTTGTGGCTTCAGGAATCTAGGAATCTAGAGGGGATCTGTGATATACTCCCATGGAAAAGTGGAGGTTGCCACAGATAGAAGAACTAGAGTCAAATAAAATTTCAAACACAGAAATCTGCTTGGAAAGACAAGTGGAAAGAGAGAGAGAGAGAGAGAGAGAGAGAGAGAGAGAGAGAGAGAGAAGAGAAAAGGGATTAATAGAACCAAACATCAGGCACAAAGATAATGAGTTTCAGTGATATATAAGTTGCAGGTAACAGCATGAGACATTAACTATAGTGATTGGGAGGGCAACAATTGGGTATTGTTAATACCCAGCCAAAAGAAAGTAACTGTTTGCACACCAATAATTTTAGTTATGAAATATATAATCAGTATTCATAGTCCTAGTAATCTGGTGGATAAATAAGCCATAGAAAATTACGTTGTTTGCGTGCATGTTACATGCATGTGACAAGAAGCTAAGTTTAGGGGTTGTGTCTATCTCCACACGTCAGTATTTTTACATGGATTTGGTCTTTGTGGTTTTGGTCAATTTGCTTTATTTGTTCATTGGTTGTTTGGGGTTTGGGTTTTTGAGACAGGGTCTTGCTTTTAGACCAGGCTGAACATGAACATTCGTTATCATTCCTCCTCAGATTCCTTGTGCTAAGATTAGAGGAATGTAGCCAACTATTTAGATTTGATTTTTTTTTAATTTTTTTATTTAATTTTATTTATTTCTGTATGTGCATGAATGTACTGTCTTCATGCAGGTCTGTGCACCCGTGTCGTGCAACGCCGCGGAGGTGAGAAGAGGGTCTCGGATTCCCCTGGAACTGGAGTTCTCCTGGAATTGGAGTTTCAGACGGTTCTTGGCCACCATGTGGGTGCTGGGGATCGAACCCAGGTCCTCTGCAAGAGTGGTCGGAGCTCTCAACCGCTAGGCCATCTCTCCAGCCCCAACTATTTAGATTTTTTAACAGTTAGTAGATTACCATGTCAGATTCCTTTGAGCCACTATTTTTAAAGAAACTAATTTTTTTTTCTACATAACTAAAATTATCCAAGGGAAATGGTGACTTCAGGCATGGTTAAATCCAGAGGCTAAAACAAAATAATAAGTACTCCATCATTTTCCAACTTGTGACACATTCTCACTTTGTTGCAACTGTATTTTAAGCTTAACTTCTCAAAATTAAAGATATTGATATTCCTAGCATTGTCACATTCTAATGAATAAAGAATAAATAAAGATTTGGTGGGCAGGAGGGGTCTGGTGTGCAGCCTTGCTGCCCACCCAGGGGATCCACCACCCACCTCTAGAACCATAAAGAAGAATTGTGTGCATGGATAGAGGGAAAGACAGCAGCATACACATTTGGTGGCCAGGTGGGATCCAGTGCATGGGTCAAAGAAGTAAGCCCCTACACCCCCCTACCCCTGTGCTAAAGCTACTGGTGCTATGGTGGAGAGGATAAGCTGCTAGTGCTGTGGTTTGCTGTGATATGGATGATCCAGTAGGTGCAATGTCAGAGATTCTAGGCTGCACAGCCAAAGCTGAGGAAGAAACCAGCAGGAAGCAAACTGAGTGACCAAACAGTCTTCCATATTAACATTTGAGATTAGCAACAGAAGCCAAACAACAAACAAACAAACAACAACAACAAAAAATAAATCCATATGCCAAAGACACAATGGGAAAAAAACAATATGGGAAAAGCTAATAATAAATCTCCACCGAACTCAACAAGTCCTGTAGAAGAATCCAAAGAGATCTCCCTGGAAGGAAACCAAGACACAGACCTTAGAAGAGCAATTGTAGACATATTCAAAGAAATCAAAGAATATAAAGAACAAATCAGAGAACTAAAGAGAGAAAAGGAAAAACTCATGAAGGAACTAGAAGGAAAGAATTATAAACTTCAGAAATAACTAAAGGGAGAGGATGACAAACTCTGAAAAGAACTAGAGGGAGAGAACAAAATCCTGAAGGATGTGGAAACACTGAAAAGATCTCAGGCTGAAAAGAAAGAAGAAACTGACCAGTGAAGCAAGGAGCTACAAGAAGAGAATGAGAAGCCCCCAAAAGAAGTGGAAATACTGAAGAAATCACAGGATGAAATGAAAAAGGAAATTGAACATTCATCCTATCAGTGGGAAAGGATGGGAAAAGCCTTAGAAGCAGAATGGATAAAGCAGAAAAAAGAATATCAGACCTACAGGATAACACAGAGAAGCCAGAAACCTCAAGTAAAGATTATGAAAATTAAAAAAAAAAAAAACACAAGAGTGAAACAACCAGGAAATGTGGGACACTATGAAAAGACCAAACTTCTGGCCGGGCGTGGTGGCACACACCTTTAATCCTAGCACTCGGGAGGCAGAGGCAGGCGGATCTCCGTGAATTCAAGGCCAGCCTGGTCTACAGAGTGAGTTCCAGGACAGCTGGGGCTACAGGGAGACCCTGTCTCAAAAAGACCAAAAAAAAAAAAAGACCAAACTTCTACATCATAGGGATAGAGGAAGGATAAGAATCCCAAGAGAATGTTATTGATCAGATCTTCAACAGAATAATAGAAGAAAATTTCCCCAAACTGAAAAAGCACAAACCCATACAAATACAAGAAGCACATAGAACACTAAATAGACAAGACCAGAAAAGAAATTCTCCACGCCATATAATAGTTAAATCACTAGATGCTCAAAACAAAGACAAAATACTGAAAGTCACAAGAGAAAAACAACAAGTTACATATAAAGGGAAACTCATCAGAATCATAGCTAACTTCTCAGTCCAAACTACGAAAGCCAGAAGAACATGCACCAAAGTATTCCCAGTGCTAAATGACTTTAGATGCCAACGCAGATTACTATACCCTGCAAAAATGTCAATCATAGTTGAAGAAAGAAAAATATTTCATGACATAAACAAAATGAAAGAACACATGTCAAAAAAAAAATCAACACTTCTGAAAATACTCGAAGCAATTCAAAGAAATGAGGAAAGGAGCAACTATCCTCAAGCAACCCAAGAGAGAAATTAACAAAAGCATAACAGAGTAAATAAATACCTAGACCAAGAATGCAAATGAAAAATAAGTTGAAAGGAAACAACACACATCTCTCAATAATAACCTTAAATATTAATGGTCTAAAGGCCCCAATCAAACAACATAGACTGGGAGAATGGATTAGGAAACAGAATCCATCTATATGCTGCCTACAAGAAACTCATTTCACCCTCAAGGACACCACCTTAGTGTGAAAGGTTGGAAAAAAATTATTTCAAGCAAATGATACCAAAAAGCAAGAAGGAGTTGCTATTCTAATATCAGACAAAATAAACATCAGAACAAAATTAATCAAAAAAGATAGAGAGGGCCATTATATCCTTATCAATGGAGCAATTAACCAGAAAGTTTTCACAATCTTAAGTGTTTATGCACCAAAGTCAGGTGCACTGAACTTTATAAACACAATCCTTTAGGGCCTCAAGACACGGATTAATCTGAGCATGCTAATAGTGGGGGAACTTCAATACCCCACTGAGTCCTTTGGATAGGTCAACTGAACAAAAAATAGAGATCAGAACTGAACAATACAATACACCAAATGGACCTCACAGATATCTACAGAATATTCCACCCAAACACCATAGAATATACTTTCTACTCAGCACCCCAGAGAACATAATCCAAAATCGACCACATACTGGGACACAAAAGAAATCTCAAAAAATACAGAAGGATTGAAATTATTTCATGCATTCTATCAGACCCCAGTGCAAAAAAGCTCAATATTAATACCAGGATAAGCCCTACTAACTATAAGAACACATGGAAACTAAACAACACAATCCTGAATAATGAGTGGGTCAGGGAAGAAGTAAAGAATGAAATAAAAGCATTCCTGGAATTAAATGAAAATGACAATACAGCACAATGAAACCTGTGGGATACAATAAAATCAGTCCTAAGAGGGAAATTTATAGTCCTAAGTACCCACATTAAAAAAAAAAAAAACAGCAGAACGAATAAAGGATCTAACATTGCAGATAAAAACACATGAGAAACAACAACAAATGAACCCTAAACCCAACAAACAGGAATAAATAACAAAATTAGAGCAGTAATCAATGAAATAGAAAGAAGGAAAACAATACAAAAAAAAATCAATGAATCCAAAAGCTTGTTCTTTGAAAAGCTAAACAAAATAGACAAATCTCTAGCCCAGTTAATCAAAAGAAAGAAAGTGCAACTCCAAATCAATAGCATTCATGATAGAAGGGGAAATATCACAACAGATAAAAGATCCAATCATGACAATACTTCAAAAACCTATACTCTGCTAAATTTGAAAACCTAAGAGAAATAGATGAATACCTGAAATCTTGGGATTCACCAAAGCTTAACCAAGAAGAGATTGACAGCTTAAACAGACCCATAATACTGGAGGAAATTGAAGATGCAATAAAAATCCTCCCAACTAAAAAAGCCCAGGCCCATATGGTTTCACAGTAGAATTCTGTAAAACATTTAAAGAGGTCTTAAAATCATTACTACTCAAACTGTTCAGAAGGACACAGAGGGAATTCTCCCAAATTCCTTCTATGAAGCCAGCATCACTCTAATACCAAAACCAGGCAAAGACACAAACAAGAAAGAAAACTATAGACCCATATCTTTAATGAACACAGATAAAAAAAATTCTCAACAAAATACTTGCAAACTGCATACAGACCCATATCAAAAAGATCATCCATCATGACCAAGTTGGATTCATACCAGAGATGCAGGGATGGTTCAACATAAGTAAATCAATAAATATCATAAAACATAAATGGACTGAAAGACAAAAAATACATGATCGATGAAGTAAAAGCCTTTGACAAAATCCAGCATCTCTTCATGCTTAAAGTCTTAGAGGGAATTCGACTGGAGGGATCATTCCTCAATGAAATCAAAGCCATATGTAAGAAAACCACAGCCGATATCATCCCAAATGGAAAAAAGTTGAAAGCATTCCCCGTAAAGGCAGGAACACAGCACGGCTGTTCACTATCGCCACTCCTCTTCGATATAATACTTGAAATGCTTGCAAGGGCAATAAGGTGAGAAAAGCAAAATTTAAGTACTAATCAGAAAAGAAGTCAAAATATCCCTTTTTGCAGATGATATGAATTTACCTAACAGATTCTAAAAACTCCACCAGAAAACTCCTAGAAATGATTAAGTTTCAGTAAAGTGGTGGGATACAAAATTAACCTAGAAAAATCAGTAACATTTCTTTGCAACAACAAAAAGCAACTGGAGAAGGAATAGGAGACCTTTCCAATAATAATAGCCATTATTATATATCTATATTATATATAGACAGAATTATATTATATATAGAATTATATATATATATATAATTTAAACTATTGACTGTACTGAAAATACCATAATCTTTAGTACATTTCTGAGGTAACTCAAGTAAAAAATTTCAAGTTATCCCTTGTGGGTTAAACATTATAAGATAAGCAAATTATCTACAAATTACTGAAAATGGTACTACCTACTAACTACGGCAAAGGATCTCATGTCTTTTTTTGTTTAAGTACTAGATTGTTCAGGTTTATTTTTAGTTTTATTTTGTTTTGAGACACTATCTCACTATATTGCCCCAGCTGGCCTTGAACTCACTGTGTAGACTAGGGTGAGCTAGAACTCAAGGTGTTTACCTGAGTGGCCACAAACTCATAGACATTTACCTGTCTCTGCCTCCTGAGTCCTGGGATTAATCACATGAGTCATCATTCCTGACTGGAAAAGGTAGGCTTTAAGAACCCGGGTTCTCTGCAAGAGTAGTCGGCACTTTTAACTGCTAGGCCATCTCTCCAACCTGAGGAATACTTCTTAACCTCACATTCTAAGCCCCTCTGAGATAGATAAGCTCACTACTTATCTCTGTTATTTATATAAATATGCAGCTCCCTCTCTTTTGCATACGAAAAAAATAAGAATACCATAAATGCAAAGGACCCAAAATTCACATACAGAAAAGGTAAGCTCATGTGCATATGCATTGCAGTACTGTTAGCAACAGCCAAAGAATCCACCAAATTCTCCATTGGGAGATGGAGACACAAACACATACACACACACTCAAATAATATTATAGTATTCATCCTTGGAAACAGAAGGAAATTCTACAACTTGCAAGGATACAAATGAACCTGGATGCATTATACTAAATGAAATAAGCCAGACACAAAAAATCATCCTCCTATAAACAGTAGGTAACAGGAGTTACCAGGATCCTGAGGACCAAAAAAAAAAAGAAAAGTGAAAATAATGGGTAAATGTTACAAAGTTGCAGTTATAAAATAACAGTTCAAGATTCTAAGGTGCAGTATGGGTGGTGATGGCTCTGCTAATGTGTAATAATCACTACATAACAAATACAACTAATCAAATCATCACATTATACATCTTGTAAACAATACTTGCCTGTTAAACTTCTCATCCTATTTTAGATGACTGATTTATGAATAGCATTTATAAATAGCATAGTTCATCATAATATTGACATACACAAATACAACTATAGTACTTTAGAAGTCCTATAGTAGCTACTATAGACCCAGGTTAAATAGAGTTAAATAATAGAGTTCAATCCTGGAACCGGAGAGATGGATTAGCTGGTAGAATTGTTGCTGTTCAAATCTGGTGAGCTGAGTTCTACCCTGAGACTCAAGTAAAGTGAAAAAAGAGAGAACCGAACACACAAATTTGTCCTCTCACCTCCACACATATTCCCACACATGCTTGCACCCATCGACCCAGCCGTGCATAACAATAATTTTTAACAGAATTAAGTCCTAACCTTTCTTAGTGAAAGTGTATTTTACAGATACTCCATAAACATATAAAGACAGAAATTAAAAGATTCAGCTTAAGCCATTTCAAACTGAATAGAACGAACCATGTGAGAATGTGAACTAGTGCTATGTTATGGGGACACATCTAAATAGATGATCAAAGTTTTTCACTGAATCTCTTACTAAACACAGAAAAGGTGGGCTAGGAGGAGAAAGAGAAAATTTATAATTGCTTAGTGATCCAAATCATTATTTAAATGTCTTATTGCAAACAAATGTGAACTTCCCTTTGGGTACATAAAGCTCAGATTTAAATGTCCTTTGCAAAGGAAATATTTCACTTCTTGTTTAACTTGGCCAAGTGGAAGACATTTTTGTCAAATTTGAAAATGGCAATACATACCAGTCAGTATTTTTGTTGCACTTTGCAAGACAGGTGTGTTTTTGCATAGGATCAAGCCTCATCTGTCACTTACGGACTGAACAGGAGAACTGGTAGTCATGGATATTTCATAAATTGCATGTGGCTTGCAATGAGAAATGGTGTTACTACTGAGACATATGATAATTACCCCTAATGTGGATACAAACCAGAAAGTGCTAAACCTACTTTCTTTCTTTGAAATGACTCTTTGATATCTTTACGGAATTTTTTTTTTCTCAGTGATCTTTGAACATTATTACTTCTGGTCCTCCTTTAGGTAGATTCACCACAATTCCTCATAGACATCTGGGTCCTGTTTGAGTGTTGTGTGCACTACCTTGAGCACACCAGTTTCTAATACCAGAATCACATATTTCATGGGATTTTCTCCATACAGGTATATACAGCTTACTTTTATCACTTTGGAAGCCATTTAGACTTTTTCATTCTTCTTTTCCTTGTCAAAACCCCAACGCTTTGAGTTCTACAGTCTATTACAGGGTTAGTTATGAGAACCTTGGGAAAAGAAAAAGTATGTTCAAAACACAGATAAAATCTTTAAGAGACTAGTATGTGGAAGGGGAGAAAGCTAAGTAAGATCAATAGTGTAGGCCATAACTGTGATTTAAAAAAAAAAAATGAAAGAGGTAATGAGAATATTTAATGATACTCTTTATGCTGGCTTCAGAGAGGACTTTATATATACCTAAAAATGACTACNATGGCCGAGAAACATCTTAAAAAGTGTTCAACATCATTAATACTTAAGGAAATGCAAATTAAAACCACTTTCAGATATCATCTCATGCCAGTAAGACTGGCTAAGAGCAAGAAAACAAAAGACACCAAATGCAGGAGAGGATGTGGTTAAAGGGGAATACTCATCTACTGCTGGTGGGAATGTAAATTTCTACAACCATTATGGAAAGCAGTGGGAGAACACTTAAAAGACTCAAAATGAATGAACCTACCACCTGACCCAGTCATACCACTCCTGGGTATATACCCACAAGATCATCCAACTGTAAAGATACATGTACATCTATGTTTTTTGAAGCTCTTTTCACAATAGTGAAGATCTGGAACCAACCCAAATGTCCCTCAACAGATGAGTGGATGGTCATCTACACAATTGAATACTTTTCAGTGGTAAAGAAAGATGACATCATGAACTTTGCAGGTAAATGGATAGAACTCAAAGTCATTATGCTAACTGAAGTAACACAGTACCAGAAAAACAAAGGGCAAATGGTTTCTCTCATTTGTGGATGCTAACACCAAATCCCTAGTTAAAAGGCAAGTTGAACAACATTATTGTTATATTTCTTTTATCTGAAAGCAACTGTGTTGTTAGAAATCTCTTAATGGGCTCTAGAATCGACCTACCACTTATTTTCAGACTCTGGAATTACTGTATATGGGTGGAAGGTATGTATTCATATTTCAAAGTAATATAAAATTAAAGGGGGAAATGTGAATTCCTAAAAATAGTTTGGAATTAACATACAGTTTATTCTCAGAGGTCATAATTTTGATGCATATGTGATGATTATATAGGCATTTGTTGGAGCAATACAAATGGGAGGGAAAAACAACATAAAGACTGGGTTAAAGAACTGAATGATACAGTTAAACTCTGACCAAAACAACAAACCTCTGCAGGGAAAGTATTTGGAAAGACTGAGAGAAAGATGCAAGACATGTATGGTAGATGGCATGAACAGGGGTGGGATGGGGGCAGGGAGAGGGGATTGTGTCTAAATTGAATGAATGAATTGAATGAAATGAAATACACATTTAATCAATAAATGTATTAAAAACAGAACAAGCTATCCTGGACTGACAAGATATGAGCACTAGTATCATGCATGTTATGGGAGTAATATTCTGATTGGATTTAAGACATGGTCTATGAACTGGAACCCGTTCTTGACAGTGTTATTGAGACTGTGGCTAGATATAGGCACTATGGGAAACCTACCACTAACATTCTCCTAAATGGGACATAGTATTAAAATGACTCCTAATGATGTATGGTAATTCACATAATTTAGCACATCTGTAAATCCTCATCAGAAAAGATTCTTGCAATAGAAGGAAATTAAAAAGAGACTGACAACTGGCCAAAACATAGGGAAGAAGATACTTCAGATAGCTCCACTGTAAGCTGAAAAATTGTATCACACCCTTTCCTTCAAGCCTCAGGGATCTTCAATGAAGAAGGGTCAGAAAGATTGTATGAGCCATAGGTGGTGGATGACTTCAAGGAGACAGTGTTTTCCAGGCAGCAGGGCAGTTGCACCTACGAACTCTCAGGAATTGTGAGAGTGTGCACAAGGTGCACAGAAGCTCATGCCAGACAAAATTCCACATGGATTTGAAGAGGTGGGCACAAAGTTCCACCCCCAGCTAAGGAGTTTCTGGCATTTTATGGCTGTGGAGAAAGGAAGATTCTTTGTTCTTTGAGGGTGTGACAGTATGCCAAGCACCGACGAGGGCAGGATCCACACCCAAGTGCATTTGAACACAAATTACCTCAATGGGAAAAAGAAACAGAACACAGAGTTGGCTGGGTAGGGAGGTGGGACTGTAAGTGGGAGGAGGTGGGAGAGGGATGAATGTAATCAAAATACATTGTATGAAATTCTCAAAGAATTAATAAAAAATTTTAAAAGAATGATCTATCCAAAAGTAATTTTTATTGTCATGTTCATTGGCTTCCCCCACATTTCATTATATCATATTATATTTTACAACGGCCAAGATGCTTTTCCAGAATAATGAATGTGCAACACAACACAAGAAAATATAAGTGCAAAGTGGTTAATTTTATTGTAAGGAACAGAATGGTGATACTTTTTAAGCAATTTGTGCAACTTTTAAAGATAAAATGATCAATGTTTTAGTTCAATTCTTAAAACTCCAACACAGAGAACTGTTCTTATATGAGTCATAAAATGAAGCAGAATGGAAAATTCAGTTATCAGTAATATGTTTATTTACACACTAAAAATAGTTCACCGTAAGTATAATGCCATACCTTTCTAGCAAGTCAAAGAAGTGGAGTAACAGGTGAAACTCACAAATTTGGGAAATTTATTCAGTTAGTTGAATTTCTCTTCATGTCATGTACTGTTTTTGATACTGGATATCTATTTACAACAATGAATGCAATCCATCAAATATCTAGATATAGAGCTATAAAGAACACACAAAGAAATTTTTAATATAGTGTAAAATTAATGTCTTCTTAATTTTATTTCATTTTATTTTTGTTAGGTTTTTCTTTATTCTTAGACTTAAGCTTTGAAATTAACAATCTCTTCAATATTATAGAACCTATAAAAGAGATTCTAAACAGAGAATTTAAATTATCTCAAAAATCCAATTACACAATCTTGTTTTTTAATCACAAGGTAATGAAGTAAAAAAGGAAAATGAAAACCTAGAAGTGCTCAACAGGCTGTCAGAATTTACAGTGGAAATGCAACCCAGATTAAGCTAATTACATTTCCTCTGAAAGCAGAGGGTTTCCCAGAAATTCCTTTAACCTAAGCCTTTAGAAGTTAGAAGCCCCCTGCTATACTCTCCATACTTTATCTTGTGCTTTAAAGTTCTGTGTAGAATTCTTGCTATGATAGAGCATGTTTAGTGTGCACCAGAAAGTATATCAAGGTCTAGTCTTTGTTGTTAGAAAAAGAAAACTACAAAGTTGCTTCTGGTTTTGCTTCATATTCAGCCAAAGCTTAAACTATGGGATTATTATCAAATGCAAGAGATCATTAATATTACCTACACATATTTTTAAATGTGTGCATCTGCCAGGCATGGTGGCACACGCTTTTAATCCTAGCACTTAGGAGGCAGAGGCAGGCGGATCTTTGTGAGTTCAAGGCCAGCCTGGTCTACAGAGTGAGTTCCAGGACAGCTGGGGCTACAGGGAGACCCTGTCTCGAAAAGACCAAAAAAATAAAAAATAAAAAATAAATAAATGTGTGCATCTGTTCCTCACCCTAGATCTTATAACTCTCTGAGTGGGGAGTCACAATAACTCCTAAATGCTTCTGAGCCTCATGGATGACTCTGATGCATACCTACAAGTGAGGCTTTCTACCAAATAGCCAATGGAAAAAACTATTAAAGGCCTCCTCCCTTTCTACCATGTCCCCTAGAAAAACAGCCTATGCAAGCAAAGTTGTAGAATCCTATTGGATAATGAAGCTCATTTATATGCTGAAGACATATATTGGATTTTTTTTTTTTTTTTTGGCTATTAAACCGGAGTCTCCGTGTAGTCCCAGATGTCCTGGAACTTGCTCTGTAGACCAGGCTGGCCTTGAACTCACAAAGATCTGTCTGCCTCTGCCTCCCAAGTGCTAGGATTAAAGGCATGCAACACCACACCTGGCCACATAAATTGTTTTAAATACTGAACAGGGCTGGTACATGTAGACCTAATGCCAAATATCCTGAATGACTCTTATCTTGTGTCTATCATCTTCTATCTTCACAGATGGATAACACATTATAGTCTGTAAACAGAATCCAGTGTTATCATAAAGCAACCATGATCTTGATATGAAGAAAAGACAGTACACACTATGTGAATTCCAGTAATTAAAATGTGTACTTTCCAGAGACTGAATCCATGTTTCAGAGTCTTACAAAGCTCAGGAACTAAGTGTGTTTAATAGTTCCTGACTTACAGTAGAGAATCAGTTCTGGGCCTTGTTATTTTCTCTTCTCAATCTAGACAGTTGCATAATGTCTCACTTCTCATGTGCAATAGAAATAGCTAGAGAAAATGCATAAATTATCTCTGCATATTATCAGGCCTATGCAGTAGATGTTGCCACAGTGATTGATAATACAATCAACTCAGATCTGACTCAATGGGGAATAAAACTGAAAATAGAAATAAAAGGGAAATTTCAGTAAAATGTGAGTGAGCTGGGAAACATGACCTGTGACTCCACCTCAATTAAGTGGTTTACTATCATTAACCACTGACCTTATGGGAGAATAAGGAAATCAATTAAGCCATTTGGTCTGATCCTAGGGGAATATAAATAAATTCTTTGAAAATGGGTTGCTTGAAAATCAGTTATTTAAAGCCCAGTTGGTTTAAAACCTCACTCCTCAAGAGGGCTTGGTTTTTCAATATCATGACAATTAAAAAAAAATGTTGCTGGCCTCTCATAAAAAAGTACTTTTACAGATAATATATCAGTTCTGTTCCAAGATTATTTAAACAATAACAACATTATAATATACCCTTCATTGTATATTTATATATTGGCAGATGTTAAACAATATGCATGCCATTTCATCATTTAATCATCATAATCACATGACAAATGCACAACATTATATATACCCTTCATTGTATATTTATATATTGGCAGATGTTAAACAATATGCATACCATTTCATCATTTAATCATCATAATCACATGACAAATGCACTATCATCAAGACCATTATATAGATGAAGAAACTGAAACCTAGACTATGTTTTATCTAAGATCACAAAATTCAAAAGAGCTGAGCCACACATTTGTTTGTATACAGCTGAAGAAACTTTTGATGGGATGTACATGGATCTTAGGATGATAAATGCATCATAGAAAAGAACTTCAGCTCCCATCAGTGTTACCATTTAGGTACCTTTATATTCCCTAGAATGGTCCCTCTGCAATAGTTGAGGCACTGTTCTTTGTATTACCAGCCATGTCCTTCCAGTAACTTCCTGGTTATGATTCATTACTGAAAAGTTAAACATGTAGTATTATTCACTGTCACCATGCAAGTTATCTTTGAACTTTAAAATGCTATAAAAATATATTCCTATATTGAAATGTATATATAATTTATAGTGAACATTTCATTATTTGTTAAATTATAGATATATGTTTTATACATGCTGCATTTTGGATGTGTAAAGCTATTTATGTATTTGGGTATTTTGTTGTTTACATTTTATCTATTGAACAGAGTACAAAGAATTGCTGTTTCATAGCTTTGAAAGTGTGGACCAATCAGAAGTAATTGTGTAAAAAATATTCAGTGTGTGGTGGCAATATGGTTCATCAGGCAGATGCATTTGTTGTTGAAGCCCGGTGATCTTCATTTGAACCCCCATCCCATTATTAGGGTGGAAGGAAAGAACAGACTCTAAAATTGTCCTCTGGCCTCCACATATATGTTGTGACATGTGTGCTCACACATACATCATGCACACACACAAACAGTAAAATCAAATGAATAAAAATTAAAAATTAAAGAAAAAAAGAACTTCAGTGTATCATATAGTAGAGCTATGCTTGTGGTGACAATGTTTTCTTTTTTTAATTTATTTGTTTTTTTTTTGTTTGTTTGTTTGTTTTTGTCTTTTTGAGACAGGATCTCCCTTTAGTCCCCGCTGGCATGGAGCTCGCTTTGCAGACCAGGTGGGCCTTGAGGACTCACAGAGATCCACCTGCCTCTGCCTCCTGTGCTAAGATTAAAGACGTGCGCCACCACACCCGGTTGTTATTTTTTATGCGTACGAATGTACTGTCTACATGTAGGTTGATACACCCACGTTGTGCAATGCTGCGGAGGTCAGAAGAGGGTGTCGGATTCCCCTGGAACTGGAGTTAAGATGGTTCTTAGCTGCCATGTGGGTGCTGGAAATGGAACCCTGGTCCTCCGCAAGAGCAGTCAGTGCTCTTAACTGCTGAGCCATCTCTCCAGCCCTCTTTTCTTTTTTGAGGCCGGATCTCCCTATAGCCCCAGCTGGCCTGGAACTCACTTTGTAGACCAGGCTGGCCTTGAACTCACAGAGATCCGCCTGCCTCTGCCTCTGCCTCTGCCTCTGCCTCTGCCTCTGCCTCTGCCTCTGCCTCTGCCTCTGCCTCTGCCTCTGCCTCTACTAGGAGTAAAGGCGTGCACCACCACACCCAGCTTAAAGATGGTTCTTAGCTGCCATGTGGGTGCTGGGAATCCGGTCCTCTGCAAGAGCAGTCTGTGCTCTTAACCAGTCGTGCTCTTAGCCAGTTCTCCAGCCCCAAACAATGGTTTCTTATACATATCTATAAAGAGCAAGTTAAAAATCAGACTGAACTAAATTATGAGTGTGGAATGTCCATCCTGATGGTTTCACTATCTGAACATAATCTGAATTTAGAAATGAACTTCTAACAAAATAAGTGAAATGAACAAGCTAAATTAACTATGTGTGACTTAGTCTTCTAAGTCATTCTCTTATTCAGTTTAGGATAATAAAGCAAATTACCATGGGCTGGAGGCTGAAACAATATTTACATTCCGTGGTTCTATAAGTGTCTGATATCAAGAAACCAGTATGGTCAGATCCTGGTGTGGCTCCACATTTAAGTTGGAGACCCAGACTTCTCTTTGAATTTTAACATGGAAGAAAAGCTGAAGGTAGCTCACTTTATCTTCTGTAAGGACACTGATCTCAGGTGGAAGTGATGTTCTTAAGATATATTAATCTCCTGGAATGGAAATCTCCCAAGACCACCTGAAGCACAGGTAGGTAGGAGCTGGCTGCTTCAGCAAGGTGGATTGTTGTTTGATTTAAGCTAGTGGTCTTTGGCTTGATTGGCTTTTGAGGCTGTGAGGGTGGAGTTATCCTCCCAGCTGGTATAAAAGGTGGGTTTGTGTGAGTCTTGAGAGCAGAGATCTCCCAAGACCACCTGAAGCACAGGTAGGTAGGTAGGAACTGGGTGCTTCGGCCAGGTGGATTGTTGTTTGATTTAATCTAGTGGTCTTTGGCTTGGTGGTCTTGAGATCAGAGATCTCCCAAGACCAAAGAGCAACAGTGAACTGCTCAAAATAGCCAACTTCCACATGGAGAATTTTGAGAAAGACTGAGAAAGAGATGAAAAGCATGTTTGGCAGAATACATGAGCTCTGGTGGGGTGGGGGGATAGGGTCAGGGACAGGTTCTAGATTTGATAATCTTGTAATATATGTATATATATATATATATTAAAAATATAGTATAGTTATATATTAAAGATATATTATAATCACCCAAAGCCTTCACTTGCTGATGCTATTCTATTGAGGTCTCAAGTATAAGTACATAAACTTTGAAAGCAACACAAATAAGAAATCTATAGTACCTTAATAATCTTACAAAGCACCTCTCTCTTCCTCTCCACTTTTCCTTTTCTATGCAACCTTCTTTCTGGAAGCCATCTATGTTATTAAAATATTCAGTTGCCCCAGGAAAAGTCCCTATAGCCCAAATTGGAGGTTCCTGCCAGCAGCCATCACGAGAAAATAACAAATAAGAGCAATCCAGCTTAGAAACCTATTCGGCAGCCATTTGAATTTTCCAGGTGACTGGACAAACAGTCTATACCACACCTGCCATTAATGAAAAACCTTATCCACTGTCAACTTGTTAAATTGCTCCTGATTCCCTGGTTAGTGCTAACCGTATGTATTTATGAACTTTAGCTGCTGTTGTCAAGTAATTTCCTATGTAACCAGGATACCATGATATCCAGAAAGTAGCAAGCAGTTGCTGAATCTCTTTATGTCACAGTTCTTTGTTTCTCAGGTCTTCCTTTTGTAAAGAGAAGAAAATGTATCTCCTAGGGGACTTGTCTGGATTCAATGAAATCATTTACAAATACATCTTAGAAGACCTCTTGACAAATAAGTCACAAATAAAGGTCAGTCATTACCAGTGAAACTATATTATTATTTCTTGCACTTCTTGGAATTGGAATGGGACTAGAGCACCATGAATAGAGTGGAAGGTTGGACTAACTACCTCCTTGCTCAGTTGTGCTTCTTCATTTCATTACCTTCACTTCTTAAATCTCCTGATTCTCATTTCCCTCATCTTTACATGAAATATGGTGAGAGATTAAGGGCATATTATTTCTTTTACTTAAAAATGTATTTGTTCCTCTTTTTTTTAGTTTATTGAGAATTTCACACTCAATTTAGATCATATTCACCCCTCTCAAAACCCATCCCAGACCCACCTCTCTTCCCTGCCTACCAAACTTTGTGTCTCCATGATTTTTAACCAAACAATTCTGTTTCAACTGTCCATATACTCTGGGGCTTGTGCCATCCACTGGAGCATGGTCCACTTACCAGGACCCATATACCCTTATAGAAAACTGGCTCTTCCTACCCCAGTAGCTACTCTTTAAAACTTCTCCCAATTGAGAAGGTAAGACTTGGTCTAAAACAGTATAACATACACCAATCTTTGAAACATCAAAAAATGAAATCTTAGGGGCTTCAAACATGTTAACAGGATATTGAATTTAGAAATAAACCTTTTTCATTCTATTAAGAGAAGAATCAAGAAAACCTGGATATTGGAGCATTCAGAGTAAAGGAGGCTCATGAACTGATCAGATCCCTCATCTTGGACCAAGTTATGAGAGTAGAGAGGAGAAACAAGCAAGCAATCCCAAATTGATGTGGGAAGTCCATGTTTCATTAGTAGTAGACCCCATAGAAATGGAAAAACCAAGAGTAGGTTACAGGAAGAAAACAGAGACCAAGGAATCCATCATCACTGAGAAGTCTGTTAGCCAAAACCACCAAATGTACAGCTATAATGTGGAAAAAAATTTTATCTGGGCATGGTGGCATTCAACTTTAATCCCAGCACTTAGGAGGCAAAGGCAGGCAGATCTCTGTAAGACCAAAGACAGACTGGTCTACATAGCAAGTCTGATGTCGGCTGGGCTACAGGCATGTAGACTCCATCTGAGAAGTATGAAGTTTATTTTGCAGCTTTAAATTTATTCCAGCATAAAATTATTTCACCATCATTTTACACAAGTTTATCCATGCATTCATCTCAGGATAGAAGTCAAGTCCGTATCTTACTAGTCTTCATTCTACATACTCAAAGCAAAAATTCTCTGACATAATACTTTTTATCAGACTGCTTTCCAGTTTCAAATAAATTGCTAAATTACTTCATCAACTAAGCTTTTTATTGGGTAATAAGCTATTTTTATAGCAGTGTTAACAAAGTTGAAAAGAAATTGCAAACACTTCACATAAGCCTGGTCCCCATGCATGCTTAATTTCCACCTGCCAAACAGAACATTGTTACAATTTGTAACCTTGTACTGCTTCATCATCACCACTAATCTATGATTTCACTGAGATTTACTCTCTGTGCTCCACGTTCCAGTATTTGGAGAAGTTCAGGAGCAATTTCATCCCCTGAATGTTTTATTTCTCCTTCCTCCACCAGCCTCTGCCAACCATTGTTGCACTGTTTACATTTTTTAGAATACCTGTTGTTGTCAACATAACTTCTTCAGATTTTCTTCCTTAAATTCTTTCCTGGATTGATAGTTAATTTACGTTTAGCACTGAATAATATTTCCTTCACCCACTGAAAGGCATCTTCATTGCTTAAAGGTTTTTTTTAATACAAATATTATAAATGTGTGCAAAAGTTTTCAATTATTTGGTTGAATAACAAAATGTCTAACTGCTAGATTACCTAGAGTGTATTTAATTTTGTAAGAAACTGACAAATGTTTTTCCAAACTGCCATACCGTCAACCATGTTTGAGAGGCGTTGTTGCTCTCTATCCTCACCAGCCTTTGATAGTGTCACTGATTTAGATGTGAGTCATCTTGGTGGGCATATACTGATATAATACTGTTTTAACTTGCAATTTGTTTTTTGGTCTTTTTTTGAGACAGGATCTCCCTGTAGCTCTGGCTGTCCTAGAACTTGCTCTGTAGACCACCCTGCCCTTGAACTCACAGAGATCTGCCTGCCTCTGCTCCCAAGTGCTAGGATTAAAGGCGTGTGCCACCACAACTGGCTTAACTTGCAATTTTTAATGACAATGTGAGCGAGACTCTTTTCATACATATCACATAAATAGGGACATCTTAGGAACAACTCACATATGAGAGTTCTCATATCAGTAATATCAGAGAACAGTTGTTACCATTTTACACAATGATATTGAACTAGTTCTCATATCTCTTATTGGGAGAGTACAAATTATTCTGATAATCTGGTAATCAATTATTGGCATAAATGCTTTGTACTCCACTTGTTTTACCCTTCCTTTTCCACTGTACTGTTCAGTCATTACTGAGACTTCCTGACTATTCAATCCAAATGAATCCTTATTTGCATTGTGAAGTCTTTCCTTACTTTTCTGCAAATAATTCCCTAGCACTTTTCTCTTAAAATGCATTTGAGAAAATATTACTAATAACACAAAGTACTTCTTTTTCTTTTTTCTTTTCTTTTTTTGGGAGGGTGTGTTTGATACAGATTCTCCCTCTAGCCTCAGCTGGCCTGGAACTCTCTGTGTAGACTAGGCTTGCTTGGAAATCACAAAGGTCTACCTGCCTCTGCTTCCTGAGTGCTGGGATTAAATGCATGTGCCACAGTGCCTGGCCAAAGTGCTTGTTTTTCACCTAAACCATTAATTATATATGCTACTGTATGCTTATAAATATATATTTGAGCATGTTATATCAAATCTGTTCTATAGCATAAATGTGGAAAACTACTGGTTCATAAAAGTGTTTACAGAATGTGCCACTTAATGAGAGGAAGACTCCTGAGAAAATTTCATCATTGTGCAAGCGCCATAAAACATGACTACGTGAACTGAGATGGGAGAACTTCAGTGGGAAACATAACTTCATGGGACCATCATTGATGGAAACTATCATTACTCCCCGCCCACTGTGAAACGATAGAGGAGATATGTGCTTATAAAGGAACTCTAGAGAGGAACAAACTGAAACTTTGCTGCATAGCTTTAAATCAAGAAAGTAACTGATTTAAAAAACAAAATTCTCTAGGATCATTTGACTCTGCTCAACTCTCTTGTCCCCTCTGTGGATGAGTGGTTCTGATAGTCTTTTATTCTTGGGGTAATGATGCCAGAGAGATGCATGTACCTGTGAATGCACAGGATTCCACCCAAGTACTTTATTTTCTTTAATTACACTTTTTTATTAATTTTATTTTATTTCCATATGTGTATGAATGTACTGTGTGCATGCAAGTTTGTGCACCCGTGTCGTGCAATGCCACGGAGGTCAGAAGAGGGTGTCGGATTCCCCTGGAACTGGAGTTCTCCTGGAATTGGAGTTTCAGACGGTTCTCGGCCACCATGTGGGTGCTGGGGTTCGAACCCGGGTCCTCTGCAAGAGCGGTTGGCACTCTTAACCGCTAGGCCATCTCTCCAGTCCCATCCACCCAAGTACTTTAGAGTACCTTTTCACATAAATACTTTTTCAAGTACTTTAAAATATTTTAATGAATTTTCATTAAATTTTTGTCTGCCCTTGAAATTGCCTTATTTTTTACAAAGTGTGCTAGTTAAGTTGCCCTATTATGAGTGCAGTTAAAGTTGTGTTTAAAAGATTTATAGGTGAGAAATGTTATTATAATTATTGCTGCTTCTCTTTTGTCCTCAGAATAAAAAACAAAAACACGGTAATCATTACTGGTTCACAGACATCTTCAGCAACGTACTGTTTCTTAAATCTCATAACAAAGAAAATGATTAGCTGTATCCATGAAAACTACAAATACAAGTATTCCCCAAATAAATTCAAAAACAGAAAAATATAAATATCAAAAGTACTTTTTGACATTTGGAATTTTTTAATTAATTCTTTCATGGTTCTAATTTTGCCCCAGATAAAACTCCCAGCTCAAGAATCAAACAATTGCTATCAAGACAACAAAATACCCTAACAAAAAGTCAAAGCTAACACAAAAACACATGTTTAAAGAATTAATACCTCCAAAGTTGGCAGGTATTTTCAAACATTCTCTTCATTTTATTTCCTCTCTGCCTCTACCCTAGTTATTTCCAAGAATCTGACCATATATGTTAGGATTTTTTCTGGAATTATTTTTCTTTATAAAGACTCAATCCATAAATTTACAGGCCTTAGTGAAACACATTCTCATATCAGTACAAAGTACTGTTTTCCAGAAAGAGCTGTGTGTCCCTTACCTTTAGCACAGTGTTTCTTCTGTCTTTCTAGGATCCAAGATATGGAAATAACATATATTTTGTTTTCAGATGACATTATTTTAGTATAGGTGAAATGTATCAGGCTAGTGTAACTTAGCCTTCTGGATGCTTAACAACCATATTTAATGCCCATACCAATTTGGCCAAGGGTCCTAAGGGATAACTTTGTTCCTGATGGGATCTTCAGCCACTGTCCAGTCTACAAAGAGGAAAGTCTGCTCATGCTTCAAAACGGGAAGCCTGGTCTAGCAAGACCTGACTTTGTCTTTGAGTGGATGGAACTGGTAAATGGAAAGCCAAAAGGAGCCAGAGCCCCCCCCCCAAAAAAAAACACCCTGAGGACCAGATCTTCAACTGACCTTGAGAAAACAAAAATCTTGGTTAATCTCGGCTAACAGTGTGGCCTTAAGCATCCAAAAGGAAAGTATAACCAGAAATATATAATTAGTAAGGCCTGAGAAATTGTACTTCAGGTATAAAACTTGAGATCTTAATAAAAAGACAAAAAAGTAAAAAATAAAAATAAAAATAAACCAGTTGTTTTGTCCATCTTACTGCCAAGTGCAGCTACTCTGAGGCTTCCACTGCTTTTGCCATTCTTCAAAACATGAGACACAACTTTTCAACCTTCCAATATGGACTGAAGACTCATGTCCCTCCAAAAATCCTCCAAACCTTCAGTGCCAGATTGGGACTGCTGAGACACCCAGCTTGTGGACTGAGCTACTACTGGGGTTTCAGCCTCTTCAGAGTCTACACTGGCATTGTTGGACTACCCAGGCTGTATCATGGAGACCAGTATAGGAGGATCAAGACAGGATATGGTACTTACTGAACCTCATTTGGTGACCATGGGAAGGGAAAACCCCAGTGTGGAGCACAAAGGCAGGACTGATGGTTGTTTGGGCTTGCCAAGGAGGAGCCTTCAAACATGACATCCTTCACCTTAATAAAAAAAAAAAAGAAATCATAAGCTGAAGATGCTAAAAGATATATGTGGCATGCATATATGCATATTCTTGAATGATGCAAACTGGAAGGAACAACAACAACAACAAAAAAAATGACTGGGTCAAAGAACAGACTGAAACGGTGAACTTCTGCTTGAAACAGTGAACTTGTGCATCAAAATTTTAAAAGAGACTGTGAAAAAGATGAAAAACATGTTTGGCAGAATGCATGAGCTCTAGTGGGGTGGGGCAGGGGCAAGGAAGGGGCAATGGGTGTAGATTTGATTAGAAATTTTGTATGAAATGCACAAAGCTTCAATAAAAATTGGCTTTGGAAAAATAAATAAATAAATATCTGCTTAAAAAAAGAGAATCAGAAAATTTAGATAATTTTCATGTAGGCAACCTAAGTGTTCTTTATCAATCTTATATGTCATATAGTATGAGATTTAAAATGTTGTATAATAAGAATTTTGCTTATTTCTATTAGCTCTACCAGTTTAAAACATTTAAGTCCTAAAACTTCAAAATATAGAAATATCAAGAATAGTATATATTACTGGGATAATGAAGGAGAAAGTTCAAATATTATATTTAAAGCCTAGGGATAGAACACATGATTGTTCATACATTATAACCACAGGACTTGGAAGACCGAGGTGGAAGGAGTGCCATGAATCTAGGCCAGCATAGGATACAGTGATTCCCTATCACAGAAAAAAAGATAAGGAGTCAAGAGAGGTGAGGGGAAAGAGGATGAGGAAGAAGTAAGGAAAGGAGGAAGAGAAAGGAGAGAACATAAAAAAGTAACAGAAAAGTAATTATCTAATGGGGTGTAAAACAAATTTGAGATGTAATAATATTTCACAAATGTTTTAATCTGTATGTTGACAAGACAGTATCTGGTCCTTCAGTTTTTATTAAGTGTTCCTATAATTTCTGAAATAGTGTCATGTGTCTAATGTGGACCTGTCTATACCCAGAATACATATTTAGGACTAAAATTAGATTTCAATGGCAAATCATGTCATGTTCTATGCATTGTTATACTGCACATTATGGAAAAATGTTCTTAAATCTAAATGACTGGGTTCTTTCCATCAATAATTATTCTTTATATAAATGCATGCATTAAGTGTAACACATAATTACCAATAAAATGGATGAACCAAATTAGAGACAGGACACCTAATTTTTATTGTATATGTGCATTTCTTCCTTTAAATACCCATCTATTAATCTTTAGAGATGTACTTATTGTGGTTATATATTTAAATATTTCTCAAAAGACAGTTTTGACCAGAAATCTGGAAAGGAACAAAGAACTGCAGAACAAGGTGTGAGAGACAGAAATGCAGCAGAAAGATGATTGAGAGGAAACAGATAGGAGAACTAAGAATGGAGACAAACAGCAAGAGAGAGTCCCTGCTGGGAGGCAGCTGCAGAAAACATCTGTAGACACATCTCTATCACCATCAGGAAGGAGGATCCCTGCCACAGCGGCATGTACAAAAGGCTTAACCACCTGTGATCCGTGGTGGAAGGGCATGCAAGAGGCTCAGTGCGCCAGCATCTAATTACTCTATGACAACTCCAGCTCTGCCCTCCCAGTGGAAAACATATGTCAAAGCAGCACTTAGTATTGATTGAAACATAAGGATATCCTTTGATTCATCTCTCTCCCAGCAACGATGTGCCTGCCTTATTTCACCCTCATTTGTCTGAAGAAACACACACACACACACACACACACACACACACACACCCTCACAAACAAGAGGATCTTTTCTTTCCAAGGAGAGTTAAGACATGGCTCTTATCCATTTATCAAGTAACAGCTTTGCTTTGCTTTGATTCCTAAGGTAAGAAAAATTCTGTCAACACTTCCCTGTCAGACTGGCACTGAATGCAACAGTAGTTATGACAGAGGTACTAGCAGCTGGAAGAGCACACAATCTAAGGTGCCAGTGCTCATGACTGGACTGACTACCTGGAAGACTGCACAAGTCATTAGGCAATAGCTATGGAAAGAATGGCCTTCCTGCTTTGCCTTCATGCACAGCATCCCCCCATGCTTTACATTATCTCATTTACAGCTCACACAGGGCTAATGTAGCAGAGAGGAGATGTGGGGAAGTCAGAGTGAGAAATCTTGCAAATGGAAAAAAAAATTCTTTACTCTGACAAGTGGAGTTCATAGTTGTGAAAAAGAAAAATATAGTGTAGATTTCTAGACACACATTACTACCTCTGGCCATTTAACTCATTCATTCAGATGAATACCAGCCCTCGTGGAGGAAGTATATTGTGTGAGTCAATCACAGGCGCGTTTATGTGGTTGGGATTCTGTACAGAGCCAGGGTCTCCAGGTCAATGATGAGCCAAGTGTTGTTGATGGTGCCACTCCCAGAGTTACTGCTTCTGAGTGCTGGTGCTTTTGAAGTGTGGCCAGCTGAAAGAAACAAGCGACCACAGAAAACAGAATGGAGCCCATAAGCTGTCTGAGCAAAAAAATGCACATACACAATTACCTGATTGTTAAGCTTCCCATTCAATTTCAGAAGTCTACTTTATTTTGACAATGACTTGCTGAGCAGTGCTGGAAAGTCATTAAACTTTCTATGCTACTGAGTCTTTCAATTTATAAAATAAGTTAATAAAAGCAATTTGATATAGAATAGTGTTCCACATAAGCAGGTGTCCTTGAAATCATTCACTCTAAGAGATCAAATAGATTAGCTTCCTATTGACAGCCTCACATGCTAGCACAGAAAATATCTCTAAAGGACAATCAAATGTCCAGGACATTCGTAAAACCCAGATTTTGTGTTGGTAGACATTTGAGGAAAATGTTGCAACTCTTGGCCAAGAAAATTGGGATTTTTTTTAATTAAGGAAAGATGAAGGATTTCAGCCTTTCAGATTAGCATAATAATGAAATTCATACTATATTTTGTAAAGACCAATCATGAAAGTGAACTAAAAGTTACCAAAAACTAAGTGAAGAATGGAAGTCATAGCCATCGAGATGGCTCAGCAAAAGGCATTTCCCACCAAGCCTGGTGACCTTAATTTGATTCCCCTGGACCCACATGACAGGAGAGAAGGGACTCCCACAAATTATCATTTATAATCCACATACAAGCAAAAAACATGTGCACACTCAGTTCTTAAGTATCTGTGAAAGAAAAAATAGTTATCAGAAGAAATAAGCCTAAAAAATATAGAAAGGGATTGAAGAATATTCTGTGGACTACAAACGTTTTCACCCACCACACTCACCAACATGCAGCATGTATAATCTTGAAGTATCTCAAGAAAATAACAATCCATGTTATTTCTTGTGAACATTCTCTCACTACAATAACCATCTTCTCACAGTTTTAGTGCATTATAACTGAAATTTGAAGAAAGGGTAACCAAAAGGATTAATGCATATAAAATCCATGTGGAACCCTACTACTTGATAAGCTAAGTAGAAAATATAATTTAAACATTTTTAAGGTGGACATAGGTACCCTGAATGGTTGTGTAGTCCTCTCAGAACCATAGGCTTTTAACTGTAAATCCCAGTGCCAAGTATATAATATCTCCTTTGGGGGGCCAGAAAACCTGCAGAGGCTCCTATAGAAATATAGGCTATTGTCTTTATTCTTGATTGCCTACCATAACTAGAAAGTAAGTTCTTATTGTCAAGAATTGGACTCAGGACACAGAAAAATCAACCTGGACCTGAGATGAAAGCTTCCTCCCTGTTGGCTATCTTCCATAGTGCTGGAAAGTGCTATGAATAGTCTTACACAGCTATAGGTCCTTTGTGCTACAATACAAAAATGCCAACAAGATTTACCCACTGGCACACTAGTGGCATGACTGTTTTGGAGGTAACCAACTGCTTGCTACTTGGATTTGAGGTGTACTTCAAAGGAGTGAGTACTTTGTCAAAAGCCTATGGACTAGGAAAGTTCGGATTTGAGGTGTACTTCATAGGAGTGAATACCTTGTCAAAAGCCTATGGACTGGGAAAGTCAGAGGCCCTAGGCAGGGCTTACTACTGTTGTTTCATTAAATGGACATTTAGTTAATCTGCTTTCTAAGTATTTATGTTTATATTCATAGACCACTGCTGCTTTCAGCCTTGATGAGAAAAGCTTCTTTTTGCAGTTGGTCACAGTTAATGCAGAGATTAAGAACTGGTAAAAGTGCTGAGAATAACTGTTGAGTGCTGAGATCTTAATTGGACATTTCCCTCATCTATTGCAACCACAAGCACATAGCAGCTATTGCTACCTACCTGCACAAGATAAACACCAAAAAGATACAAAGCAGGAGGGAAACCAGCTTTGGTTGAAAAAGGGGGTCAGCAGGAGTGGTGGTGGCTAGGGAGGGTAATGGAGAATTAGTATGATCACGATACATGGCACACGTATCTGAAATAGTCAAAGAAAACGGGGGAAAGCAATGGACATAGCATATTCTTCATTAAATACCATCACACTGTGTCTGAGAGGTGAATGCAATGATTACCAAGGGAAGCAGATGCTATTTCCCTGTACTTTAATTGTTTATAATTTGACTAAATAGAATGAGAAAAATGAGTGCTGAAAACAAGCAGAGGCCTAGCAACTCATATCTGTATTTCTGCCACTTTATGCATGGGACCATTTTTTTAAAATATTTTTATTTTTTTTTGGAGTACACATTTTTCCTTTTAATATTATATTACTCTAATATATGAATACATACCCTCCATACATATACATATACCACAATTACAAAGTCTGAAAATAAGTGGCCAGTTAATTCTAGAGTTCATTAAGGAATTCATATTATAACAACAGCATAGTTGCCTTCAGATAAAAATATAACATTAACTTTGCTCAGCTTGTCTTTCAACTATGGATTTAGTGCTAGCATACACAAATGAGGGATACCATTCATCATTTTTTTTTTCTGGGACTGTGTTACTTCACTTAGCATAATGGCTTCAAGTTCCATCCATTTAATGCTCTATCAGATGTATCATTGGTGAAGGTTTCCTCCCACTCTGTGGGTTTTCTCTTCATTTCATTGTTTCTTTTGTTGTACAGAAGCTCTTGAGTTTAACAACGTCCTATTTGTCAATTGTTGACATTATTGTTTGCTCAGCTGCTGTCTGATTTAGAAAGTCTTTTCCTACGCCTATGTCTTGTAGGTTACTGCCAACATTTTCTATCATTTTCAGAGTTTCGGGTTTCACATTGAGGTCTTTGATCCATTTGGAGTTGATTTTTGTACATGGTGAGAGGTAGGGGTTTAGTTTTATTCTTCCACAAGTGGTGATCCAGTTATGCCAACACCATTTGCTGAAGATGCTGTCTTTCCTCCATTGAGTCTTCTGGGCCCCTTTGTCAAATATGAGGTGGCTGAAATTGGATGTGCTCAGGTTTGGATCCTCAGTTTTGTTCCATTGACCTACAGGCCTGTTTTTGTGCCAATACCAGGCTGTTTTTATGACTATAGCCCTGTAATATAGTTTGAAGTCTGGTATGGCAACCCCCCCCCATATTGCTCTTTTTGCTCAGGATTGCTTTGGCTCTCTGGGGTCTTTTGTCTCTCCATGAAACAATTTTTTTTCTAGGTCTATGAAGAAGCTCATGGGGATTCTAATTGGGATTGCATTGAATCTGTATATTACCATGGGTAGAATGGACATTTTTACTATATTGATTCTTCCAATCCATGAGCATGGGAGGTTTTCCATCTTCTAGTATCTTCTCAATCTTCTTGAGGGATTTAAAAAAATTTTTATAAAGATTTTTTGGTGTGTTTGATCAGGTTTGTTCCTGTGAGGCTACTGTGAGTGGAAAAGTCTCCTTGACTCCTTTTTGTTATTAGCATTAAGAAAGGCTTTCAACTTTTCTAAGTTAATTTTCTATCCTGCCACTTTACTGAAGCTGTTGATGGTTTCTAGAAGTTTTCTGGTGTAGTTTTTCTCATCCCTTAGGTAAACTATCATGTCATCTGCAAAAAGGGATGTTTGGCTTCCTCTTTTCCAATTAGAACTCCTCTGTTTTCCTTTTCTTGTCTTATTGCTCTCGAGAGCATTTCAAGCACTATATTGAAGAGGAGTGGGGATAGGGAGCAGCCTTGTCCTTACTTTAAGGGGAATGCTTTTAGTTTTTCCCCTTTTAGGATAATGCTGGCTGTGGGTTTATTGTTTATGGCTTTGTGTATTTTTATTTTTATGTGTATGAATGAATTGCCTGAATGTCTGTAAGTGCACCTTTGTGTGCAATGTCCATGGAGGTCAGAAGAGGGCATTAGATTCCCTGAAACTGGAGTTATAGAGAGTTGTTAGCTACCATGTGGATACTAGAAGTTAAACCCAGGTCCACTGCAGCAGCAACTGGAGATCTTAATCACTGAATCTTCTCTCCAGTTCCTGCATGAGATATTTAAAAAAACGTTTTAATAGGTGTTGACTATTTTTGAACAACTAACTTCATAGAATGAACTTTCATTTACACATTTATTTATGTAAGTGATTTAAGTTCCAGTCCTTTATTAGATAATAAATTTATTTAAGGGAAAACTTCACAGTCTTTTATCTTTTGTTCTCTACAACTCCTGATTGACTATGAGATAAAGTTGTTAGGACCAGTCTGTGATATCATCACCTCTTGCCATCACGAGTCTCATACTCCTTTTTGTCTTTTTTTAAAAATTTGGACCACCTGTGCTTTTCATCTCCTGTTTTATAAATAAGTTATATAATTATAGGGATTTTAATGTTTACATTTTCCTGTCAAGACTGCTGCTCATTATATCTGTTAAATTGAATGCCTACTCTTTGAAAGTTCATTTCCAAGGTTTATACCTGTTTCTGTTATTACAGAAAATCTCACCACAGAATGTTTGGTGTCGTGCAATAGTCATCTGTTTCTCTGCCATGTGTAATAAAAAAACAAAGCCAAAAGCTACTGTTTCTTTTCAGCTGTAAAGATAAACTTTTAAACACATGTCTAGTCTATGGTTTGCCTTTTTCATATTTTCTTTTTTCAATATTTTCTTTGTTTATTTTATATGTATGAGTGTATTGCCGGCATGTATGTAAGTGCACCTATGTATGTAAGTGCCTGCAGAGGTTAGAAAAAGGCATCAGATCTCCTGGAACTGGAGTTTCAGACAGTCTTCAGCTACTATGTGGATGCTGGAAACCAAACCAGGTCCACCATAAGAGCAGTCAGTGCTCTTTAATCACTGAGCAATTTCTCTATCCATGTCTTTTACATATTGTCAAATAGCTTGTAAGATACAAAGTTTATAAAATCAACCCTTAGAATAACTTTTCGAGACATATCATTTCATATGAAATATAGTAAAAAGATAAGTGTCCCTAATTCACTCAGTGAATTATTCCTCTAGACATAATTTCCTTTTGTTTCATGAATTCAACAATGAAATAATCATTTATTTTTAGTTGACATACAATAGTGGTAATTATTCAATAGGAAAAATATGATTTTACTAAGAATTGGAGACCTTCTAAAATATAGGCATATTATCAAAACATACCATCTGGGTAAAGAACAATAAAAATAAATTTCAGAGGAGAAATTTGAAAACTTATAAAGTTGAGAAATTAGTTCTTCCAGGAATAGTAGTTGTTAACAGACACACATAAAATTTTACCATAGTCTTCTAGGAAGCCACTGTGAAAGGAGTGGAGGCCAAGACGGTGTGCTTTGCAGTCACTTCCATCTTTCCAGAGATACCATCACACTTTCCTTGATACTGTTCAGTTCACAAGTGTCATGGAAATGAACAGTGGAATTGCTTTTGGATGGTAATAACCACGATCTGATGGAATCAAATGCTATAATCTGAAGAAGTGAAGGAAGAAACCCAGAAGGATTCTCATTGATTTGCAACATCAAAAATTACTCCAACTGTGTGAACTAATACTAAGGTTACTAGTAATGTTAAAAATGGCAAGCAGCTATTATATAAATTGTAAATACTGAATGACTATTGAATATATTATTATGAATATTTGAGAAAAACTACCTTGGGGCTGGAAAGATGACTCAGTTGTTAAAGAGCACTGGCTGCTCTTGCAGAGGACCAAGGTTTGATGCCCAAACCACTTCTCTTAAGAGAGTGGGCAGGTATTTAATTCAAAGTTGTGCTCTTTGCTGTATACAGATGCTCCATGACTTTTCCTGGCAAACATCTATTGACCCCAGAAATGGCACCAAAGACAGACCAAAGAAATGATTTATGCAAGTTTAGCTTTGAAACCAGCCAGTATGTTAGGGTTACTGACAGAAGCTTCAGTGAATGGTTCCTTACAGAAGCATGGGCAACCCAAAGACACCTGCAGCATGGAAAAGACCCATCCCAGTATTAGCAAGGACTCACTGAAGCCACATCTCTGGAGCTCCTACAAAACTTCCTGACAGCTTCCCCCAAGTTGCCTTCTCCCAATCAGCTGTTTAATGCTTATGTAACTTTGGAGAAGTGTCTTGTGAGTCTTAGAACTTTCTGAGCTTCCTGAGCTTGGCATGTTTCATGGACTTCTTGAGGCTCGTAAGTTTTATTAGCTTCCTGAGCTGTATAAGTTCACTTCTTCCCTCCAGGAATAAAGTTTAAATTAAGAAGAAACAGTTGAAACAGTTCTATAACAACGCTGCTCTTAAAAAGTAAAATTAGAAAAGGTGGCAATGGAATAAGGCCTCACCAAGGACCAAGCAGCAGGGGCAAGCAGGGCTCCCAAGAGACTGTGTTCAGGTGCAGGATCTTGTGAGGAACCTATCACACAAGATGAAATTGTTTTCCAGACCATGGGTGCTTCTACACGGATATCACATTTCTGAACTCAGGACCTGGTGAATACAAAAGAAAATAATTGGAGAGCTAAGAGGCAGGAGCATGGCTGTGGGCACACAAGCAGTGGTGACGGTAGCAGCATCTCTGAGGTCAAGTCCTTTAAATAATGCTCCCAGCCGGCCTCTTCATTTTATTAAGAATTTCAGTACTTCCATATTGGTCTCAAATTTTTTATTTTTATTTTATGTATATGAATGTATTGCCTGCATGCCTGTAAGTGTACTTGTGCAATGCCCACAGAGGTCAGAAGAGGAGGTCAGATGCCCTGTATCTGGAGGTACCGACAATTTCTAGCTGCTGTGTGGATGCTGAGAATGAACCCTGGTCCTCCTCAAGAGTAGTCCATACTCTTAACCACTGAGCCATCTCTCCAGCCCCTTGATCTCAACATTCTGAATTCAGATCTCAGGAAGTGAGAAAGAAAATAGAAAATAACTGGAGAGCCAGGAAAGCTGCACAGCAGCAGGTGCTGTTACAATGAAGGTCACAGCTGCAGCTCTCAGCATAAGAACTTAAAACGTGACTCAGGTCCTCTTCATTATATTAAGAGTCTTGGTGAAATAATAAAGAAATGAGTTATCCCTGGGCCAGCTGGCCTTGTGGCCTGGTCAACATGGCTCCCTAAAGACTTAGTGCCTGTGCTGGACCATAAGAGGAAACTTATCACACAAGATACTTTCCTGACCTACTTTTACATTCATCTCAAAATTCTGAACTCAGCACTTAAACAGTAAGAAAGAAAATAACTGATAAGCCATGGCAGCAGCCCTAGTTCTTATCATGTGTTTGCCCTAGAAATGGAGGGAGACCCGAGCGAAGCAGACACCAAGGAGGCCAAACTACTTACTAGACTACAGAGAAGAAAACGCTCAGGCCTAGCCACCCTTGCCCCAGGAGACAGAGGTGCACCCTTGTTCTGGCCACCTGCCACCCATCCCCCACCCCTGGGTCACCAGGATGCTGGGGCCCCTGGCCACTGAACAGGTGAAGAGGCCATTTAGCGGGTCAGCCAGGAGGTGCTGGCTGTGGCCTATAGGCACACTCTAATGTCCCTCTCTTGACAGGCAGAGCCTGCCAGCTGCAACTGTACAGCACAGCCATCATCATCATCATCATCATCATCATCATCATCATCATCAAAGGACGGTCAAGACATTAATGCAGCCCTCAGCAGCAATAGGAACCTGAGAAGTCCAAAGATTACAAGAAATTAGCTAGAGGACATGACCATAAAGCTGTTTTGTGAAGCTGTCAAAGAATCTTAGATTCAAGTCCTGTGATCTAACTGCTGCCCTCAGTGAGACTTAGCTTCTGCTTTTACCTACAGTGATAGCCTGTGAAGAATCAAGCCATTGGAGAATGTCATGGACAACATTGCAGTGACTGTGCTGAGTGAGGTCCTGAAACAAAGTGTAACCTGCATGTTCTCTGGCAGCAAATAACTGACTTTGGTGAGGAAACCATAGAATTTCAAATCGCTGAAGAAGAAAGAAATCCCTACTTGACAATCCTGAGAATTGTATGAAAGAAAGACAAAACAAATGTGAAAATTCCATTCCAAGAAACCTTGATATATTCTAACCCGAAACCATGTACAAGGGGAAAAAAAGGAGTAGGCCCTTATTTTGGCCCATATGTGTGTAAGAATTAGAGATCACTGACATTCTAGTGAGATACGATTTCTCTGGAACGGAGTTCAGATGTGTTGTGTAAGATGGATGGGATTTTTCCTTGCTAATAAAGGATATGAAGTTGGGGGTGGGGCAGGATGGTGGTAAGGTTAAGATGGCAATGAGGGAGTCTGAATATGATCAAAATACTTGAATCAATACAAACTCTTAAAGTACAACTAAAAATAATAGCATTAATTGTTTTGATATCCTAAACATTGCAGAAATAAAAGTGTATTTTCTCTATAATTAGCTATCTTGGAAGAGGAAAGTACAAGAGAGTTCTGCTAGTGTAGGTGACAGGTGTAGGATTAACATTAGAATTTGTTTGCATTACCATAAGGCTCACATTTTACTAAATGTCTACTGTCCCCTAGTTATCATTCTTATTCTTTTTATTTTAGGTTGAACTTTAGAGTACATGTAGTATCAAAGTAACATAAATTAAACATGAACACATAAAAAGCATTAAAATACAGTATGCTTTTAACATTAGAAATCCATTTTTTCCTCAACTTGTATTGCTTCTCTCTCTCTCCTCAATATATATATATATATATAGATATATATATATATATAGATATGTATAGGAGTTATATGCTATTATGTATATATATACAAACGTACATACACCTATCACCTGATTTGGGGATATTCTTTCTTCTTTTTTCTTCTTTTTGTTTGAAAGAGTTCCCCAAAGGAAGTGCTTGAAGGTTCCCCTTGGCAACCCAAACAACCATCAATCCTGCCCCTCCCCCGTGCTCCACACTGGGTTCCCTCCCCCGGCCATGATCATCTGAATGAATGAGGTCCAGCAAGCGTGTGTCTTATCTTGATCTTCCTGCACCGGCCTCCATGACACAGCCTGGGTAGTCCAACAATGGCAGTCTTTACTCTAGAGAGTAAATCTCTAGAGTAAAGTCTTTACTCTAGAGAGGCTAAAATCCCAGTAGCTTGCTCAGTCCACAAGCTGGATATCTCAGTAGTCTCTTTTTTTATTTTTTAATTGGTTGGATGTGCTACCAATAATATGAATGTAGAAATCAAACAAACATTTTTGAAACTATACATTATTTCTCTCTCAGGACACATTGCTTAGCAACTTGATACCTGTTTCATTTATTTCAAAACAGTACTTACACAGCCCTTTGGAGGTGTTTTGTGAGGGTAAACCTCTATAAAAATACATATCAGAGAATATATGCAATTGCTGAATAAGAAATTTTATTTTTCCACAAGCCACGTTTTCCTATTGCATAGGGTATAACAGCAGAAATACTTCTTAAGAGTTTAATTCTGGAGATGATTTTCTTAAGTTTGCTAGTGATCCGAACAATACCAAACAGCGAGAAGCTTCATTTCATTATCACTATCAATGGAACTCCATAATACTTAAAAATTCCTATCATCTCTATTCCTTTGCCATGATACAATTACAGGAGGAAGTAGAATGAAAGGTAAGTCAACGTGTTCCTTGGTGTATATATGTATTCCCAAAAGAAAATCTAGCTGCCACCATTAAGCTAAATATTTCAGCTCATCACTATAGTTTGAAACTATGGCAACTGTTATCTCAGAAGTCATTTATATATACCAGACCTCCATAGTATCAAACTATTCAAAACTCCAGGATGGTGGGGGAGTGCCCACAAGATTCCACGTCTATTGGTGGAAGAGCCAGTATTGGAGTTGATTTCTGCTGAGGAAGGATATCCCATAAGTTACTCATGGGCCAGTGCATGACCACACAACCAGGTTCAAACTACAACATTAACTCAACTCATCAGTTTATTAGTGGCTAGTAGAAAAGAGCACATAAAGTTGAGAGAGAGATGGGTTAGAGATGAGGTATTGGAAAATAGGGGGACTTGGAGGGAAGTGATGGTGAACCAACACAAACAATATCCAGAGTATAAATGTATGACACTTTCAAAGAATCAAAATATTATTTAAAAACAATGTTATTGGCTTTTTCATGTTGCTGAACAAGTCTCTAACAAACATTCTAATAACTGTTTCATTCAAAGACACAGTAAAATTAAAATAATAATAATAATGATGATGGAAGAGTATGATTAACTTGCATTCTAAAAGTATTTGACACATTAGAAAGACCATATCAGTTTACTTCTATTCATTCATTCAAAACATGGTGTTCTTATTCTAAAAATGTTTGAAAAAATGAGATAGTTTTGCTACTAAGATGTTTATACATGAGAATACTCTTAACATCATGCATACAATTAAGAACAAATAACAGTATTTGTTAATGGACATCATATATACCTTTTCCAGGAAAAATGACGTGCAGTAACAGTTTGTGTTATTTCAGGATTTAAAACTTATCAAGACATAAACTCATATATAAATATAAAATTTAAAATATTAATTAAATAGCATGCAAAGGAAATAATTAAACTTGAGTTAAATGTAATATTAGAGATTCTTGGTTTCAGCCAAATTTCTAATATGTGCAACTTGGACACTTCTACTACTAGAGTGCAGCTAATCTTGACTTCAACTCAGCTATGAGTAGCTTTGACAAGTGAATTATTCTCATAAATTCATCAGGTGCCTATTAACTATACAGACAGGATGCTTGGTGCTCATCTGAGCAGAGGGATCTGGAGTTCAGGAAAAGTTCCTAAGCTGGAGTTATCAAGTTTATAATACAAAACATGAGTGTAGTTGGACAAGGATGAGGTCCCGAAGCCAAAAAGTCTTTACAACACAATGATGCAAATTCGCCAAGAAAAAAAATCCCTCTATATTTTCTTTACCACTCAATTATGGATTTATCCGTTTTATTTCAATTAGTGCATTTTACCTTATGCAAAGGAAGCAAGAGGCTCTATAGAGCTGTATCAATGACAATGGGAAGTTCTCAAAGCAGAAGGAATAATCTGAATGATACCTCACCTCAGATTGTTGCTACCAATATACAGAATTCTGTTTACTTCATTAGATAAATAACTTTTATTTAAAATTTAGTTTTATTGCTTGAGAACCCCAGGACACTTTGATGTCTAGAAGGCTATAAAGGACATAATACAGCAGATTGTCCTCCATCACTAATTTAATTTTACTAATTGTCAATTAAGTACTTATTTATGCCTGTTCATACAGCTGCCACAGATATGCAATCGTCTCTTCTCTAACATCCAAATGATCAGAATTTTGCTTCCTCAGGGCTTTGGTTTGTGATGATTCTCTTTCTAATAGCATCTTTCAATAATAGCTTCCCATGGTTCCCAATTCAAACTCCTAATAGAGTCTGTATCAGATATTGAGCTCCATTGCAAATTAGCTATTTGTTGTGTTGCTAGAGTTCTCCAAGGGCCCATCAACTGAATCAAGGGGCCAGAGTTCCAAAGCGTTGACAATGGCTTTGGACAGGGAAGAATGAATACTTGAGAATGATTACAATTCATTTGGCAGCAGGACTGACATCTACAAGAAAGGAAAAAAAAAACAAAATATATTCAAAATATAACTTGATGTAAACAATTCTTCATGTTAAGTAATTTAACAAAGGACAATTAGTACTCACAGCATAGTGTCATATATTGTCATATATGACAATAACCACTAGTAAAATATGCTAATTTTATGGAAATAGTAGCTGACCTTAGGGACATTATAAAATGAATATAGTGTGTTAATGCTATTAGTGAGTTGTGACATACTTTTCTACCTTAACCAGAGAAGACTTAAATATCTTAGACCACAGTCGTATGGGACATAGTCAAAAAACAACTACAAAAGCCAGAATTGATGTGTTCTATGTATTTCACAAAACATGTTATTTTCTTTCCATTTTATGCATGGTTTAGGAAAAACAAAAAGCAATCAAATTCTTAGCTGTGGTAAAAAAAAAAAAAATGCTCTGGTCCCAAACTACCAGCTGAGAAATCCTATGTCAGAATTTTTTTTTCTTTTTTTTTAAGTTTTGTGTATTTCATACACCATTTCTTTTTTTTTTTTTTTTTTTTTTAGTATTCCAAGCAAATGGTATCGAAAAGAAAGCAGTGTGTGGGCTATTCTATATCAGGACAGAAAATAGACTGTCAAAGCAAAAGAAAATCAAAAGAGACAAATGAGTACTTACAAATCTTTATTAATAAAAGAAGCAATTAAGCGATTAGTTTGTCACAAATCGATAAATATATATGCAGTGAACCAAGAAGAATGTGTGCGACCAAACGTTTACGAAGAATTCTTCAGATCGCAAGGTACAGAAATTAACCCAGCACACTAATACTAGGGGCGTCAATACCCCATTAAGTCCCCTAGACAGATCAAAAAAGTACAAGGATAAAAGACTCTGACTAATGCACAATACACCAAATTACCTAACAGACTCTATCAAATTTCACGCCAACCCCAGAAGAGTACAACGAGCTTTGCGACTCAAAGCGCAAACACCAAACCCCCATGGAAGCGGAGTTTCTCCAAAATAGACAATATACTGGGACACAGAAAAACCTAACAAATATAAAAAGATTTAAATATCTCAATCATTCTATCAGACCACATTGAAGTAAAACTCAATATCAACAAGCCAGAATCTAAACCGCTACAACCGTACAGGAACAAATGGAGACTATACAACACTCTCATCCTGAAATAAGAGGAGTTGGGGTCAAGATAAAGAAAGAAATAAAAAACATTCCTTGAACTTATGACAAAGGATAAAACAACCCAGCAAGATCTAGAGGAACACTGGTAAATGCAGTCCAAAGAGGGAAGTTATAGCTCTAATTGCCCACATTAAAAACAGAATAGCACGAATGATGATCTACACGGCAAAACTAAAATCTGTGAGACAACAACAAAATTACCTAAACACGCAGAAACAAAATGGATGAAATCAGATCAATATCGTGAAGAGAGACAGATAAACTAACATACAAAAATCATTGAATCCAAAGTTGGGTCTTGAGAGAATAAACAAGATAGACCTCTAGCCAGTTAAACAAAAGAAAGAGGTAACAACTCCAAATCAGTAGATCTAGTGCTGAAAGGGGAGGAGTATTCACGAAATAACAGACAATGAAAAGAGCCATAAAATCATACGGACTACTTCAAAAACTTATATGCTACTAAGTTTGAAAACCTAGAAAGTGGATGATTATCTGAAATCCTGAGAATCGCCAAGCTCAACCAAGAAGAGAAGCAACAGCCTAAACAGACCAATATACAGGAAGAAATCGAAGGTAATAAGTAGCCTCCAACCAAAAAATGCCAGGCCCGGATGGTTTCATGGGAGAATTCTATGAAATATTTCGAAAGACTTACAACCATGTATTACTGAACTGTTTAGAAGGATACAAACGAGGGATATCTCCCCAGATTCATTCTATGAAGCAAGCATTATGCTACTACCAAAACTAGGCAAAGATGCACCAAAGGAGACTATAGACCCATCTCCTAATGAACCAGATGCCAAAGGCTGAAACAAATTCTGGCAAATCGTATACATACCCACATCAAGAAAACCATCGACCATGGCCAAGTTGGGATTCATACCAGAGATGGGCAGGGATGGTTCAAATACGAAAATCAGTAACATCATCAACATCATCAATGTACGGAAAGGAGCAAAACGCACACGACATACCATCATCACAATTGATGCGGAGAGAGCCTTTGACAAAATCCACATCCTTTCATGCTTAAAGTCCGAGAGAATTGGTCCTGGAGGGATCATTCCTGTTGTAGAGAGGAAAGGAAGAGGAGAAGGAGAAATGTTATGCAAAGCCAGTATACAGGAAACCAGCAGCCAATATCATCTTAAATGAGGAAATGACAAAAGCATTCCCCTCAAAATTAAGGTAGGAACTCGAAGGCTGCCCCTTCCACCACAAAGGGGTCTTTTCAATATATATGGTCTGGGTGGAAACCCCGGTTCGGGAAGGGGTCAAAAGGTCAGGCACAAAAAGGAAATTAAATGAGTTTGAATTGGAAAAGAGGAAGTCGCACTATCCCTTTTTGCTGAGATTGATTGGGTCTACCTAAGGGTGGATGGCTAAGAACTCCAACCAGAACTCTATAGAAACGATTAGAGCTTTGGTACAGTGCAGATACAACATAAATCTAAAAAAATACAGTAAACCCTTTCTTTACACCAACAACAATCAACTGAAAAAGGATCTACAAGGAGTCTTTCCCACTCACGATAGCCGTCAAAAAGCAAATAAAATACATAGTGAACAAACCTAACCAACGACACCAAGGATCTCTGCAACAAAAATTTTAACCCCTGAAAAAGGAAATTAGGAAGACATCAGAATGGGAAAAACCTCCCGTGCCATGGATTGGAAAAAGATATGGTAAAAAATGTCTCCTACCCAAACTAGGTGGGACAGATTTAATGCGATCACAATCAAAATCACCAAGAGTTTATTCCAGTGCCTTTGAAAAAAAATCTCAATTTCATTTGAAAAAAAAAATCTCCCCAATATCCAAAGCAACGCCTGTAGTAAAAAACAATAGCATGGGGGATCCATAACAGTAAGCATAAAAATATTACCTAGGGCTATATAGTCATAAAAATGGCCTGGGGTACTGTTGACATAAACAAAAAAAGACCAGTTGACCAATGGAAGAAAACTGAAGATCCAAACAAATGACGGTACATACAATTTCAGCCCCCAGTTTGACAAGGGGGCCAAGAAGACACAAATATGGAGGAAAGGACAGCATCTTCAGCAAGGTGTTGGGTTTGCAAAAAACTGGATCAACCACTTGTAGAAGAAAAACCTAACCGGTCTCAACTTGGTACGAAAAGTGCACTCCATATGGACCAAAGACCTCAACCTGAAAAACCCCAAACGGTCTGTGGAGTGATAGGAAGAAAAAGTTGGCAGACTACAAGACATTGGCTTAGGAAAAGACTTCCTGAATTAGACAGAAGCTGCACAAGAAGAAGATCGACAATTGACAAATAGAACATCATTAAACTCAAAAAGCTTCTATACAATGAAAGAAAAAATCAAAGAGGGGAGAGAAACCCACATAGGGGAGATCCTCACACAAACACATCTGACAAATAATTAATTTCCAGAGTATACAGCTACTCAAAAAAACAAAGAAAAAAAACACAAGATCAACACAAGGGAAGATGGAGCAAGATCGGGAATAAGACTTCACAAATGATTAAGTAATGATGGCTGAGAAAACATCTTAAGAAGTGTTCAGTATCTCTGATAACTAAGGAAATGCCAAATAAAACCATTTGAAAATGTCACCTTAATGAGTACTCCAAGTAGACTGGCTAGGATCAGTAACGGCGCAAGAATGGATACCAAGTGCTGGGAGGGAGGTTGCGGTTAAAGGAACAGGCTGCCATGGAACTGGTTGACTGAGGTGGGAAGTGTAAAAACTTTTAACATCCACTAATGGAAAGCATGTAGAGAACCCTTGAGAAAACCAAATGAGCCATTAAGCCATTTGACCCAGTCCATATCACACCTGGTATGGTACCGCACAATACACATCTTACTGGGTGCGGCGAAAATACAGGCACAGCTATGTTTATTGCAGCACTCTGTTGCACAAGAGCAAAAAGCTGGAACCAGCCCAGGTGCCCTCAACTGACGAGTGAGTAAAGAAAATGTGTGGGTATCAAAATGTATACAAATGGAGTTCTATTCAGCATAAAGAAAGATGGCATTGTGAATTTTGCAGGTAAATGGGTAATGGATGGAGCTAGAAACATGAAGGTTAAGTGAGGTAACCACAGACCCAGAAAGACCAATGACAGATGGTGTTCCTCATGTATGGATGCTAGTGCCAATAGGCCAGATATAAATATTTCTCATGGAGATGTATGCAATAGGGAACAAGGACAGCAACAGAAAGACTGCATTAGAAATGGACTGAAATGGTTAATTGTTGGGGAATGGTGGATGGGGTGGAGTATAGAGGACACGAGATGTGTATTTGCGTGAATAAGGCATGATTTAATGATGACGTGATTTCAGCAAGTACCCAGTTTCGGCTAGACACTGTCTACAGGATAGCAATGGTGTTTTTAGGACTTAGTAAAGTAAATATGTGGAAGATAGTAACAACGGATTGGTTGTTACAGACACGATGAGAATGGTATGCTCTTGAGTTACAGGAAGATATAAATTTGCTGTTGTCCACATTTGTGTTACATAAAATCTGTAGAGGCAATAACTTTGGGATTGACACATACAATTGTTCTCTATAGATTTCTCTGTTGTACAGTATCACCTTGTGCCATTCTCTTTAAGATGATTTAAGTGTAAAAATATTAAGTTTGCTTCCCAAGTAGATTTAATCATATATAGTTACCCAAAACAACATGGGTGAATTGATGAAATCCGGTTGCCTTGATTCTACCCTATAGTTATGTATAATACAAAAGTCTTCTGGAGACTCATGGGTTAAAAAAGGGGGAGGGATACAGAAAGACATGAAACTTTTTTAAAAAACTTTGCAATTCAAAATCTTAAAACTAACTAGAGGAAAAGATTTGTTTCCGGCAGGACAAAACGTCATCAACTTACGGCTGAGAAAGAAAAGATACTGCTTTGCAATTGAGTAGGATGTGCCAAAAAGTGCCACTGAAAGGTTGACCCGTCTGAACATTGTAAGGAAGAAAAAGCCTCAGATTGCATAAACTTTGAACCCCTCTGTGGATCCTCATGTAACAACTATTTAGAATGAGTCCTAATGAAACTTACCTTCTAGAGTGCTACAAAGGTTTTGGAATATGAGAGACTTTTCCTTGCCTCCCCCCCCATAGAGACAGGAGAAATATGACGATGATGAGGTCGTTCTCCAACTGTAAACTGGAGACAAACGATTATAGAGGTAATCTCTTATAAACCGGTAAAAATGCCTTCTTAAGTGACTAATAGACCTAAGAACTATGAAAAGGATTTTCTCTGTTCAGAACCAAATAAAACACTAAATTCGTGGGCTATGCCACGAGGCAAATATATTAATACAGGACTCTGACATCAGCAATGGATAGTTCTATTCTACCAGGGATGTTGGCCAGGGGGATCCAACAGCCCCAACGAAAAGGTAAGGGCTCCTTGCTCTAAGTTGGGATACCTGCGGGAGGAGAGGCAATAAGACCCTGCTGCTGAAGACATGACGTTAACATGGGAGGGATATATTGAGACCGCACATGCAAGTGTAAAGACGGCCTCTCTGGAATGTCAGAGAGTGTTACAAAGGCCACTAAACCAATAAAGCATATACAGGTCTCCCTGAGTCAACCAAAACCCCGGCCACAAGCTACGCCTCACCTGCCTGGGAAATAGATGTTCAGCAGAGGCAGCCATGTGCCTGTATATCCCAATTGTAATTGGCTATTGGCTCTCTCCTTAGAAAGGAAATACAAACCCATGGCGGATGCCACAAGCTTACATCCTCTACAGGTTAGGAGATTTTATAGTAGCCACAAGTAAGACACTTGCCATATTAACGAGGGAAAAATTAATTCATGGATTAACTTACCGTCCAAACATCTGTGTTTATACAAAAGTAACCTACCATGACTATTAGTGCTGTTAAATACCTATGTACCTCTTGGCTTGTGCTTCATTAGTAGGTTATTCCTGGGAAAACTGTCAGCCTCTGAAAGGAAACAGACCAGAGATGTGACGCTAGTCCAAAACAACAGCTCCAGAGAGAGTGGACTATTTTTGCTTCTCATCCACCCTGTGCCCCTTTTCGTTAGCCTAGGGAACAATCTGCGGAGATTGAGCATGGTAGAATGTAAAGGACTGGGCGATTGGGGTGAATGGTGAAACCGACAAGCAATGTAGTCTGGACCACTCATTTGATCAACTTGATTGAACAACAACCCGTCAGCCCCCCCACTGGATGGTGGTCTGTGGGGTTATGGGCACACAAGCCTGCAGAGTGGTTTGGCACGAAGGATGCTGTACCATGGATTATCACTTATACCTAAAAAATGAAAAAACTGAGAGAAAGATGCAGGAATTTATGGCAGAATGCAATGATCTGGGATGGGGGTGGAGTGGGGGGGAAGGGAAGGGAAATGTGCCGTGAACTGAATTGGAAAAAATTATGAATGGCACAAAGCATCAATTAAAATTAAAATAAAAAGAATTAACAACTGACTTCTCAGTGCAAACCATGAAAGCCAAGAAGAACATGGGAGCAAAGCTGGTCCCAGTGTTAAGGACGAATACGGATGCCAACCCAGATACATCCCAAGCAAAAAATGTGATTATACTATGTATGGAGAGAGATAAAATTCCATGACATAAACCAGGAAGATGAATTACTTCCATGAAAACCAACTCTTCAAAAATACTTGAAGGAATCAGAGGCAGAAGAGATGCAACTATAACCCAAGACATCCTAGGAAAGAGAAGTTAATAAAAAACATAACGTAAGTGAGAAACAGAGGCCTAAAATTCCAATGTATATAAGAGTGAAAGGAAGCAACATGCCATGCTACCAATTATAACCTAAATATTAATGGATAAACTCCCCAATCAAAAGGCATAGACTGTGAGATTGGATTAGTAAACAAAACCCATCTCATATGTGTCTAAAGAAACCATATCTTCCTAGTCTCATTCAAGGATGGGCACTACCTTAAGGTGGAAGGATGGAAGAAAATAATCCAAGCAAATGATACCAAAAAGAAAAGGTGTGTTGCTATTTTAATATCAGGACAAAATAGACTTCAAAGCAAAAGAATCAAAAGAGACAAAGGCCATTACATCTTTATAAAGAACAATTAGACATGAAGACTTCACAAGATGAAATTTATTGCCCCAAACTATGGTGCAACAAACTTCATAATCCAATTCTTCAAGAGTTCTCACACTACTTTCCTACAGGTTTGCTTAATTTGTACTCCCACCAGCAGTGGGATGCTCCCCTTCCACCACAACTATATCATCGATTTGGTATCCTTTTGTTTTCTTGATCATAGTTAGTGTTACTGGAGTAAGATGGAAATGCTTAGTGGTTTTAATTTGCATTAATCCTTAATTAGGGTTTCGTGACATTGAACACTTTTTAAAGATGTTCTCAGCCATCTTTACTTTCTTCATTTGTGAAGTCCTCTGTTCAACCTTGACCGCCATCTTTTGAGTGGGTCATTTGTTCTTCCGCCTTTGTTTTTTTGAGGTAGTTTATATATTTTGGATGTTTAATGCTCTGTCCAGATGTATCAGTGTTGAAGGGTTTATGGATTCCCATTGTTCTGTGGGGCTTCTGCTTTCGCTTGCTATTTGTTTCTTTTGAATATACAGAAGCTCGTGAGTTTAATAAAGTCCCAATTGTCATTTGTTGACCTTATTTTTTTTGCAGCTGCTGTCTGAGTTATAAAGTGTTTTTCCTAGGCCTATGCCTTGTAGGTTACTACCAATGTGTTTCTTCTAGCATGTTCAGGTGTTGGGTTTCACAGATTGAGGTCTTTGATGCCATTTGGAGTTGATTTTTGCACATGGTGAGAGGTATAGTTTTAGTTTTAATATTTCGTTACTTATGTCAGAATTTTAAACTTATATTTATAGGCTCAAAATTATCCACCTAAACTTATTTTAATCACTCTAAAAACCCCACAAATGGCTGGAAAACATCACTCAGGGGTTAAGAGCACTGGGTGCTGTTCAGACAACCCAGATTGACTCTCAGCATCCACATGGCAGCTAACAATTGTCCATAACTCTAGGTCCATCCAATGCTTTCTTCTGACCCTCATAAGGAATGCACAACACAGGTGCACTTACGTATATGAAAGCAATATATTCATATACATAATAAATTATTTTTAAAAATACCAAACCATGCATACAAAAAATGGATGCATTTTAGATAATAGTTAATATTCCAGCTTTGAATAAGTCCATTTGGGACAGAAACTTTCATTAAACATACTATTTTGCATGAATGGTTATTGATCACTTAGAAGGTAAATTGGAGGATATCAAAACCTCAATGTAACAGAAAGACTTCTTGAGGAGATGAGAATTCCAAATTTAATGAAGACTGCATGATATCCATTTATTTAGTTTAGCACCAAAGCTCAATGCTGGAAGCATTTCAACTTCACTTTTCCTTCATAAGAAATTGGGCCATATTTGCAAAAGTCAATCAAATACTTGGTACATATTTACTGTCAAATTCCAGTTATGATATATATATAATATATATAGTATATATAGTGTAATTGAACAATGGAATTTAACATTTATCCAAGACTGTGAAATTCAAAATGTGCTTGTCACATGTTAGAGACTCTGTGCCTAACAGAAAGTATTAGTCATCATCTGATATGCAATATCAGGCCTGGCATTGCATGTTTTTTAATTTAATTTTTTGTGTGATGGTTTTGTGTATTTCGGNGTTTGTATGTGTATGAATGTACTGTCTGCAGGCAGGTCTGTGCACCCGTGTCGTGCAATGCGCGGAGGCAGAAGAGGGTCCTCGATTCCCCTGGAACTGGATTCTCCTGGAATTGGAGTTACAGACGGTTTCTTAGAGCCGCCATGTGGGTGGTGGGATCGAAACCCGGGCCTCTGCAAGACGTTGGTCTCTTAACGCTAGCTATCTCTCCAGCCCCATAAACCATTTATTAAATCAAGTTTCAGTCCAATCCCTTCCTTGACCCCTCCACGCATTCTGCCATACGTGCCTTCATCCTGTTTCTCAGGCTTTTTTAAATGTTTGATGCCGAAGTTTATTGTTTTGGGCATAATTTTATGTTTCAGTCAGTTTTTCGTTGACCCAGTCTTTTGTTTGTTGTTTTGTTGTTGTGTTGTTGTTCCTTCCAATGCTATCATTCTAATATGCCTATATGGATGCTGCAGATATACCAAAATTATGACCTCTGAAAAAAAGCTCTAGGCTAATCCCCAAACATGTTTAGGGTTTTATATTTTGATAGTAGGATCGTATGCAGGTAAAGAAACAATGTTACTTTATATTCCTACATTGCATAGCAAGTTGATGAGTAACATCAGGTATTATATTTACTAAAAAAATAAATAAATAAATAAACAGGAATTATTCAGTTTGCTTTATAAAGAAAGATTTGTTGCTAGCATCCACAAATGAGGGCACGGTAATCGTGTTTGTTTTTCTGGGACTGTGTTACTTCATTTAGCATGCCTTCTGTTCCATCAATTTACCTCCAAAGTTCTGAGGTCCATATTTCTTACTGCTGCATATAATCCATTATGTAGATGTACCAACATTTTTACTTATGCACTTGTTGGTTAAGGGACACATGGGTTGTTTCCAGCTCTTCGCTACTGTAAAGAGAGCTGTAATAAACATAGATGTGCATGTATCTCTGTGATAGGATGGGTTTTGTGGGTATACACCCAGGAGTGGTATATACTGCCGGTAGCCGGCAGTAAAACCAGGCCTGTTACCATAGTGAGACTTGAGTGTTCAGTACTCAGGCCAGGACCTTTCCAGAGCCACCTGAAGCACAGAACAGAAGGGAAGAGTGATTAGACTTCCAATTAATAAACAAAATTGAAAAACTTGAAACCTAGACCAAGTATACACTCCCGAAACAAGGAAGGAGAAAAAAAGGCATAGCTGAGGAGGCCAGCAAGCAAGCCTTCAATACAGTGAAAAAGACATTGTGATTTGCATCAGAATCCAAGCCAAAAAAAAAAAAGGGGGGGGGAGCCCACATGCCAGGGAAATGACGAAGGGACAACATGGGAAAGATGCATGTTAATTCCACATCAAGCTCTACCAAGCCTGTAGGACATTGCTACAGTGGGATCCCCCTGGAGATGACCAAAGAAACAGGTCTTAGAGGAACAATTGCAGACCTATTCAGAGAAATTAAAGAATATAAAGATGAAGTAAGAGAACTAAGGAGAGAGGAATGAAAAACTCAAAAAGTACCTAGAGGGAGACAATGAAAACTTGGGAAGAAGGGAGAGAATGACAAACTCCAGAAGAACACTAAAAGAAAATGAAAATTCCAGAAGTAGAAACACTGAAAAGGAAGCCAAAAAGCAAAGTAAGGAGCACAGGAAGATGGAGAAGCTCCAAAAGGAAATGAAATACTAAAGAAATCATGGGATGAAATGAAAAAGGAAATAGAACACTCACCATCAAGAGGAAAGAATGGAAAAAGCCTCAGAATAGAAGGAGGAAGCAGAAGAAAGACTATCAGACTGGAAGATAAACAGAGCAATTAAAAAGCTCAAGTAAAGAGTAATGAAAAATTTTAAAATACAACAAAAGTGGAACCAGGAATATGGGACACTATGAAAAGATCAAACCTCTGCATCATAGGAATAGAGGAGGAAAAAGAATCTCAAGAGAATAGTATTGATCAGATCCTCAACAAATAATAGATGAAAACTTTCCACAAACTAAAAAAACACAAACCCATAAAATACAAAAAACACATTTTATACATCATTTTCCAATTCAGATCAGGCATATTTCCCTTTCCCTTCCCCCCCACCCCCACCCCATCCCAGATCATGTATTCTGCCATAACTGTCCTGCATCTTTCAGGTTTATTTTTTTTCATTTTTTAGCTATAAGTGATAATCCATGAGTATAAGCATCCTTCGTGCAAAACCAATCTATAGACTGTTGTGCCCAAACCCCCACAGTCCCACCATCCAGTGGGGGTTGACAGGTTGTTTGTTCAATCAAGTTGATCAAATGAGTGTCCAGACTACATCGCTGTAGTTTCACCGTTCACCCCAATCGCAGCCTTTACATTCTACCACGCCCCCTCTTCCGCAGATTGTTCCCTAGGCTTAGAAAAGGGGCACAGGTGGATGAGAAGTAAAACTGTCCTCTCTCTCTGGACCTGTTGACTTGGATTCTGGTCAATTCTGGCTGTTTCCTTTCATGGGCTGACAGTTTGTTCAGGAGTAACCTTTCGATCCTACTAATGTTACTGCAATTCATTTTCTATCACTGTAGTGGGTTGCAGCAATATCACTGCATCCAGTTCCTCACACTGTTATTAGTTTAGTGAGTTATTTTTTTAGCTACCAGGAATGTTACAATGGGTGGCATAGTCCTACCTGTGAGGATGTTGTGTGCATGTTTTAGTGTTTATGGTTCGTTTTAAAAACCCATATTTGGGAATAAATAAAAGCAAGTATCAAATTAACTAGTGATTAAAGAACATATGGAGCTCATTATCTCAAAGACTGTTATTCAAGTAGAGCTCTGAAAAAGACTAAGGGCTCAGATGGATTCATAAATTGACCCCATTACAACTTATTTTAAAGGGTAATAATAACGATCATAGGAAAACAGAAAGAATATCATTAGCACCTCCCAAAACACAAATATTTGTCTGATATTAACATAATCGAATAGGAACGACTGTAGTTTTAAGTTGAAATGGATATTCTCAATTTTAATTTGCCACTTCAATATTTTACTACTGGGAAAAATGGTAACATTAAGAACCTTGGGGCTGGAAAGATGGCTCAGATGTTAAGAGCACCAACTGCTCTGCCAGAGGACTGGGGTTCAAGTCCCAGCACCCACATGGCAGCTAAGAACCGTCTTTAAGCAGGGTGTGGTGGCACACGCCTTTGATCCCAGCACTTGGGAGGCAGAGGCAAGTGGATCTCTGTGATTTCAAGGCCACCCTGGTCTACAGGGCTAGTTCCAGGCCAGCTGGGGCTACAGGGAGACTCTGTCTCAAAAACGCCAAAAAAAAAAAATCTTAAATTTCTCATTGTTACATGTCTGGTGGTACATTATTATTCTCTAAACAGAATTTAAAATTTCTATGGATTATCACTAATCAGCTGGCATATTTCAAAAAGAAAGAGAAAGAAAATGAATATCACAGAAGTTTCTTGCAGCTTAAAAGGTCTAGTGAGGAATACACATGAAACAAGACATGGTAAACAAGAACTGTGTTCTGTGCTCCTCCTCTGCAGTCCTACTGCCTGTGAAGGACAAGAGAGCAGCTACATACTGGACATTAACCCTAGGAAGCATTTAGAAAACATCAAATACAGTACTACAGACTAAAACAATAATTCAGCCCACAGACTAAAACAAGAATTCAGCCCATTTGACAGAAACTCTACCCAGACAGTAAGCATTAGAAGCTTTTAGAGGAATCCCCTTCAGGCTTATGGTTACTCCCTTTTATTTTCTTTGCATAGATGAAACAAATTTAAAACATTCAGAATTTGAGAAATTCCACAGAAAAATTCTTATTTTTATTTCTCTTAAAAAATACAGCATCATGATTGAAGTTTTAAATGGGACAATTCATAAGAGCTGAATATGTGTTTACTGAGATGAATTATACCCTCTTCAAGTACTCCGCAGTCTTCATTATTCCCTAATGCTATCTCCAAAATATTAAATACCAGGACCTGTGTTTCTATGATACTGTAACCTGCCTTAATAATCAATACTTAATAATTGCACATAGGAGTCCCATTAATTCAGCTACATAGTGATATCTATTATAGTTAACAACATTCATTAAGAATGTTCACAGCAAATAAAATTAAAGCCTAATGAGTATTAATTAAAGCCCTTCAGTTATTATTTTATATGTCAACAAGTTTTGAACTAAAGGTTCTTAGATAGCCTCTATTAACAGGTCAAAGATACATCATCTTTCAAACACAGAGCCCTTCAACCTCCTGCTTTGCCCTCCTGAGATATTGCTTTGGCTTTTTAGACTCTTACTACACCTATTATTTAAGATGCACTGTACTGTTTCTGGCATCACAAAACCTAACCAAATTCAGAGTAAAGAGAGGATCACCTCTTTGTATATCATCTTGTTATTGAGGAAATATTTCCCCAAATGACTCAAAGTAGAATTACCTTTGCATCTCATTCTCATCCAACCTGTGTGAAAGAGGAGCAGCTCCCACCAAGCACACAGCAACTTCCTTAGTTGAGGTTCTCCAGAGAAGCAGAACTAACACAGTGAGTAAGTGTACTTAGAAAGACATTCATTTTAAGCAATGGCTTACAGGTTTATGAAGTCTGTCAAATCCAAAATCTGTAGGGAAGGCTGACCAAGTGGAGACTGAAAAGCCAATACTACGGTTCAAGTCTCAAAGCCATCTTCCAGCAGAATATCATCTTACTGAGGGGAAATCAATCTTCTCTTCTAGCTAGGTCTTCAACTAGCTGGACAAGCTCCACCTTTCTTATGAAGGATAATGGGCTTTACACAAACCCCAGAGATTGAAATGTTGACCTCATTTAAAACATTTTCAGAAAAAAATCTAGCATAGTGTTTGATTAAATCCTGGCATCAAAACCTGGCTACCTTGATACATAAAATAAGTCATACTACACAAAACTAACAATCAAGGAAGAAAAACTGGGAATAGAAGAGTAGGGTTAGACGTGATTCATTCTGATAAACACTTTGGCTAATTATATTGCTTGAATCCAAAGGTTCAATGAAAGTAATCAATTTGAAAGAAAATGCAATCGTCTTAAATGACATTCAAATGAATGAAAAGGATAGTGAAATGAGCCTCCTAAGAATAATACCTGGGACATGTGTCCACCTTGGAAGCCAATGCAGCTTCAAACACAGCTCTCTGAACCTGATTCTATGGAGCTTGACTCAATATCCATTTCATAAAACCATTCTTGCACAATGAAAATTAAATTACTTCATGAATTTCATCATTTGTATCCACCACAGAAACTTAAACTCAACTTTATGTACAATCCCAGAACACTACTAACTGTAATACCTTAGTAAAGCAGTACTTGAGAGGCAGCAGAGCATGGCAGTTAAAAGCGTAAATCCTGTTCCATCCATTTTCCTGAAAATTTCATTTCTCTTAATGGCTGAGTAGATTTCTGTTTTGTTACTATGCCTCATGTTCATTATCCATTCTGTTAATAGACAACCTGACTTGTTCCATTTCCTTGCTATTGTGAATAAAGCAGCAACAAACATGGATGTGCAAGCTCCTCTGTAGTAGACACAGAGCCCTTTGGGGTATGCTCATGAGTACTTTGAGTAGTTAATATGGTAATTCTATTTATTATTTTTTTTTGAGAAACAGCCATATGATGTTTATAATGAATGCACTAGTTGACATTTCCACCATTAGTAGGTGAAGGTTCCTCTTCCCTCACAGCTTTACCAGCATTTGTGGTCACATGATTTCTTTTTTGTCTTTTTGAGACAGGGTCCCCTATAGCCCAAGCTGGCCTGGAACTCACTCTGTAGACCAGACTGGCCTTGAACTCACAGAGATCCACCTGCCTGTGCCTCCCAAGTGCTAGGATTTCTTAAACATAGCCATTGTGACTGAGGTGAAGTATTGAGGGAGGGGACAGAGTCTCAGAAAGACAAGCATCCCATGTTCTCCCTCATATGTAGGCCCTAACTTTTAATGTTTGCATGTATCTAAATAGGGGTGGTAAGAGTGAATGCAGACAACAAAAGTAGATAGGACATCATGGGAAATGAATAAGAGGTGTTTTAGAGGGGGAGGGGGATAAGAGGTCACTTGTGACATGATTGTGGCAAGGATGCTGCCGGGGTGAGATGGCAAAGGAGAGAGGAAGGATGAGGAAGAAGAGGGAGACAGAAAAACAAAAACACTATTTTGAAAAATCCCATATTGAAACCTAATTTAAAAATCTAATAAAATTTAGATATATAATATATATGCACAGAGATTCTGAAAGCAAATTACCTAGAACTGAATTCCAACTTATATTTAATGGATCTGTAATCCTGAGAAATTAATTTATTATTGCTTCGATTTCTTATTAAATTGTATGTTGTTTACCAACATAAAAAGTTAATATGTAAATTCATGAACATGTATTTATTATCTTACTTATAAAATTTTACCCCATAAATTGTGTTATGCTTATATTTAAATCAACAACCCACTTTTCTAGAAAAGAGGAAAGAGAAATAATAATAAGTAATCTTTCCTGAGATCAAGCACTCAGTTTTCTTTGGGAATAGAGCAGTGTGGCATGGTTGTGAAGGTAACAGAGAGTACATAGAAACCTCATCTCCATTGATTGATTGATTGACTGATTGATTGATTGATTGATCTTTTTGAGACAAGGTCTCCCTTTAGTCCCAGCTGGCTTGGAGCCCCCTATGTATACCAGGGTGGCCTTGAACTCACAGAGATCTGCATGCCTCTGCCTCCTGAGTGCTGGGATTAAAAGCAAGCACCACCACACCTGGCTCTCATCTGCTTTTAAAGATCCAATGTGTGTGTGTTGTTGAGGGGGAGGAGGGAGAAGAGATGTACCCCTGGTTAAGACCACTTACTGTTCTTCCAGAACACCAGAGTTTGGTCCCCAGCCCCTGTCTCAGGAGGCTCACAACTCAAGCTCTATGGGATCCAACACCCTCCTCTGGCTTATGTGGGCAACCCCACATATGAGGCACACTCCTTCACACACACATAAAAATGAACAAAAATAATTTTTCAGAAGAAATGTAACACATTTTTAAGAGGAGGGACTGCAGTCAATTCGATGTAGGAGACAAAACTAAGCCTTTAATTCCAAATATAAATTAAAACTCAAGAACATTCATAAGAGTGTACATCAGTCCTGAGCAGGGCAGGGCTCAGGACAAGCCCACCACCGCTCCAGAAAGGTAAAATCAGGGCATTGACCCACGGGTGCAGGACAATTGATTTGCTGAGTTGTGGCAAAGGGGGCCCAGTGACTGGCAGACCTAGACCTGACTCATAATTCCTGCCAAAGTGTGGCTGCCCGGCTGGGTGGCCCCGCCCCCACCCCGTAGTCACAAGTGGGAGGGGATCGTGGCTTTGGAGTCAGGCACAGACGCCATATTGGGGTCCTGAGCAGGGCAGGGCTCAGGACAAGCCCGCCACCGCTCCAGAAAGGTATAATCGGGCATTGACCCATGGGTGCAGGACAATTGATTTGCTGAGTTGTGGCAAAGGGGGCCCAGTGACTGGCGGACCTAGACCTGACTCATAATTCCTGCCAAAGCGTGGCTGCCTGGCTGGGTGGCCCCGCCCCCACCCCGTAGTCACAAGTGGGAGGGGATCCTGGTTTTGGAGTCAGGCACAGACGCCATATTGGGGTCCTGAGCAGGGCAGGGCTCAGGACAAGCCCGCTCCAGGAAGGTACCGGGGCGCAGGCTAAGTTAAGACACCACCACCACCACCACCACCACCCCCCCCCAACAACTGGATTTGAGGAGAGAGTATCCAGTGGATTAAGAGAACATTCAAAACAGGAAAGGAAGAGACTTCCAGTATCCAATATATAAACAAAAGTGAAAGCCTGAAAACTAGACAAGTCAGCCCTCCATAAATAACGAGGAGGGAAGGAAGGGGGGGAAAAAAAGGCATTGGAAGGAGGCAAGCAAAATAAAACAAGCTTTCAGCCTTCAACAAACTGAAAAGGCATTTGAGATTTGAATCACAAAAGGGAAACCCACATGCCAGGGAGACGACGAAGAGACAACATGGGAAAGGTGCAGGATAATTCCACACCAAGCTCTACCAACCCGGTAGGAGACAGCTACAATCGGATCCCCCTGGAGGTGACCCCAGAAACAGACCTTAGAGGAATAATTGCAGACCTATGCAGAGAAATTAAAGAACATAAAGAAGAATTCAGAGAAGTAAAGAGAGAGAATGAAAAACTCAAAAAGGACCTAGAGGGATACAATGACAAACTAAAGGAAGAACTCAGAGAAGTAAAGAGAGAGAATGAAAAACTCAAAAAGGACCTAGAGGGATACAATGACAAACTAAAGGAAGAGATTGACAAACTCCAGAAAGAACGAGAGAGAGAAAAAAACAAACACCTTAAGGAAGTAGAAACACTGAAAAAGGAGGCCAACCAACGAAGTAAGGAGCACCAAGAAGAGATTGAGAAACTCATAAAGGAAATGGATATATTAAGGAAATCACAGGATGAAATGAAAAAGGAAATAGAACACTTATCCAACCAGGAAGAAAGGAAAGGAAAAAGCCTCAGAAATAGAATGGAGGAAGCAGAACAAAGAATATCAGATCTGGAAGATAACACAGAGCAACTAAAAAACTCAAATAAAGATTATGAAAAATTTAAAAATACACAAAACTGGAACAACCAGGAAATATGGGACACTATGAAAAGATCAAACCTCCGCATCATGGGAATAGAGGAAGGAGAAGAATCTCAAGAGAATAGTATTGATCAGATCTTCAACAGAATAATAGATGAAAACTTCCCCAAACTAAAAGTAGACAAACCCATTCAAATACAAGAAGCACACAGGACTCCAAATAGACAAGATCAGAAAAGAAACTCCCCACGCCACATCATAGTCAAAATGCTAGATGCCCAAAACAAAGATAAAATTCTGAAGGCCACAAAAGAAAAACAAGTCACATACAAAGGGAAACCCATCAGAATTACAACTGACTTCTCGCCGCAAACCATGAAAGCAAGAAGAACATGGAGCAAAGCATTCCCAGTGTTAAAGGACTATGGATGCCAACCCAGAATACTTTACCCAGCAAAAATGTCAATTACAGTTGAAGGAGAGAGAAGAATCTTCCAAGACAAAAACAAGATGATAGAATACATGTCCGGAAAACCAACTCTCCAGAAAATGCTTGAAGCAATTCAAAGGGCAGAAGAGAGGAGCAACTATCCTCAAGCACCTAGGAAAAGAAACTAATAAAAATATAAACATAGGAGTAGAATCAGAGACTAAAAGTCCAAATGGATAATAAGGTGAAAGGAAAAAACATCCATCTTTCAATTATAACCTTAAATATTAATGGGCTGAACTCCCCAATCAAAAGGCATAGACTGGGAGAATGGATTAGGAAACAAAATCCATCTATATGCTGTCTGCAAGAAACCCATCTCAATTTCAAGGACAGACACCAACTTAAGGTGAAGGGATGGAAGAAAATATTCCAAGCAAATGGTACCAAAAAGAAAGCAGGTGTCGCTATCCTAATATCAGACAAAATAGACTTCAAAGCAAAAGAAATCAAAAGAGACAAAGAGGGCCATTATATCTTCATTAAAGGAACAATCGACGATGAAGATCTCACAATCATGAATATATATGCACCAAATGCCGGCGCACCAAACTTTGTAAAGACAACTCTTCAGGATCTTAAGGCTCAGATTAACCCCAGCACACTAATAGTAGGGGACTTCAATACCCCACTAAGTCCTTTAGACAGATCAACAGGACAAAGGATAAACAGAGAGACATCTGAACTGAATGATACAATACACCAAATGGACCTCACAGACATCTATCGAATATTCCACCCAAACACCAGAGAATACACTTTCTACTCAGCACCCCATGGAACATTCTCCAAAATAGATCATATACTGGGACACAGGGAAAAACTCAACAAATACAAAAAGATTGAAATAATCTCATGCATTCTTTCAGACCACAGTGCAATAAAACTCAATATCAACACCAGGATAAACCCTACAACCTACAAGAACACATGGAGACTAAACAACACTCTCCTGAATAATGAATGGGTCAAGGAAGAAATAAAGAAAGAAATAAAAACATTCCTGGAACTGAATGACAATGATAATACAACGCAGCAAAACCTATGGGACACTTTAAAAGCAGTCCTAAGAGGAAAGTTTATAGCTCTAAGTGCCTACATTAAAAAAACAGAAAGAGCACAAGTGAACGATCTAACACTCCAGCTAAAAGTACTTGAGAGACAACAACAAATGAACCCTAAACGCAGCAGACAAGAAGAAATAACAAAAATCAGAGCAGAGATCAATGAAATAGAAACAAAGAAAACCATACAAAAAATCAATGAATCCAAAAGCTGGTTCTTTGAGAGAATAAACAAGATAGACAGACCTCTAGCCCAGTTAACCAAAAGAAAGAAGGAACAACTCCAAATCAATAGAATCTGTGATGAAAGGGGAAATATCACAACAGATAATGAAAAGATCCAGACAATCATACGGAATTACTTTAAAAACCTATACTCTACTAAGTTTGAAAACCTAGAAGAAATGGATGAATATCTGAAATCTTGGGAATCACCAAAGCTCAACCAAGAAGAGATCGACAGCTTAAACAGACCAATAATATGTGAAGAAATTGAAGATGTAATAAGCAGCCTCCCAACCAAAAAATGCCCAGGCCCAGATGGTTTCACAGCAGAATTCTATAAAATATTTCAAAAAGACTTACAACCATTAATATTCAAGTTGTTTAGAAGGATACAAACGGAGGGAGTTCTCCCAGATTCCTTCTATGAAGCCAGCATCACTCTAATACCAAAACCAGGCAAAGATGCAACTAAAAAGGAGAACTATAGACCCATCTCCCTAATGAACACAGATGCCAAAATTCTAAATAGGATACTGGCAAATCGCATACAGACCCACATCAAGAAGATCATCCACCATGACCAAGTTGGATTCATACCAGAGATGCAGGGATGGTTCAACATACGAAAATCAATAAATATCATCAAGCATATAAACGGACTGAAAGACAAAAACCACACCATCATCTCAATTGACGCGGAAAAAGCCTTTGACAAAATCCAGCATCCGTTCATGTTTAAAGTCCTAGAGGGAATTGGATTGGAGGGATCATACCTTAATGTAATCAAAGCCATATACAGGAAACCCACAGCCAATATCATCCTAAATGGGGAAACGACAGAAGCATTCCCCTTAAGGGTAGGAACTCGGCAAGGTTGTCCCCTGTCACCACTCCTTTTCAACATAGTGCTTGAATCCCTTGCTAGGGCAATAAGGCAAGAAAAGGAAATTAAAGGAGTTCTAATAGGAAAAGAGGAAGTCAAGCTATCCCTTTTTGCTGATGATATGATTGTCTACTTAAGGGATGCTAAGAACTCCACCAGGAAACTCCTAGAAACGATTAGGAGCTTCAGTAAGGTGGCAGGATACAAAATAAACCTAGAAAAATCAGTAGCCTTTCTCTACACCAACAGTAGGCAGCTGAAGAAGGAATACAAGGAGACCTTCCCACTCACAATAGCCTCAAAAACAATAAAATACCTAGGAACAAACCTAACCAAAGATACCAAGGACCTCTACAACAAAAATTTTAAACCTCTGAAGAAGGAAATTGAAGAAGACATCAGGAGATGGACAAACCTCCCATGCTCATGGATTGGGAAAATAAATATAGTAAAAATGTCCATTCTACCTAAACTTGTATACAGATTTAATGCAATCCCAATCAAAATCCCCAAGAGCTTCTTCACATGTTTGGAAAAAAGAATCCTCAATTTCATTTGGAAAAACAAAAGACCCCGAATAGCCAAAGCAACTCTGGGCGAAAAGAGCAATACAGGGGGGATCGCTATACCAGACATCAAACTATACTACAGGGCTATAGTCATAAAAACAGCTTGGTACTGGCACAAAAACAGACCAGTTGACCAATGGAACAAAATTGAAGATCCAAACCTGAGCACATACAATTTCAGCCATCTCATATTTGATAAGGAGGCCAAGAAGACACATTGGAGGAAAGACAGCATCTTCAACAAGTGGTGTTGGCAAAACTGGATCACCACCTGTAGAAGAATGAAATTAAACCCCTACCTCTCACCCTGTACAAAAGTCAATTCCAAATGGATCAAAGACCTCAACGTGAAATCCAAAACTCTGGAGGTGATAGAAGAGAAACTTGGCAGCAGACTACAAGACGTAGGTGTAGGAAAAGACTTCTTAAATCAGACAGCAGCTGCACAAGAAATAAGGTCGTCAATTGACAAATGGGACCTCATTAAACTCAAAAGCTTCTGTACATCAAAGGAAACAATAAAGGAAGTGAAGAGAAAACCCACAGAATGGGAGGAAACCTTCACAGCAGATACATCTGACAAAGCATTAATCTCCAGAGTATACAAGCTACTCAAAAAACAAAGAAGAAAGAAAACAAATGAATCACTCAGAAGATGGAGCAAAGATCTGAACAGAGACTTCACAGAGGAGGAATTAGAGATGGCTGAGAAACACCTTAAGAAGTGTTCAACATCACTAATAATTAAGGAAATGCAAATTAAAACCACCTTAAGATACCACCTTACTCCAGTAAGACTGGCTAGGATCAAGAAAACAAATGATGCCAAGTGCTGGAGAGGGTGTGGGGAAAGGGGAACACTCATCCATTGCTGGTGGGAATGTAAACTTGTGCAGCCACTATGGAAAACAGTGTGGAGAACCCTTAGAAGACTCAAAATGATCCTGCCATTTGACCCAGTCATACCACTCCTGGGTATATACCCACAAGACTCATCTTACTGCAGAGATACATGCACAGCTATATTTATTGCCGCTCTGTTCACAATAGCAAAAAACTGGAATCAACCCAAATGCCCCTCAACTGACGAGTGGATAGAGAAAATGTGGTACATGTACACAATGGAATTCTATGCAGCAGTAAAGAAAGACAACATCATGAACTTTGCAGGTAAATGGATGGAGCTTGAAGACATCATGTTAAGTGAAGTAACACAGTCCCAGAAAAACAAACGACAAATGGTATCTCTCATATGTGGACGCTAGTACCAATAACCCAGTTATAAATATTTCTTGTGGAGAGGGATGCATATTAAAAGAACAACAACAGAAAGATTGCATCAGAAGGCTGACTGAAATGGTGACTCGGGAGGGGTGGGAGGGGTGGGAGAGGGACACGGGTGTATATTCGATTGGTGCATGTTTAATTGACATGAGTTCAACAAGTATCCAGTTTTGCCCAGACTCTGTCTACAAGATACATGGTGTTTTAGGACTTAGTAAAAGTAAATATGGGCATATTGGACAACATTGGTTTGAAGACTGATAAAAACGGTAATGCATCTGAGTTAATTGGTGATATAAATTGCTCTTGTCCACATTAGCTTTAACTAAAATCTGTATAACAATTACTTTGGGATTGGTATAAACAAATGTTCTCTATAATTTTGCTGTCATATAGTATCACCTGGTAGCAATCTCTTTCACCTATAGGATGATTTAACTCAAAAATGAACTTTGTTTCCCAAGTTAATCACATACAGTAACCCAAAACAGCATGGGTGAACTTGATGAAATCTGTGCCTTGATTCCACCCTATAGGTATGTATAAAACAACTGCTTTTTTGAGACTCATGGGTCAAAACTAAACACCTTAAATAAAAAAGGGGGATATAGATAGATATGAAAACTTTTTGTCAAAAAACCTTGCAACCCAAATCTTAAAACTAACTATGGGAAAGGATTTGTATGTTCCAACAGGCCAGAGTATCACCAACTTAATGGCTGAGAAAGAAAATGCAGCTTTGCAGTGAGTAGGATGTACCAGAAAGTGCCAGCAGAAGGATTGACTCCTCTGCGCATTGAAGGGAAGAAATGCCTCAGATTGCTGCAGACATCAGGCCCCTCTGTGGATCCTACTAGTAACAACTATTTTTTAATGATTCCTAACGAAGCTTACCTTCTAGGTGCTGCAAAGGTTTTAATACAAGAGACTTTCTTAACTCCCCCCCATAGAATAAAGAGAAATAAGAGGATGATGAGGTCATTCTCCAGCTGTAGATTGGAACCAGCTGTTATAGAAGTGTTCTCTTGTAAAATCAGTAAAACTGCCTTCTTTAATTGACTAATGGACATAGAAACTGTGAAAAGGATTATTTTCTATTCAGAACCAAATATAATGCTAAAGTCTCCTTAAGCTATGCACCTAAACAAAATATATCAATACAGGAGCTCTGACATCAACAATGGATTATTCTACCAAGGAGATGTTGGCCAGGGGATCCAAGCCCCCACAAATGGTAAAGGCTCCTTGCCTCCTAACTGGGATATCTGCAGGAAGAGAGGCGATAAGGCCCTGCTGTTGAAGACCTGATACAAACATGGAAAAGATGTATGGAGACCGCACTTGCAAGTATACAGATGGTCTCTGGGATGCCAGAGAGTGTTACCAAAGACCACTAAACCAATAAAGCAAATATAGGTCTCCTTGAGTCAAGCAAGACTCCTCCGTCAGCACCAGCTACACCTCATCTGCCTGGAAATACTGTGCAGCAGTGGCAGCCATATGTCTGTATATCCCAAATCTAATTGGCTATTGGCTCTCTCCTTGGAGGAATAACCCACGGCTGATGTCACAAGCTTACATCCTCTAATGGTTAGGAGATGTTATAAACCACACGAAGACCCTGCCATACTTGACAGAAGAAAATGTAGATCATGAATTGACATACCATCCAAACATCTGTGTCTATACCAAAGTAACCTACCATAACAATTAGTACTGTTTAAATACCCATATATCTAATTGTGTGTGCTTCATTAGTAGGATCGAAAGGCTATATATTATACTGTTTAAATACCTAAATATCTAATTGCATGTGCTTCATTAGTAGGATCGAAAGGTTAAGCCTGGACAAGCTGGCAGCCCATGAAAGAAAACAGCCAGAACTGACTAGAGACCAAGACATCAGCTCCAGAGAAAGTAGAGTGTTTTGCTTCTCATCCACCTGTGCCCCTTTTCTAAGCCTAGGGAACAATCTGCGGAAGAGGGGGCGTGGTAGAATGTAAGGGCTTCGATTGGGGTTAATGGTGAAACTACAACAATATAGACTGGACACTCATTTGATCAACTTGATTGAACATACAAGCCCCCCCTGCTGGATGGTGGGACCCATGAGCTGTGTGGGTTTGGGCACAACTGCTTGCAAATTGGTTTTACATGAAGGATGCTTGTACTCACAAATTATCACTTATTGTTGAAAAAAAATGAAAACAAAACAAAAAAGCAGAGAAAGATGCAGAAAAGTTATGGCAGAATGCATGATCTGGGATGGGTAGGGGTGGAGTGGGGGGAAAGGAAGAGGATATATGCCTGAACTGAATTGGAAAATGATGTATGAAATACACAAAGCATCAATTAAAAAAAAAAAGAGTGTACATCAACTTGGGTGAGAGGCAGTGGGAGGAGGGGGTGCAGAAGGGGAGGGGATCTAAATACTGTCAAACCATAATGTGTGAGAAACATAAAACTCAGTTAAAAAATCAAAACTTAAGACTGAAACAACTGATGAGATTATTTGCAATCTACAAGAACAAGCAGTGCTTATAATAAAACATACTTAACTCTCAATGTCTATAGGTCAAGATTCCACCATCAGCTTCATTGTATTTTTGGTCTGGGGTCCTCACAGGGCTTCAATACAGCTGTCAGCCGGGATCCTGGTCTCACCTAGCACTAGGAAAAAGCTGAACTGCTTCCCAGTTCAAGCGGCTACTGATAGCGTGTGGTCCATTGTGATGCCACAGTGAGGGTCTGGGTTCTGATATTATGATGTCTGAGAGTTCAGGATGCCCCGCCCTGACCACATGATCTCCACATGGTGTCCCACAGAATGTACTCTTAGTTCTTGAAAGGCAGCAGGCAGCTAGAGATTTTGGAGTCCGAGCAAGATTAGTGGTAGCATATCACATGGTGTAGTCAGTCACCCATAGTGAGAGGTATGTTCTCTGCTCTATTCTCTTGGCTAGGAATTCCAGGTCCTGACGTACTGAAGGACAGGGGTTAGCATAAGGTCATGTGGTCGCCATGCCATGCAGTTTCCCTATCTTTTTTTGTCTTTTTGAAACAGGGTCTCCCTTAGTTTCTCTGTCTTTAATTATGGGTGCCTTTTATTCTTTCTGAATGATCTCGCACTTAAGAATTATCTTTCTCTTTGGCCACTGGAAAGCAGGAGTTAAGAGTCTAAGTCAAGTTTTGTAAGGACAAAAAGCCCAAAGTTTTGTTTTGATGTTTTAAGCCAAATAGTCTGCATAACTGCAATGAAGATATTTCCTTGTTCAGTCTCCTTTAGTGAAAGATGCATGTTATTATCATTAATTTGTATCATTTTATCCATCTATTTTTAATATATTACAAAAATTTCTCTAAATATTCTGAAGAGTGAAATATGGAATCAATAGTTATACCATAAGGCCCTTGTTTCAAGAAAAAGATTATCTCCTCTTTGGAGCATGAATTCCCATTACTGATTAGCTTTCCTAGTTTTCTGTCAGGACTGTAGCTGTCTTACAGGTGAAATCAGGTTCCCACTCTCACTCTTATAAAATCATCCTCCGAACACCCACACTAAGAAAATGTGTGAAATACGATCCCATTAGGAATCAGAACTAGTAAGAAAATAGGTTCAACTTCTAATATTCATTCTACAAATAAGTGCATGATTCAAAGCAATGCAGGAAGATGACAGTCTAAGAAAAACATTATTTCAGACTGACTTCCATGATACACAAAACATTTTGGAATTTCTGGAATATTTTCCTTATGTTTTATCGAGAAAGCATTTTGTGATAATATCTCTCTCTCTTCTCTCTCTCCTCTCTCCTCTCTCTCTCTTCTCTCTCTCCTCTCTCTTCTCTCTTTCTTTCTCTCTCTCTCTCTCTTTCTCTCTCTCTCTCTCTCTCTCTCTCTCTCTCTCTCTCTCTCTCTCTCTCTCTTTCCCAGTGTATGAGTATATTGCCTGCATGTATGCAAGTTCAATGGCCTCAGAGGACAGAAGAGGTCAACAGATACCCTGGAACTGGAGTTAGGCACAGTAGTTAATTGCCATCTGGGTGCTGGGATTCTAACCTGGGTCTTCTGAAAGAACAGCCAGTGCTCTTAACTGACGAGCCATCACAGCAGCATTTGTGTTAATTTCTTGAAGTTTTTTTTTCTTCATGTTCTCCATGGTTTCATTTCTTACCACAGAATAAAATACAATAATTAATATCTGAAGTTCCCTATAATTATTCTGTCTGCTCTTTCCATCAGTTCCTGTTTTCTTGTGAATAATTTCAAGCAATGAAAAAAATTAGGCCAGATGTGGTGACGCATGCCTTTAATCCTAGCACTTGGAAGGCAGAGGCAGGCAGATCTTTGTGAGTTCAAGACCAGTCTGGTCTACAGAGTAAGTTCCAGGACAGCTGGGGCTACAGGGAGACTCTGTCTCAAAAAGACCAAAATAATAATAATAATAATAATAATAATAAATGATAAAAATAAACATACATTCATTCTGTATTTTGCTCACCTTTCTAAAAAATAGATGTAATGTTGCTTTTCTTCTCTCTCTCTCTCTCCTTAGTGTGTGTGTATGTGTGTGTTTGTGTGTGTGTTTGTGTGTGTATGTGTATGTTTGTGTGTGTGTGTGTGTGTTTGTGTGTATGTGTGTGTGTATTGCTTATATGTGTGGAGGGTAGAGTTCAATGTCAGCTATCTCCCTCTATAGTTCACTTAAATTTATAAGACAGGATCTTTCAGTGAACCTGGAGGTCACTAATCAGCTAGATCCACTAGCCAGTTAACCCCTGGGACTCCCTAACTCTGCCTTCCTAACACTAGGGTAACAGACATGTGATGGCCTGCCGGGATTTTTACATGTATTATGGGGATTCAAACTCAGATCCCTGTGCTTTACCTATTGAACTCTCTCTTTCAAATCTTTATTTTTTACTCATAAAATTAATACTCTAGACATTTAGTGCAAGTGATAGGTATATCTTATAATGGTGATTTTAATTTTCTCCCAGAAGATTAAGTTATCCAATCATATGGACTGTTTTATCTCACTTCATACCCAGGCAAATTGAAAAGAATTACATCGTTCTTGTTTTGGGAACAGAGTCAACTGTCCAGTTTCCACTGCTGTATCTTCTCAGTGTAACATAAATAACTTAAATTATATAGGGCAGGGCAAGTCCAACATCATCAACATGCATGGAGTATTTTTTACAGCATCCTTGTGATTTGGGGGGAATACTTGTGTACGTTCTAAATCTAGACATCTTTTAACCAGGAAAAAGGACACCACTATGCTACCTCAGAAGGCCAGAGGAAAGGAGGTATAGAGGAAGGAGGGGTACTCCACAATAAACCCAGATATCCCTGCTTGGGAAAGTTAATCTTACTGCCTGCACTTCACATGGGACTATTTGTCAGCAGATTGCTTTCTGTTCATTATAGCCTTCATATTCAGGAAGAAGAGAATTGGTCAAACCAGTAATATAAATGCATCATATGCTCTGCCCTCCCTCTTTATGATTAATTCTACCAGTGGTACAAATTTGCATGAATGAATGTCAGTGTGTTTTCTGCCCTGAACATTTCCTGCTGGCTTCAGTTCAACCCTGCTGACATTTATTACAAATAATAGCTAAATATTCCTGATTTAATAGTGGCAGTGGCCCCACATCTGAAGGTGATGTCTGTAATAAAAGCAGACAAGACAAGCTTATAACAAATACTAATCAGATTGTGTTTGCACATGTAATGGATAATCCTCACAGATATAACCACAAAAATGTAATGTTTTTTTTTAATGCAGCTGCTAAGAGTCACAGTTCAAGAACACATTGGTTGCCTTATTTCCTTTTCATTTCTCTTCTTCCTCCATCTCCTTTAAGCAACCAAGGCCTCTGTGTACAATCAAGATTGAATATTAGCCCCCTTTTTATCTGGAAAAATAGGACACTAAACACAGAAGGCTGGCTGTGTCCTTTTATTCATCTTTTGTTGCTCCTTCTAAACAAAGGGCATTGTCCCCTGATAAATTCCATTTTCTGCCTCTTATTCAAAGGTAGTTTACACACCAGCTCCAGTGATTCTCACACAATGCAGTGACTGGCAAAGATACAAATAACTTTCAAAGTTCTTTCAACCTGTTGACCTCGATGTCCCTTCTGAAAGATATAAACTAGCCTTCCACACCTCTTACAATTGATAAAGGAGACTGTAAAACCTGAGATCACAAAAAGAAGACACACAGTGCCTACTAAAGGCAGGTCTAAAAAGCCGATGGGAATAAAAGGTGATTTTCCTTTATCCTACCCAAACTAAACAAGCCTCCACATGAAGATTGAAGAAGGTCAAATTAGCATTGTCTTTATCTTGACATTTAAACGTGTAAGAGTTTTACTCACTTGGCATTAATTGTGAATATCTTTATGAAAATATAACTTTTTCCTATTTTCCAGTTTTCTTCCCAGAGAAAATTGTGCAGAAAATTGTACATAGAAGTGATTACAGATAGCAGAATTTTTATATGTATTCTATTGAAATATATTATTTGATTGGCTACTATAACATATTATTTGATAGACATTCATTCCTCGTGTGCATAAAGTATGTGACAGTGGCTACAGAAATCGTAAGCACAAATTGTTTTAAGATCTTCCAGAGTATAAATTCATCCATTTTCACTTGAAGTTTGATCACTATGAACTCAGACAGAAGGAAAATACCATTTGTATTCTCTGAAAATGTCATACATATGTACACCATATTTTGATGCTCTCTACCCCTGCTCCCCTTTGTACCAACTCCCCCCAAAGCTCTTCCCATAGGAGGTCTCCCTTCCAACCTCAGGTACTGTTTTTCTGTTGCTATGATCACCTTCGTGACCATTTCTCTTAACTCACCTGAAGATGCCCTATCCTCCGACTCTCAAGCTTCCCAACTGGAGGGAGAACGTGAGTTCTAGCCCTACTGGCACTCCCTCTAATCTTTTGCCTTTGAACATATGCTAGCAGCATCTAGAAGCTAGATACCACTACCTAAGTGACGAACAGTGAACACTACCAGGGACAGCCAAATAAGAATATCTGTTTTATTACCTTGATATTTGGAGAGAAATTGAAATCATTCACCTCAGTCCAATGGTTGGCAAGATCTCCTATTCACAACTGGTGTGTCCATTATGATCTTCAAAAGAAGTACAAAGTTAAACAAAACATACCCATTACGAGTCAGGAATTTCCTCCTGAATCACTGATTCAAAGAATTATGACATTGAAAGAAAATTGAGAAATTATCTCCAATTACCATGTCCCCTTATAGCACACTAAGGTTCAGGACTGTCTAGTGGTTTGTGAAAAGTCACATCATGAATTGGATTAGAGTCCTAAATCCAAGCTTCTCTGTTCTCCTTTGTCTTTCTTATGCTTTCTAGATCACCAGAATGAATCCCTATAGTTTCTTTCATCTGCCGTTAGCTGCAAAGCCTAATCAGCAAGTTTTCTGAATCCTCAATCTGTGGATCCCTTTAATAAGAGATACCATGGGATGTTTTGTCACACTCCATGGTTCTCAGACAACACTGTGGTGCCATCTGTTTGTAATATATACTTTCCTCCCTTTGGATAAAAAAAATCTTATCAAAGAAAAAGAATAATTTTATATGCAATCCTTCATTGCTTGGTATAAGCTTTTCAAAGACAGACTCTAGTAGCCAAGAGTTTAGGTTATTTATTTATTATTTATTTATTTATTTATTTATTTATTTATTTTTTATGTGTATGAGTATATTGCCTGCATGTGGGTAGGTGTACCCATGTTTTGCAATGGTGGTGGAGTCAGAAGTAGGCATTGCATCCCACTGGAACTGGAGCTACAGATTATTGTTAGCTGCCATGTGGGTTCTGGGAATTGAACCCGGGTCCTCCTAAAGAGCAGCCAGTACTCTTAATCACTGAGCCATCTCTCCAGCACCATTTGGGTTTTTGTACTTTGTTTCCTGTGCCGATTTTCTCCCATTCTCATTGTTACTGATATACTCTCCCAGAGACATAGTTCACATGCTCATTCCCTTGGGTGGGGACTCTGCTGACTCTCACCTTTTACCTGCATGTGTATTTCACTCCATCTAAATCTGAATTATGGTCTGAGTACATCGTATATAAAGTTGCTTTAGCATTTAGCCTCTGGTCTGTTAACTTTTCCCAACCCCATTTCTGTTTTGCTCAGATACTGCCTCTTTGTTGGAACTGTTCATAAATACAGATATGATTTTGCTATGCTGAGATCCTAGTCCCCTCCCCTGTCACTCTACCTCATAGAAATTATATACATTCCTACCAGCACTGCCATTATGTGCACTAAATGCATTAGACCATGTGTTTGATATACAACTTTATTATTCTATGTACCATGGAGGGCAGGGCCTTACCCTTCATTATAAAAATAATTATCCATATTAAACTAATATTATAGAGAAACCACATTTAATTTTTAGCAAAATGTTTCTTAAAAAACATATCGTCATGTAGTATTGCTTTGCTAAAACTAAACTACACGTTACTTCATATCATAAGAGATATATGCAAACTTAAGAGAAGAAAGATAGATTTAGCACTCTACTACACTTTATTTAGCAGAAAATGTATGCCTGCGACTAAAATGAGAGAAGTATGGATGATAGGCAAGCCATGCATGGACCAACCCTGCAAAGGGGCACAAGAAGAACTGCTGTAGATCTCCACAAAGAAATGGATGGTCTAGATGAATGGCAGCCATTTAGAGAAGCTTTTGTCTTGAGTGACCAAGTCAGGCTAGGCTAAAAATTCCTTGTGCTGCATGCAGAACTGGCTCAAAGATGCTTTAGGATCCTATGCCCTTAGGTCAGAATCTGTAAAAGAGAATCAAGTCCTCATTGTCCCTCCAAACATCACCAGCTAGATGGGTCCAAAAATGCCAGGCAAGTATGCTCAAAGAAAGCAAACATTCCCATGTTTGAGAGAGGTCTCTATGACCAAGGTCAGGATCCTAGAAAATTCTAAGGAAAGAATAGCAAAAAAGAAAAAAAAATCACACTGAAGCAACTTTTTTAAATTTAGGTTAAGATTTTTAAAAAGGAAGGAACAAAGAAGGAAGGAAAAATGCAAGAAGAAAGGGAGGAAAGGAGAAAAGACAAATGGAAGAAAACTGCACCCTGGAAGCAGAGGCCAAATTTAATAGACAAATAGGAAAACCTGAGGGAATAACATTCCCCTCGGTTTTAACGTTGAGAAACAAAGACTGAGAAACAAAGCAGTTGATGGGCTGACTCTGGCCCCACTTTCAGGGCCCCCCTCAGCTACTGCATCGGAGAAAGTCTCTGGTCTAGAACACACTTTGACTCCTGCGACCTCTGTGGAATCCATTATCATCATTCACAACCAGAAAAGTATTGTTTAGGGACTTTCTAAATGCACATAACTTTCTGAGAGCTAACTCGCCCTTCTATGAAGCAGTTATCCAGACCATGCTCCTCAATTGTGATGCACTTCTGAATAACCTAGGAATTATATTCCATGGCAGATTAGGATCCAGAAACCTTGAGATCCACATGGGATTCTGCATAGACATTCTTGCTGCATGACAACCAGAGCTTGTCAGAAGAAGAGACATGTTCTAAAACCACTGCCTAGTGTTTAAATTAAGTACGGTTTCCACATAACTTGTATACATGCTGTGTAATTTGAATATCATATTATCTGTAATAACATTTTATATTATTTTACACTTCAGAATATATGTCATTACATTCCTCGCCAACATATAACAGAAGATTTTTAATCACTTGTTTTCCATGTTTATCTCTTGCCTCTGTCTGCTATACTCCCTTTAATGGGTTCCAAATGAGAAATGTTCACTTCACAGATTTTAATTACCTGAAATCCCTTTTTCCTTATTGATTACCAAAAACAAAGTAGCTTTTTGTGTTAACCTTTCAAAATGTCTAATTTAATTTATGAATACAGTATTTTTCAGCTCAGTGTGTATAGATGATGCATATTGTTTCCTCCTGCTTAATAAAAATACCATTTTAATTATGCCACAGGCATATGCCTGAGAGAGAGCATCCTGAAAGTCCACAAACTGAAATCTCCCACAATTTGTTGGAAGAGCCTGTGGCATCTGCAAAGCGATTGTTTCTGTGATAGATAAAACATTGCCTCCACTGCTGAGAAAATTTGGTTTAACAGCACATTAGGATTAAATAGCTTATGCAATATTCTACAATAGCATAATTCCATTTGTATTTTGAAAACAAAAGCACAATTTTTCTGGATTCTTCCATGCCAACTAAACCTAAGCATCAGGCCTGAAAACATCAGGGTAGGAGGAAGGGTGCCCTGCTGGTGAGGTCATCCTGAGGCATTTGAATCCAGAGCTTCCATTATTCAATATGAGGAGGCTATTTTGGGAAGCTTCAAGGTCACACAGTCACACTGCTTGATTGCACTCACTCCTCTGATGCCTTCAGCAAGTGTTTGCTCCTTTTTTACGTGTTCTGGGCTTTGAAATTCACACAGCAACTTTATTCCCCACCCCAGCCCAATCAGAAGGCTTTCAAGCCAACCATTCTGCAAAACACAAAATCAGGGAGAAAAGCAGCTAAATCAAACTCAAATAAAAAAGCAGTGACAGGAAGCTTCAACAAAGTCCACACAAGAAATCAAGCTTGCTTTTAAACAAAAATATTGACATAGCAATTTAAAATAAATACCAGCTTCATATGCTGAACACTTTATTATTGGCTCACAGGACTGTAAAGGCAAGGAACACATTCTTCTCTGAAACATTACCAAAGGCAAACCTCTTAAAAGCCAAACATTGTGACATGCTCTTAAGTAGCTTGCCATCGTGCTGATTGTTGAATTTGGTATAACATAACGCCTGCATGTTCATTAAGCCTACATTTTGCAATTAAGGTACATATGTTTTGCTTCTCCAAATGTCTGAGAGCCAGGTGGAACAAGTCAATCGCTCTGGTGACATTGAGCATTTCTATAACAATGCTGGATTCTAGCTTAGTATTTTTCATAGTCTGCCTGTTATACAGGAAAAGAGAATTGCCAATATGTCCTTTTCTATAAAACTGTAAAAGCTCAGAAGATCTTAGAAACACTGGCTATGTCACTGCTGAGGTACATGAAGCAGATGTCTACAATTATCCTGTTAAAAAGTTTCATTGTAAAAGACCCTTCAAGTAAAACACTGCTGCCAGTAATTGTACATTAATTGGCTTCATTCAACTCTAAAGGTCTAGCAGAGCAGTGCCCTCTGATTTGCTGTCACGAAAGCACACTTTATGCTAAAAATATTGAGAGTGTCTTTGTTCTTTCATTTCCCTTTTAATATTTAGGCAAAGTGTCTATAGAAGTAAATCATGGATGGAGCTTCCATGCATTTAAAAAGAAAAAAATATCAATGGTATTCATTATAACCTGGAACAGGTACTTAAAGTATAAGAGGCAGAAACAGAGTAAAGATCCTGACCTAAAGTGAAATGGCAAGTTTCAGTTCATTCGAAACTTGAAATCATGTGCACTTGGGCAAATGAAATGTTAGGTGTCAAGTAGCTAAACAAAATATGGCTTTTACAAATAAATCCCAGCAAGGGTACACTTGTGTGACCTTGCCCAATCTACCTCTCTGAGTAGAGCACAGTAGAACTCTCATTGTATTGTCAGGACGAGCTAATTAGCAGAAAGCTATATCTCAGGTGAAAGGGCAATGGGAAGGCAAAACAAAGATTGCTTCAAAATGGCTCTCCCTGTGTCTTCTGGACAGGGGTTCAGAAAGATTGCTTAAAGTGCAAAAGCTCTTTTTGATATTTTTGACAGTTAAAGTACCCTAAATTGGAATGTACTCCCATATAACAGAATAAAAAAGAAAACAATTGCTGGAGAGTTTTGATGGTTATGAGAGTGGTTCCTTTGGCTATAAATACCTGTACAGCTTGTTGAAGTTTGGCTTTAGAACTTTGAAAATATTGTATGAACTTAGTGCACAAAGTCTTCCATGTTTTACTACTTGGTAGGTACTTACCCAGCCTTCCACATCTATCCATAACCAGCACATCGCTACTGTTCTCAGTTTGCCTTTTGTCTTAAGAAAGTTTTAGGGGGACACTAGTTATATATGATTCCATTGACCTTTGATTTTTTAAATATTTAAAGAAATATTGGTTTTCACACTGGAGTCTCCTTGACATATTTCTACAAGCACTTTAACTATTCAGTATCAGATAGTAGGAAATGAGACTGAAGGGAGCAGAGCATCGGAGAGAAGTTATGTGAAGTGCCTCAGTAGACAATGGAGCTCAGCAGTCCTTCAGGCCCCAAGTAGTGAACAGCTTGGACAGTCCATGTAAGCTTTTATAAATTTTCTTCTTTATGTGCAAAACGAAGAGATTTTCTCTACATCTGCATTTGAATTCCCTGTGGTGCTAGAAAGATTCCAACTTCCACATTCCTTTTAACATTTTTTACTTGTTTTATAGAGACTAAGTCTAGCCATGTAGCCCAGACCAGCCTTAAACTCAAGACCTCCTGCCACTGGCTCCAAGTACTGGGACTACGGGGATTGATCGCACAACCATCTTGCTCTCTGCACATTTTTAAATACCAGCATTTTTTCCCTCTATAATGGCTAATTGCTCACAAAATGAAATTTTGATTTAATTTAATGTTACTTATTATTATTTTGTGTATTGATGGATGTGCCCTGGCGTAGGTTTGGAAGTCAAAGGACAACTTGCAGGGAACGAGTTCTTTGCTTCCATCCTGTGGGTTCTGAGGATTGAGCTCAGTTCTTCAGGTCTGATGGTAAGTACCCACTGAGTTATCTCACTGGCAACCTTTTTAAAATTTCATTTTATTATTATTGATATTATTATTTACCCCCTTTAAAAAGTTTTATTATTATTATTTTATTATTATTATTATTATTGTTAGAGTGTGCATGATACACATGCCACAGAAGCTTTGTGGAGGTCAGAGGACATTTAGTGGAATCAGTTATCTCCTTCTCCCTTTATATGGGTTCTAGGGATTGAACTCATTTGGCCAGGCATGCCAGAAAATACCATTACCTGCTCCACCATCTCATCAAAGCAATACCTTAATTAATCTGAGATGACCTTTATTCAGAAATTTTAATCTTTAAGAGTTATAATCAATAAAAAATAAGTCCAGCTATTTCAATAAATATAAGAAGTACAAAAGGAAATAATGAACTAGAACAATAAGTATTTTGCAGCTGCCAAAAACTTCTCAATTGTCAAAAGGAGTGCCAATAACATGAAGCGTTCAAATGAGGAGACCATGAAAATGATTAAAAGAATATCCAAATAATACAACTAATAACCCAGGGTAAGTTACAACAGAACAAATAACTGATGTAGTAATTTATGGCAAAACTCTTCAATCTAAACCTTAAGTAAGAGACTACTAGCTTAAAGAACTCAGAAAGACATTGACTGGGAAGAAAGATAAATAAACCCTACCAATAAGAAGTGGCTGTTTTATAAAAGGCAAGCGAAGAAACATTTGAGCCCAAGATTTGTGAAAATGCCATAGGCACCTCTGTATTATTGGAGATACAAAGGTGGAAATAAAAATCTATTAATCAAGTCTCAAGTCCAAAGTGACTCAGTCAGAATGAAAAACTACCAACACATTCCAGACAACATGGTCAAGGTGTGGAATCAAACCAATACTTAACCCATTAACCAGGCATTTCACCTTCAATATGTGTTTGGCTAATAATTAACAGTATCTAGAAAGTGAAATCTGCCTTGCCTGGATATATTTGTTCTAGACTAATAAGTAAAACCACAAAAGGGAAAATAAAAATGAGTGGCCCTCCTAGAGTGGTGATGCACACCTTTAATCATAGCACATAAGAGGGAGAGACAGGCAGATCTCTGTAAGATGAAGGCCAGCCTGGTCTACATAGTGAGTCCCAGGCCAACTGGAGCTACACGGATACACAGAAAAATGACTAAATAAATATAGATTGTCACATAAACTATGAAGTCACCTAAAATAGAGGAGAGGGTAGGCATGGTGGCACATGCTGAAGATCTCAGTACCTGGGAAAAAGGACAGGAGATTATGAGTTCAAGTCCAGAATGGGCTACAAAGCAAGATGAGGAAGCAGAGGAAAAATGAGATGATTTAAATGTTCTTTCCAAAATTAAAAAAATCCCTTGATCCAAGATCACAAAATCAAAGAAAACAAATTCAGATTATCTATATACCACAGATAATTCCAAAATTATATACGGAACGGTATATTTCAAAGTAGAATAATTTGCAGTACCATTTAAATTATTTTCATTCATAAAGTATAAGTACTTAAGTAATGAATTCAAGCAGGTTTAAAAATGAGTAAAAAAAAAGAATTAACACACATTTTAATCATTATATAAAAAGAGTATCCTGGCTGATGTCCTCAAACTGATATTTTCTTCTTGGGTTTATTTAGATAACTGATACTAAAAGTAATTTTAAAATAATGTCAGTAGTTTACAAAATTATATTGCATTTTGGTACTTTCTTAAAGAAATGGATGAAAGTATATTAAATCACATATTCAAAGGTTCTGGAGCTGGAAAAAATGGCTCAGCAATTAAGAGCACTGACTGCTCTTGCAGAAGACAGGGGCTCTATCCCCAACATTCACATGCTGGATAACAACAGCCCATAATTCCAGTTCCAGGAGATCCAACACCCTCTTCTGACCACCATGGGCATTGCATCACACTGGTGCACATACACACATGCAGGCAATATACATGTACACATGAAAGAAAAAGAAAAAGAAATGTTCCACCAGGCTTGGTGGTACACAGAGGCAGGTAAATCTCTGTGAACTCGAGGCTAGCCTACTCTACATAATGAGTTCCAGGACAGGTGAAGCTACAGGGAGACAGAGTTTCCCTGTAAAAAAATCCTTCTTTAATATGGTATATTGTACCCTGGTAAAAAAATACGAAAGAATTAATCAAGAGATGCAAATTGAAGCATCTCATAGTCCTGTCTGCTGTTTAAAGTTGAACTATCAGTAAATGTCTCTAGATAGGGCTCTTTGTTTCATACTCTTATATTTCTAAATTGGAAGCATTGTTGTCATTAAACCAAGAAGTGAGATGAAGCTCAAGGCCATCCATTTTTCTGCCATGAAATTCTAGATTTTTCTACTATTATTTGTAATTAAAATACTTCATTTCCCAGGTATTAAAATGTTTCCTGTAGGTATTCTAAGAAAGACAAAGTCCGTGAAGAAAACTAAAGAATATTTTAATTAAAATTTGATTTCTGCCATATTTATTCATTGCTGCTTCCTCAGTTTTTGAAGAAAAACATCGCTGCTGTTTCTATGCATTGTTGGCTTACATGACTACATTGTCCTTACTTCATGTATAAAGCTAAAGTAGGGGCTGGAGAGATGGCTCAGAGGTTAAGAGCACCGACTGCTCTGGCAGAGGACCCTGGTTCGATTCCCAACACCCACATGACGGCTAAGAACCCATCTTTAACTCCAGTTCCAGGGGAATCTGATGCCCTCTTCTGACCTCCACGGCATTGCACGACACGGGTGCACCAACCTATAGGCAGACAGTACATTCATACACATAAAAAATAATGAATAAAAATACATAAATAAAAATAAAGCTAAAACAGTGCAATATATGAGTCCTAATAAATTTAAAGATGGTGGTCAAAACTTCAAATTCTCCAAAAGTATATACTACAAAAAATCTTACATATAAATATTATTGTTGTCTTTTGCAAACACTATACTTAATGTACTAGCTTTTCTAGTCAAAGAATTTTAAAACTGAAAATAACAAAACACAATATACAAGGTGCCATTAGTCTTTTCTGTACCCAAAGCTTACAGCACTGGTCAGTTTCAGATCTCTAATTCTTAGCCCCATCGTGGCCACAAATGCCTGTTCTTACAGTAGTTTAGACTGCCTTTATAAATTCAAGAAGAGCTGGGCGTGGTGGCGCACGCCTTTAATCCTAGCACTTGGGAGGCATAGGCAGGCGGATCTTTGTGAGTTCAAGGACAGCTGGGGCTACAGGGAGACCCTGTCTCAAAAAAACAAAAAAAAAAAAAAAAAATCAAGAAGAAAAGTATCTGCTAACCTTTTGCCAGCACAGTAACCTTAGTATATAAACAAAGAAACTGAACTTACAAGATGGTAAGTAATTCCCCACTTGGCTGTTCCATTACTTTTGCAGTAATGGATTAAAACTTACTTCAGACTTCTATAGCTACATCTTGTTGTCTTAAAAGCTTTTTTAATGGAAGAGACAGGAGGTTTGAAATTAGAATATTTTAATTCAAAAACACTCTGCTTTATTTTCATCACATTTGCAGCTGCTGATTTTCATATACATAATGTGTGGTTATTTTTTCTCCTGCTTCTCTTTGTAAGCCAGAAATACTTTCTAAGAAAAAATTAGTTTCTCATATTTTTTAAAATATCTACACATTATCGATTAAGTTACAGTGCATGACAACACATAAGGCTGCTCAATCCTCCCCTACCAAGCTCATTTCAGGTTTGAGTTCCTAAGAACCAAAAAAGAAAAATCTGGTGATGTCCACCTCCTCATAAGAATTACTAGTCTGTTACAATGATGTCTGAAGAATCAAACACACAGCTATACAATTCATAAGTCCTTTTATCACCATTAAGAAAAGAAATTTCTTTGTAAGGACTTTGGTTTGGTGCCAACCAGCTAACTTTTGGTCTCCAACCCTCACTGCATTCCTACATATCTTTCTCCCCCTTGTATTCTGCCATCAAACATAATACAGCAACAGCTTCCAAAACTTTTAAATATGGTAAGAAGTTATTTGTTTTCATTCTCATCAAACATCCATCTAGTAAGCAAATACTCAGCATTTATTATGTGGCAGGTGCTGTTGGAAGTGCTATGTTTCAAGAGTCAAATGAAAAAGTCTGACATGAGAAACTTCATACTCTCATTACAGTACTTGCAAGTAGATCATCAGTGTGTCTGACATTGATTAGGGCTAAAGATAAGGATAAAAGATTCAGGAATACAAGTCTTGGTAGGGATGCTTGCTCTTCAAATTGACTATTCAAGGAAGACTTTATAGAAAACATAGCTTTTGATAAGAGACCACAGGAAGGAAAAATATATATAATATATATTATATACAGAGAGAGGGGAAGGTATGTCCGAGGGTATCCAGGAAAAGAATTCCTTAGTGTAGTGATAATATTTAAAGTCATGAGAATGAAAACAGTGACAGGGAGTTGCATTCTAAATTTTAAAGGTCAAGGCAATGTGGGAGACTAGGGAGGAATTGGCAATGACATAGAACATGATAAAGAGACATCCTAAAACCAGTTAAAATATTTTAGGGATGAGGATGTGTTCATTCATGTGAAATGATACTAAGCTTGAATGAGAAGGACTTAGAATTGATCATCCAATTTATTCACATAAAAGCTTGTTTCAACTTTGGCACCTGAGTCCAAAGATAAATGGGAAAAGATAGTCTACAACACATACAGAAGAGCCATTTCTAGGAGATTTACTCTAAAGTAGAGCAAATCAATGTAAAGGAAAGTGGAACTATTTTTTGTTGTTGTTGTTATTTGTTTGTAAGGTAGATAAATTAGGGCGATCTAATAAAAGCAGGAAATGAAGAAATAAAGGTGAGATCTGTCAGGCCAGTGTACTTGATTAGGTCAAAGGGAGCCAAGTCTTATGGGGTGGTGGTAGAGTTCCTTACAGTAGTTACAAAACCATTACCCACATGGTGAGTGAGTGAAGGCAAAACTTAGAGATGTAGATGCAGGGAGCTGAATTCTATGATAGTAGGAAGAAAGAAGACGGGAAAATCTTTTCTGATTATGTCTCTTTTGTGAAATAAGAAAAACAAAGTTATAACTTAAAAATAAGAGAAGGAAAGAAGGAACACTGAAAGTTTGAAGGGAAAGGAAAGAGCTTCTCCTTTGCCTCTAAAACATGAACCACTTGCCCTTCTTCATGCTAATAGAAAAAGCACAAGGAAATATCCATTCCAATAATCCACACCACTCCTTCCTTACCTAATCAGTTGACTATTTGTTCCAGAAAGATTGGCAAAGGGTTAGCTTATTACATTCACCTTGAAAATAATTTTCTTTTTTCTTTTTCTCTTTAATTGAATTTTATGCTTCATACATAATTTTTCAATCAGTCATAATTGCCATTATACCTGACACTCCCTTGGCCCACTCCCTTCCCTGGCTCTAGTTACCCTACCCTGGAGTCTCTTTGCTAAAGAAGGCCAGGTCTTCCTCACCTGACCACCATCTGCTGCCAATATTTTCTCAGCCAATGTTGGGATCTGCTACCTTTTCTACAGTTCTGTGCTGGATTTTTGTCCATCTGAGCTTGCCTGGGGTTTTTGCATGCTGATACCAATGCTGTAGGTTCATATGAACCAGTTCCCAGGAGCTTGTAGGATTCATTTCCATTTGGTCTTGCATCACCTCTCTGGCTCTTACAATCTTTCCACCCCATCTTCCACAACAATCCCTGAGCCTTGGGTGGGTGAATCTGAATACAGACATGGAACCACACTCTGTAAACTCCTAATCTTCACGGTTTGGCCATTCAGGCCCTTTTGGGTTCCTACTCCCCAGCTGCATAAAGGAGCTTCCTTAATGCGAGTTAACCAAGTTGGTTACATACAGCATGATGATTTGGTGTACGATTTTACAGTAGTATCAATATAGATGTGATATTGAATGCATTTCAAAAGCCTCAAAGAAAGAACTGTGTAATTTCTTCAGAACTGTGGAATTTTTAAGCACAAAGAAAGTATACATGTTTAATGACTTAGACATGTTCAGCAGTTTTACGTTTTAAACAATGTATATATGCATGAAACATCATGTGACCCTATAAATATGTACAACTTTATATTTGTATATGTCAGCCAAAATAAATTAAATTAAAAAAGAGGTAGTTAATGCCTTCTCGAATCCTTGTTCTAAAATGCTTAGGTCTTGTGGTTAGAGGCTTCATTGTAGTAGATGTGTTGCCTAGGCATGAGTCATTCATAGTCCATGTCTGTGTGTGTGTCTAGTTGTGGGACTCTGTACTATTCTCATCTGGAGCAAAACAAGCTTCTTTTCTGGGAAATGTCTGGGATATTTGTCTGTAAATACAAGGATACTTCTTTTTAGTTAGTAAAATGTTACCTTAGCCTTGGGATGTGTCTACCTTGGTATTAGAGTGATGCTGGCTTCCTAGAAGGAATTTGGGAGATTTCCCTCTGTTTCTATCCTTTTGAATAAATTAATACTGGTTGTAGGTCCTCTTTAAATGCTTGGTAGAATTCTGCCATAAATCCATCTGGGCCTGAGGTCTTTTTAGTTGGGAGGTTTTGTCTTGCTGTTTCAATATCTTTATATATTATTGGTCTGTTTAAGCTGTTGATCTCTTCTTGGTTAAGCATAGGTGATTCCCATGGTTTCAGATATTCATCCACTTCTTTTAGGTTTTCAAATTTAATACAATAAATGTTTTTAACATATTCTCACCTAATGGTATGGATCTTTTTGTTATCTGTTTTGATGTTTGCCCTTTCATCTCTAATTTTGTTGATTCAGAGTTGCATTCTTTCTTTTGGTTAGCTGGGCTAAGAGTTTTTCTTTCTTGTTTATTCTTGCAAAGAACCAGCTCTTGGACTCACTGATTCTTTGTATAGTTTTATTTCTATTTCATTCATTTCTGCTCTGATTTTTATTATTTTTTTCTTATCTGCTAAGTTTGGATTTCATTTGTTGTTGTCTTTCAAGTGTCTTGAGTTGCAAAGTTAATTCATTTATTTTTGCTCTGTTTTTTTACCTGTTTTTATTTTTTTAATGTAGGCACTTTGAGTTATAAGCCCCTTGCTTTTAAAGTGTTCCAGAGGTTTTGTTGTATTGTATTGTCCTTCTCATTTAATTCCAAGAATATTTTTTATTTCTTTCTTAATTTCTCTGTTGTCCCATTTATTATTCAGGTGTATGTTGTTTAATCACCATGAGTTCATGAAGTTACTAGGGCTTATTCTGATGTTGATATTAAACTTTATTGCATTGTGGTCTGATATAATGCATAGAATTATCTCATCCTTTTTGTATTTGTTGAGGTTTGTTCTCTGACCCAGTATGTGATCGATTTCGGAGACAGTTCCATGGGGTGCTGAAGAGAACCTGTATTCTTTGGTGCTGAGGTGGAATATTTGGTAGATGTCTGTTAGGTCCATTTGGTGTATTATATTGTTCAGATCCAAAGTCTTTGTGTTTATTCTGTCTGGTTTGCCTATCTAATGGACACACTGGGTGTGTTTGGATTAATCTGTGCTTAAAAGTCTTATCAAATTGTGTTTACAAAGTTTGATAGACCCAAGTTTGGTGTGTATATATTCATGATTGTGATGTCTTCTTGGTTAATTGTTCCTTTGATAAGAATGAAGTGACATCTTCATCTTGTCTGATTACTTTTAGTTTGAAATCTAATTTGCCTGGCATTAGAATAGCAACTCCAGCTTGCTTATTAGTGCCATTTATTTGGAATATTTTTTCCATCCTTTCACATTAAGATAGCTCCCATCCTTGAAGATAAGATGTATTTCTTGCTGACAACAAAAAATAAATGGATTTTTATTTTTTTATATTTTGGTCTTTTTGAGACAGGGTCTCCCTGTAGCCCTGGCTGTCCTGGAACTCACTCACTGTGTAGACCAGGCTGGCCTTGAACTCACAAAGATCCACCTGCCTCTGCCTCCCAAGTGCTAGGACTAAAGGCGTGCACCACCAGGTCCGGCAAATTTTGATTCTTTTTTTTTTTAATTTTTGGGTTGACACTTTATTAAATACACTACATTCATGCCTTATTCTGTAGTTTTTCAAATTGTTCACACATGGACTTGGTAAAAACACACTTTATAGAAAACTAAAATGAAAATCAGAACGCATATATTGCACATGGATAAACTGCTGAATTGCTGGGAGTTTTTAAAATTTAATCTGTGCAGGTGATCATGAAGAATTAGGTGGTTTGATTTTTTTAAATCCAGAATCAGTCCATGACTTCAAAAGCATTAATGTTGAAATGCAGATTAAAAAATCTATTAATGAAATTGTGTAGTAGAGTTTGATAAGCAGGATGAAACACTGTTTTCTTTTACTTCTTTTACAGATAATTTTGTAAATCCATTCTCTATGAACTGTCTTTCCTTTTCAGATCATTAGCTGTACAGACCTACGAGGCCAAAAAAAAAAAAAAAAGAATAGATTTCTTTAAAAAAAAAAAAGTAGAGTTTTTATTTACAGAACATGCAAAAAGAGACTGTTATGTCAGTGTGACTGCAGAACTGGGTGAGAGTGCAGGCGAGCAGTACAACATAAACCTTCACTTCCACACACAGTCCTGCTACTACTTCCTGGAGAAAACACATTTTTGAGGCATGGATCATGAAACAGGATACAATGCAAACACAGAAGCAGTGAAGTTTGCAAACCTTTTATATTTGCAGTGTTGAGACAACATATCTGAGCGCCGAGGTTACCTCTAGCGTCGAAACCAGAGGCAGCTGTTGAGCAGCCAGAAGGCCATAGTGACGGAGTACATGACCATCTCTCTCTTAGCACGCTCTTTATTCTCCTCTTCCAGAAGCTGCAGACGCCTATTTAGTTTGATTATCTGCCGTCTTAATGAAGCTGCATCTACAACAGTCATGTCATCTGATGCTCCTTCACTTGTTGCATCTATATTTGAAATTCCATACCTGACGTCACGATGAGGATTAGAAGTGGCGGCTGCAGACCCACCAACGCAATACAGGTACGGAATCGTTTCTGACCAACTGTCCATTTTGGTGAACAGCATTTTCACTCATAGAGTGCTCTTTTTAGCCTGCCAACTGCTCGGATTTCTTCATTTTGAGGAGTTGGAGGAGGTCTTTCTAAATCCAGAAAAATCTAGTGGTCTTTCATTCAGTGTGAGTACACGAGGTGCGGTTTTCATTGCCAGAGGTTTAAAGGGAGTAGACTAAGGTCAAGATCTGCTGGTCTTGAGAATGAAACGTCCTCATTATTTCTTGTGACTATAATCCTTCCGGACACTTGCATCAACACGCTGGCATTTGCAGTCCCTTCTGGGAATCCGTGTTCCAGGTCAGCATTAGGCGGTGCTACTTTTAATTTTTCCAGGACTCTCATTCGCTAATACCTTCAGTGTATTCCATTTCATACCGAATTCGACTAATTTCTGCCATCTCAGCAGCAGTGGGGATAGGAAATGCCGCCCTGCTCACCAAATGTGAAATGACTGGCTGCTCTTTGGCACTATCTGCTTCTGGGCTTCGTATTAAATCCTTTAACTTGTTGCAATGTGCAGGTGCTGGATTTAATTTTATTTATTTTCTATGTGTATGAATGTACTGTCTGCATGCAGGTTTGTGCACCCGTGTCGTGCAATGCCGCGGTGGTCAGAAGAGGGCGTCGGATTCCCCTGGAACTGGAGTTCTCCTGGAATTGGAGTTACAGACGGTTCTCGGCCGCCATGTGGGTGCTGGGGATCGAACCCAGGTCCTCTGCAAGAGCAGTCAGTGCTCTTCACCGCTAGGCTATCTCTCCAGCCCCTGCAGGTGCTGGATTTAGAACCACTTCTGTCCCCTGGGCCGGGTGCAGTCCCTGGAGAGGGCTGCCGCCCAACAGCTCCTGGGGGGATAGGGCGAGAGCTCTCAGAGGCCGTTGGTTGAGAGCACTCAAATTTTGATTTTTAATCGGTTCTACTAGTCTATGTTTCTTGATTGGGGAGTTCGGTGCGTTGATATTTAAAGTTATTAGTGAGAGATGTGCATTGTCTCCCATCATTTTTGTTTCTGTTTGCATTCTTGGTCTAGGTTTGTATTTCCACAGTTATACCTTCATTGACTACTTTCTGTTGCCTCTTGGGTATAGTAGTTCCTTTCTTCCGCTCTTTGTATTGTTTCACATATTATCTGAAGGGTTGGTTTTTCTGAACAAGTATTCTTTCAGATTTTCTTTTCTCCTTCAATTATAATAGACACTTTTGCTGGGTAAAGTATACTGAGTTGGAATCTATAGTCATTTAGAACTGGGAATGCTTTGTTCCAAGCTCTTCTGGCTTTTATTGTTTGCATTGAAAAATCAGCTAAAATTCTGAGGGGTTTTCCTTTATATGTGACTTGCTTTTCTTTTGCAGCTTTCAGTATTCTCTCCTTGTTTTGAACATCTAGTGTTTTTACTATGATATAGGATTGAAATTTCTTTTCTGATCCTGTCTATTTGGAAATCTATGGGCTTCTATCCACTTCTTTTTCCTCGGTATTTCTCTTTTTTTTTTTTAATTCAGTCTGAAGGTCATCATCATCTTCTTTTAGTTTGTCCTTATCTTCTTTTACTTCTTTGATTTGTTTGTTTGCATGTTCTTTAAATTCCTTGCACTCTTTGATCATGTCTATGGTAGTTCTTTTAAATTATGTGTTCTGGGTTACATCTAGGTGGTATTCATTGTAGCCCTCTTCTACAGGATTGGCAGCATTTAGTTGAAACATATTATTTGGGTTTTTCATGTTATTGTCTTTTCGTTGTGATTTTGGCATGTGGATTTCTTTTGTTGTTTGTGATTCTGATATGAAACTCAAGTGTTTCTTTGTTGAATTGGAGACTGACTTTCCTTCTATTCTTCTGGTGCCTTTGTTGTCTTCTTATTAGATATAAAATACTGGTTGGTCTAGGCTTCAGTTTCTCGCTTCTGATTCTATACTGGAGAGACTAGCAAGTTCTTACCCAGCTAGTCAGAAATATCTCCAGGGACCTAAGACAGGTATAAATCAGGCAGGTTTGAGCCCACAGGGCCTCATATAATGTTAAGCCAAGGAAGGGGCCAGGTGTTCCTGAGCTAGGGGATAGAGAGTCTGGAATGCAACTACCACAGCTCAGTTGAGGGCTCTCACTACTGAGTGGAGATCAGCCTCATGCACTCGCTGGGAATGTGGAACCCACAGAACCACTGTGGGATCCACCTGCTAGCTCTCCAAGGCTGGTTGCAACTGTCTGAATAGAAAATAATTTTCAAATGTTGCTCACTGCACAAATATTTTCCTCCTTCATTATTGCCATTATCTCATTCAATCACATCATTTTGCCACTTTCTTCTGACCACTTTTGACATAAGCATCCCCATATAATGTACAAAGTTCCTCACAGATTCATTTACTTGAAAATCAAATGGAAAACAAATGACTCAGTGACTACAGTTCTTGCAACTTGCTTCCTTAAACCTTTGTAGTCTCCATTCTATCCTTTAATCCCTATTATGTGTTGACAATCACCTCTCCTCCGTGTACCAAACTCCTGAATTTTCCCAGACCAGTAATGCTATGGATGTTATACAGTGCAAAACTTTAAACATAAAAATTTTGAAAAAAAAATACATCACTCTGTTCCACCAATAAAATAGTGAATCCAAATAGTAAATCCAACCTCCAGATTACAAATGGAGCACTATGCAATATATTTACAATCTGGAGTTCAGAATGATCTTTCCAAATGCATGAAAACTAAGAACAAAGTTATATTCTTCTTCACAAGAAACTATCTCACAGGGAGAATAGTGGACAATGTGAAGCTAATTAACATATTTATTTAATCATGTGAATGCAGTGAGGTACAGGGTGCATCAGGCTTGGAGTCAGGTACATCTAAATTTCAATCTAGCTTCAGCACTTATTAGTGGTTCAGGTGACCTTCAAAAAGTTTTACCTGACAAAGAAGATAATAATACACCTCATGAAGTTTTCATGAGGAATAAAGAAATGATGTATTTAAAGTTTTAGTATACATCCTGGCATGGACCAAGTCCTTAACAAATGCTACATATTAATACTAGACTGTTTTATTGATAAATATCATTTTAGAGTATTATTTTTTCATACTTTCTGAGAAAATTTGTCCTTGCCAGTATTTCTAGGAGATTCTGAATCTGTTGATATTAAAAATCGCATACCATCCAAGCATCTGTGTCTATGCTCACAGCTTAGCTCGCCATAATAATTAGTACTGCTTAAATGCCTGTACATCCAATTGCTTGCGCTTTGTTAGCAGGATTAAAAAGGTATCACTGGATAAGCTGTCAACCCATGAAGGGAAACAACCTGAACAGACTAGAGTCTAAAATGACATCTCCAGAAAAAAGAGACTGTTTTGTTTCTCACCCACTTGTGCCCCTTTCCCAAAGCCTGAGGAACAACTTGCGGAAGAGGAGGCAGAAGAGAAGAAAAGAAGAGAATGTAAGGGCTGCGGAGAGATTGGGGGGAATTGTGAGACTACAGCAATATAGATTGGACTCTTATTTGATTAACATGCTTGTGAATATAACCTTCTCCAAATGGACTATGGGAACCTTCGGTTGTTCAAAATTTGGACATAGATACTTCGCAAATTGGTTTTACATGAATGTTACTTACATTCATTGCTTATGCTTAATAATTTGGCTCACTCCAAAAAAATGCACCAGTTGCCTAATTGTATGGCAAACTGAGTAACGTCAATGTTATCTGAAAATGACTGTGCTATTATATTGTAGAATCCCTTAAAAAATAAACAAATAAAAGAGGAAAAAATTTTAAAAAGTCACAAAACTACACCCTAGCACTTGGGAGGCAGAGGCAGGTGGATCTCTGTAAGTTCAAGGCCAGCCTGGTCTACAGAGCAAGCTCCAGGACAGCTGGTACTAAAGGGACACCTGTCTCAAAAATTCCAAAAAAAAAAATCACAAACCTGCCAGGCATGGTGGTGCATGCCTTTAATCCCAGCACTCACATTTGGGAGGCAGAGGCTGGCTGGTGGATCTCTGTGACTTCACGGCCAGCATGGTCTACATAGAGAGTTCCAGGACAGCTGGTGCTGCAGGGAGACCCTGTCTCCAAAAGACCAAAAAAAAAAAAAATACAAACCTATTTCATTTACAGGGTCAAACTCACGTAGGATATCATCATTCAATCTTTATCTATTATGTAGAGCAAAATTATTTTCCCAAAGTGATCCACCTTTAATCCAGTCATAAAGAGGTAGCTGTTCCCAATTTTAATTGACAAATCTAATTACTGTGATGAGTTTATTTATAGTCACTATTCAATATCCATTGATAGTTTCTTGACCTTGAAGAATATCATCCAATTAACATGGCAATATGTGTTAATGGATTTTTAAATTACTTCACACTGGATAAAAGGTGAAAGGAAACAAGGGAAATTCATTCCAAGAGAAGAATAATCACAAATTATGAAAACAAGCCTTATATATCTGTCACTAAATGTACAACATAACTGTGTCCTTTGAATTCATTCTGTATTATTATAATATATATTTTTGGAATGTTTTCAGGGAAATACTCTCTAAATTCAAGCAGCCTAAAATGCCTGAATCCAAGAAGTATTTTTTTGGGGGGATTTCTTTTTTCATGAAATGTTTATTTTTTATTTATTCTTTCAGAATATAAAACTGGTAGTTGATTGATGAACTAAAATCATCTACTTCTTAAAATACATGCAGCACAGGACCTTAAAAAACTGAAGAAGCAAGCTTTGGGCAACTGTGAAGAAGAAGCTGCCATCCAGTTTCCCAGGCCTGCCCCTTCTTCTCACCTCCCACGTGTTTAATTTTGAATTAAGCCTAACTTTAGACACAGTCTGAAAATCACAGACTTTCAAATTCATAACAAACTTCAGATAATGAATATCTCATTTTCAGGAAAACAAAATACACTGAGAAATTAAATTCATAAGCTTCTCCAAAAGAGAAATCTCTATCTTTACATGGGCTCTGCACTAAATTGTTCTCCCCTCCAAAACATATGTTGAAATCCTAACCCCTTGTATCTTAAAACATGACTGTCCCAAAAAATAGGATTACAAAAAGTGTAGTTAAACTGAAATGAGTTAGATGCGTTCTTATCAAAAGATGAAGAAGAGATAACAAGGTTTGTACATTCAGAGTAGACCACATTAGCACAAAGTGACAAGGTAGCCACTTTAAAGCTGAAAGGCAGCCAAAGAAAATTAGATCAGCTGATATTTAGTCAGACTTGGACCCTTCAGAACTGTAAAAAAGAAATTTATAAATTTATGCTGTTTAATATACACACTGTCTTCTGTATTTTTCTGAGCCAACTTAGCAAAGGAATGTAGTCTTTGTGCGCCCAATATCTGCTACTGTAAATGGCTCATAGCAACTTCTCCCTTGACAGCACCTGTGTCCAATTCTACCCCTCTCACAAGCTCCTTACCTCCTCTACTCCCACAGTCTCTTTCTACTTTCAGGCTCTTTTGCTTACTTTAGGATATATAGTCACATCAACAAATTCAGAAATAGAATCCACAAATGAGAGAGAACATGTGTTGGGCAAAATATATGAAAAGCGTATGCCCTTTCCTACGCAGCAATGCTGAGATGTGTCAGTTCATGCTTAATTATTATTATGCACCTGGGACAGTAATTTTATTAGACATGTGTCCCATGTATATGCATTTGAAATTATCGGTTATATCTACAGAAAAAAAATGGACTCAGCATGTGTGAAATCTCTATTTTGCTTCAAGCATTATTTTTTAAATATTTGATGCACTGAGGTATCATACTCAAGCTAAATCATAAGGAATTTGCAGTTATCACAATTGTTCTGATATCTATAGTTTAAAGGTAGGAATGGGGAATAATGGAAGGGATTCTTAAATATTCTCTTCCTGTTAAAATGTGATTCTTTCATACTGGAATATGTAAAAAAGAAAAGTCTGCCTCTGAAGCATGTAAAGTACTCGTTTTCCTGGCATAAAATAAATGTCACTGGATTTTTGGATTGGAAACTATCTTTGGTAGAGTAAAATGTAGCCAATGATGTTCAATGAGGCTCATTGGATGTGAAGATAATGCAGTCAAGTACATGGAGTGACAATTTCAAATGTTATTCTGAAAGGCAGCTATTTATTATTTAAAATTGTACCTTTAATACTATATTTTTCCCTATCTGGAATAAGAGTTATGGGAGACATCCTTAGAGATGATGGGAACAAGTGAAAACAGGAGACAAAACTTTGGGAAAGAAATTCAGAAAGCCAAATCATTGTTGTCATCCATCTTCAAGCATTAATGGCCTGTGCCTTAGTCTTCAATGTACCTATAACCCTGTGGATGCCAGGGGGTGTCTTCCTGAAGGAAATTTAGCTCTCTAATATTATTACCTGTGTTTTTTGATACAATTAGGGCTTAGCAATTCAGTTACTGCTGAAGTGATATCAGCCTTTGTTTCAACCTGTACCCCCCTAAAGCCATTAAGCAATTCAAAGGGGAAAAGGGAGTGTGATCGCATGTATGTGTTTATGCATGTGAAATATATTTTAGTACATATGTACATTTATGAGGACTGTGTGTCCATGTGTATATCTGTGTATCTGTGTCTGTGAAAGAAGGCACAAAGAAGAAATAGGATATAATTGACATCTCCATTGAAATTTTCACAGACATAAGCGTTCCATACATTTCACCTTCAGAAGCCACCAAAATCATCACAACACAAACATTTGAGAAATGCTAGGTTAACTATTGATCCTGTTTTTAGTAAAACTGATAGCTTGAATTTTACAGCTGTTGGTTACTTCTTTAAAAAAACTCAAAATGTATTTAAAATTATAAGATATTCAAAGAAATTGGAGATCAAGGTCATGCTACTGTTTGTCCTTGGCTCTTCCTCTATATTTAAATCACTATAAGGCCAGCACATTGCAATGGTCCATGCCATTTTGTTCTATGATTGGTTATAATGAATGTTTTTCCAAACCCCAGATGTGTAATTTCCTCTCTGATTTATGCTATCCAGTCTGCACTACAACAGACAGGAACTATTCATGTCCTTTTTCTTTTCTCCATTAAAAGACTAGGAGACAGTTAGGGTTAGATGGAACAGTAGATGCATGTAGGGCAGCCTTGTATGGATGAAGCCCCTGGATCTTTCTCACCTGCTTTTACTTAAATTTACAGAGGTTACATCACAAAAACCTGACAGGGTGCTTGTAAAAGACGGAGCCATTATTATCCTCATTCTTTTCTTCCCCTACAACCCTTGTTCTCTTTGAAAATAAAGAGTAGGTTCTAGAAAGAGACTATTACAAAATGGAACCCCCATATTTCCCAGCATGAAATTCAGAATTCTGAGACAGATAACACAAATAGAGTTTCACAGGACAGACTAGGATAATGACTGGACCTCAGAACTCTGGGAGGTATGCTCTAAGCACAGGAAGTTCAAGGTCTGTCTAAGTCTAATCGAAGCCTCTTTCCACAACTTATATTGAAAATATCAAATAGAAACCATCAGTCATTGATCAATCAACAACTATCCCATATGTCAATGGATTGAATTTAGCTCAATTTGATTATCAGCAGGGATAATAAAAGTAAAAATTGGTTTAAATTTGCTGAAAATAGATGCAAGGTTTTTTGGAAGGGCTTTGAAAGCTTAAAACAATAATAGAATCCTGAGTCATTTTATTGTATATGACAAATGGGATATGTACAGTTTCATGTGAGGCTGTTTGAAGGCAGGGGATGAAAATGTGTAAAAGACAGAATTAATAAGAAAGTTGGGATTTTGTTAATGAGGAATGTAAACCATCTAGAGAAACCTCTCTAAAATTTGAATTGAAGAGATGGAGAGATGCCTCAGCGGGTAAGTGCACTGGTTGCTCTTGCAGAGGACGTAGGTTCAATTTCCAGCACCCAAATGGCAGCTAGCAACCATCTACAACTCCAGTCCCAGGGAATCAATGTCCTCTTCTCAGCTCTGTGGATACTGCCAACATGGTGCATTTACACACATGAAATGCACACATACACATAATTTTTAATTGACTTGAGCATTAAAGAATTTTTGCAGTTGGAGAATACTATACAAAAATTACAACACTGTTTTCTTCAAATAAATAGGTTTCTGTCTACTCAGAATCAGATACTAGAAAGCCTGATTTAAGAGAAAACACTGCACATGATACATTGTGTCTTCCCTTTAGGAAACATTAAAGTTGATATATGTTGGTGTGCTAGGAAATTGTAAGGACATTTTACAGTAGATAATATTTTATAAAACTTAACCAATATTGCAGGGCATGGTGGTGCATGCCTGTAGTTCCAGCACTTGGGAGGCAGAGGCGGGTAGATCTCTGTGAGTTCAAGGCCAGCCTGGTCTACATAGTGAGTTCCAAAACAGCTGTATCTACAGGGAGGCCTTGTCTCAAAAAGAGCCCCCCCCAAAAAAGGAAAAAAAAACTTAACCAATACTAATGTTATCTAGTTCTTTGGTAAACTTTGCAGTCCTCAGATCCAGAAAATATGCTTCTAGGATAGAAGAAAATCATGTTACAATGCTTAAAAGTTATAGATTTAAATAGATTTATTACGCACATTTTAGCTGAATTTCAAATATATAGGAAAAGTTCTGGCAACATGCAAGTAGCTATGTGGCCTGGACTAATGCCCCACATCAGACCACCAATCTGGTTGCTGATCATGTTATGGCTACCCATCCCAAGTCAGTGAACTTTGTGGTTTTCACTATAAACATTGCCAACCCAGAAATTTGGATCAGGCATTGACAACACTGCTCTAATCCCCCTAAAATTCAAGCTTTCTGCAGGTGTTCATGCAGACAGAGAGATATCTTCAAATTACTCCCTATGCTTTGGTCAGGGCATCACATTTGGCAACACTTACTTTATGGGTCCTTAACTCAAAGAGACACTAGGAAAGTGAATTTCTAATATTTAAACTCTTGGAAAAGGGAGGGTGAATGTGTCCCCTACAGGGCTCATAAAGCAAAGAAAATTTCCTTGCAGCAAAACAGTGTTCAGATGCCAACCAAGACAGGATTTTCAGGCTATGGGACAGCTTTGTGCAGCAGAAAGAACAAAGATTTTGCAATTAATCTCAAATACCTCCTATTCCATATATTATGTATGTGGCACTTTATTCTAGATTCAGCTTTCACATCAGTTAAGTAAAGGAAACAATAGCCAGGTGCGGTGGCGCAGGCCTTTAATCCTAGCACTTGGGAGGCAGAGGCAGGAGGATCTTTGTGAGTTCAAGGCCAGCCTGGTCTACAGAGTGAGTTCCAGGACAGCTGGGGCTACAGGGAGACCCTGTCTCGAAAAGACCAAAAAAAGAAAACAAGAAAACAATAACTGCAGTTTGATTTATGAAGAGAAAATAACCTAAGGATGCGTATTAATTTTTTAAATATATAATTTCTGAAACACAATATATATTTAAAATGGTAGCTATTGTTTCTAATTGATTAGCCTAGACCTGCTCTCTCCAAACATACCTACTTGGCAGCTAGGATAGAGATACACTTATGATAGAATATTTATGTATTGTTTTACCCAACTAAAGAGGATAGATAAAACCAGCTTGGCATTGTGGCACACACCTTAAATCCTAGCACTTGACAGGCAGAGGCAGGTGGATCTTTGTGAGTTCAAGGCCAGCCTGGTTTACAGAGTGAGTTCCAGGACAGACAGCTGGGGCTACAGGGAGACCCTGTCTCGAAAAGACCAAAAAAAAAAAAAAAAAAAAAAAAAAAAAAAGTCACTCTTAGAAGTTTCAGGTCCAGATCCACCCAGAGGTTATATAGAGGTGGAAGAGAGAAGAATTCTCCCTTCCAATTGCTGTGCATCTGGAGTGTCCAATGAAATCAAAGTTTTGTAAACAAATATGCTATAAAAAAAAAATGGTGGTAAATGAGAGAAGAGGTATCCACACAGGGAAAATGAAAGAAAGGAGATTGTGAGAAGAGTCAGCACACCCACAGAATGTCTGAAGTTAAAGAGCTAACCATTGAATGCCCTCAGGCCCATCGCACTTGTCCAGAGAGGGAGCCAGCACTTAGAGACCAGATGCATCAAGTAACTCAGGCAGCCAGCATTGGAAGAAGAGGCAACAGTTAACCACGCAATTGCCCAAATTCCACACAAAGTGTACACTATCTCTTACTGCAGTAGCCAGGCTTTACCTATATGCCAGTCTTCACCACACAGCTGGAAGAGTAGGCAAGCTAGTGCCTCATGTCCTGAAGCAGACATTTTCCATACTAAATATTGACTGTGAGCCTCCAAAAATGAATGCATTAAAGTATTTTTCTGTAAGGATCATGCTTCTATTTTCCTGAGTCATATCGCCAAGTAGAACAAAATTAATATCGCTAAGATATCAGAAAGAATTGAATTCCATCCCTTCACATTGTGCTGAGCTATGATTTTTTCAATATATATCTTTTATAATATTTAACAATGAGATGTTGCAGAGACTATAAGTGGAAAGATATATATATATATATATATTATATATATAATATATTAGATATATAAATCAATGAAAATGTGTATCCATGCTTCAGACTTAAGTGAGTCCTACTTGACTTAACAAAGTATGTTGTATTTGGTACTTCTAATCACAATTAAAAAAAATGTTTTTATGGATAATGAATCAACCTGTGGTTATATGTTCTTTCTACAGATATTCAAAAACAAAATGTTATACCTGAACATTGTATCTACTCCAGTACAACAGTCATTATCATTTAAGCAAAATTTAGTTGATTTTTGGTTGAGTTACTTACAGATTGGCAGTGTTCTTCAAAATACTGCTAATTAGCTTAATAATATAAGCAGTCTTCAGTATACAATGTGTCTTTCTTCTAAGCAACACAAAACAACTATACATTTGCTATGCTACTTGTTCTCCTGTGTCTCTGATAAGACCTAAAAAGAACAGGAAGTGTATTGATTGTGCTATAGAGAAAGACTCAGTAAGGTTAAGTATTAGTTCAAGGTCACGGTGCTAGTCTATGGCAGACCCATGATAGATATTGCTAACGGTAAGTAAATAAACTGGAGTTGAACTCACCCCTTATAACAAATGTGATTAAGGCCCACATCTCTGAGGCAGAGGGCCTGGACCTCCTTGCCACAGTCATGAAGTGTTTGCCCTGAGAGACCTCAATCTCTCTCTCTAAAAGTGCCTTCAATCAGCCAGGCAGACCCTGTGTCATTTACTTTCTTCAAGTAGTTGCCTTCCCGGTCTGCATAGAGCTGCATGTTTGGGGCCAAAACAGCAAGAGAAACTTTGCTCCCTGGGATTTTGATCACAAGGAGTTGTCTAACAATGAAATGTTTCCGCAATAAAAGAAAAATAACTTTTTATGGCAACATCGAAGACCACAAAGTTTTCCAGAGTGTTTGATGACTGTAAAATGATGCTCTCTTAATTAAAAAGCTATGAAGTTGGCAAATAATCTTCACCTATCTTCATACATCTGTATCCATTTACCATTTCCTGTATTCGTTTACCTCGTACTTCTTGAATGTGCTTGCAGGCGAACACAATCTGAGTTTAGGTATGCATGAGATAGCATTTCCAGCCAGCACCTCCAAAATGCACAATTGAGAACCATGGGACCTCTCTAGTTACACCCACAAACTGAGATGTGCTGACACAAAGGTCTGGGATTGAGCCCTGGGAGGTGAGTCACATTGTCTATTTAATCCGTCCATTTTTAATAAAGCTCTCTGTATTTGAATTTGTACCTTATTGTGCATCTGTGTGTTGTGCTTTCCTGTGTGCTTTCTACATGGCCCACCATGGGAATAAATGAGAAGGATAACAAATGAGGTTTGAACATGGGGCTAGAAGAAATCCTAAGGAAATTCAGTATGCAAACCCCACAACCCTGCCTCTTTACTATCAATCTTTTTCTCTCCTTAACTTCCAGTTTGTGCTATGGAGATGGCTGTCCTGCTTGGTTGGATGGATGGGAGGCTAACCAGGGGACACATGGCTTTGCACACATGAAGGAAACTTGCATATTCCTGGCCTGGCTGGCTTCACCAGTTTTCCTTGCCAGATTCATGCTTTGTGGCTGTGTGCTGAGGATTTTTTTCCCCTGCTGTCTAGAACTAGTTTTTCCAGCCTGGACCACAGCCAGTTAGAGACCACCTCTTCATATGCATATCCCTCCCCGCCCCCAATCCACCATCTCCCCAAGTGTACACAGTGGTCAGGAGTGGAGAACTGGGCTCCTACATATTCTGGTGCCACAAACAGGGACCATCCCAACAGAACCTGGACCAGCTCAGACCTGCCTAGGACAGAACCAGGACCTGCACTCCAATATGTGCTGCCAATATCTTCTTCATGTCTTTGCTTCCAGTTATTGCCCCAAATTTACCAACTTTTGTCTTGCTGCTTGCCTCACTCTTATTTCTTTAATCATATTAATGTGATTTATTTACCTAAAAGAAAAGCTTTTTTAAGTATTTCACTCACCGAAGGAGAGGTCCTGTGTAGAATGGAATTTATATTATTATTTTATCAACGTTGAAATAAAGCAATCTGCCTTAAAATATATTGAAAATGAGAAAATGCCACTCAAATTAAGCACTTTAGTACACGTGATCCAAAATAAAATTAATATTATTTTCTGAAAATATGAGTATTTAAAAAGATTGTGAAAACTTTGGTTGAGAGCTGAATTTTCTAAGCCAGTATAGATTCCTTAAAGATGCATTTTAGCAATAAGTCGAAAAAGTTGAAGTCTTTTCAAATTGGAATGGGCTCAAGAAACATGTTACTAGAGTTCATTTACCAGGAGGACAAGCCCATTTTAAATTTATGCTGAAAAATCTGACTTTTTTCTATGAAGGAGACTTCCAAAATTTCCTGTGGACTTATTCAGCAGCCCAGTAAAAACATCTGTCCACCCTTGGTGCAGGTGTCAATGTGGAAAAAGAGCACTGAAGTCTATGAACATGGATCTTCTACTGGCATAACATCATGAAACGGGATTTATTGTGAGAATTGGAAATTTCTCTATGTAGAATAGCTTGAACTGCCAAAGTCATACTCAGAGATGTTGACCAGCACAAGGACGGTCTCACATTCTAACTTATCCCATGGAGAGTAGACTATCTCCATATTGAAGTTTCTTGAATCTGTATTAGATTTTTATTTTCTGACAACTTCCTGTTTTGCATCTACCCTGTCTCACTCTCTTTCCTATCTTATACCTCTCAGATCCCTCCTCTACTCCCTCTCAACTTCATGACCTCTTCCTGCATTACTATCACTACGTACATATACATATTCATACACTTCTTAAGAATTAAACAAGGGAAAGCAGTAAACCAGAAAGACCATCCAGGCTCTGTTTTTAGTTTTCATTCATCTTTTACTGACTGAATATCAGTTTCTGTATCAGAATAGTGGAGACAACAATATCCATTAGCTTTTCTTGGAGAGCAATAAGAATCAAATAAAATAATCCCCAAATATTTGCAAGGTCATAAACAAACATTCACATATTTAACAGATATACCACTGACTTTTTTCCCTGTACTCTAACTAGAAGAACATTTACTCTCTTTTTTCCAGAAGTGAACAGCACTTTTCAAACCATAATAAATGTCAAGGTTATAAAGGTACAATACCATTTGTAAAGTTCAGCTTAAAGGTAAACAGGGCAGCTTATTAGCATTCACAAGAACTTCAAGTTAATTTTAACCTAATAAATATTCTGAAAACACCCATAATATATTGTTCACTATACCAAAAGAAATCCCTTAAATTAATGTCATTCTCTGCCTTTTTCTTGATCATGCTGCTAGCTCACTGTCTCTACAACCTTTTTGATACCACCATCTTTTTTTATGGAGTCCATTTGGTACACAAGTGTGTTTTCAACTCAGACATTCTAAATTCAAATTCCTTCTTTTTGTATATTAGTTCTGTGAATTTCAATAATGGACAAGCTCTCCATGCCTCAATTTCGTGAATGGTAAGATAAGATGACTGCTTATTTATTTATTTATTTATTTATTTATTTATTTATTTAGTGTATGAGTGTACTGTCTGCATGTAGGTTGGTACACCCGTGTCATGCAATGCCGCAGAGGTCAGAAGAGGGCATCATATTCCCCTGGAACTGAAGTTAAAAATGGTTCTGGGCACAACTGCTTGCAAATTGGTTTTACATGAAGGATGCTTGTACTCACAAATTATCACCTATTGTTAAAAAAAATGAAAACAAAACAAAACAAAAAAGCAGAGAAAGATGCAGAAAACTTATGGCAGAATGCACGATCTGCGATGGGTAGGGGTGGGGTGGGGGGGAAGGGAAGGGGATATATGCCTGAACTGAATTGGAAAATGATGTATGAAATACACAAAGCATCAATAAAAATAAATTAAAAAAAAATGGTTCTTAGCCACCATGTGGGTACTGCGAATCGAATCCAGGTCCTCTGAAAGAGCAGTCGGCAATCTTAACCACTGAGCCATCTCTCCAGCCCAAGATGACTGCTCTTTTAAGAATATTATGTGGGTTGCAGCACCCACTGCACAGAAGCACTTATCTCAGTGAGTGATAGTAAGATGACTCAAATGTTTGCTGTTAATATTGATGGTAAGGATGAAAATTACCTTTGTCATCATTTGTATAATTATTATAAATTATCAGAACATACTTGTAAATTAGTAACTTTCATAGTTACATAATTATTTCATGGCCTACTATATAAATATCAGTAGTTCTAGGGTTGACCAAGACAGTTCAATACAAGAAAGTATAAATAAGACAATTTTTAATCACCACTCTGATTTCAAATTCATCTCTTAAAGAGATTTGCATCATTGAAGGAGAATTTTGAAGTGCTATACAAAAAAGTCAGTGAAGTGTAGGAAAGCCAGAATTTAAAAAAAACATGTTAATAGTAACATATGAAAATCCACATAAGTTTTAAGCACAATATTGCATTCTTACTTACAGTTGGCTACAGTTACAGAACATACAACAGAACCATGCATTTTTTTTATGTTGCACAGGCTTTAGACTTATATAAAATCATGACATTTTTTCTCTTAGGATCAATGGTCTCACATAAACTCATGCACTTTAGTAGAAATAATGACAAATTTGTCTGAAGATCAGTATTCTATTTTTCTCTTGAAAATAAAAGGAGCAAGAACATTTTCTCAACGCCCAGACCTGGAAAATATGTGCATTCGCTAAACACTATGTGTGTCCTCAAAAAATAACCTTGCATCTTTATAATTGATATAGTCACATAAAAATTAGGGGAGGCATGTTTTAGTAATCCTGAGATCTCAACTCCTACAAAATTGGTTCTTTTAATTTGGGAACTTTCATCTTTAAGCTCCTAACTGCAACATTTGCCTATCCCAGGAAAACTTTATTCACTGGGTTAGCTTCTTTTCATTCCTGAGTTCTTGGCTTGAATGACTCTTCTACTGGCAAAACTTCCCAAACTCCACATGTCTAGATGACTTACCATTGCCAAATAACCCCAGGATACCTCATATTTGGTCTATGGTGCTATGTTTGACACTACACCTACACTGTGCTTAACACACTTCCTTGTCTATGTCCTCACTAGTCAAGAAGTCTAATGAACCTATTCACAAGTTTGTCATCCTAACCACTTTCTGAGGTTTACTTTGTAAACTTCTCTATAATATTTATTTTTAAAGAGTAAGCTGGGCGTGGTGGCACATGCCTTTAATCCTGGCAGTCGGGAGGCAGAGGCAGGTGAATCTTTGTGAGTTCAAGACCAGCCTGGTCTACAGAGCGAGTTCCAGGACACCTGGGGCTACAGGAAGACCCTGTCATGAAAAAGACCCCCCAAAAAAGAGTGTATGTAGTAAATGATAACCCTCCTTCCAAATTGAGTTAAGAATGATAGTTGTGGGTCTCACAGATCATATTTTTTTTTCTTTTTTCAAATAAATATATAATAGCTCGTTTTATCCTGTAATCTTCATAACTTTAATTTCTTTATGCTCACAACCAAGAATAGATAAATTCTTTTTAAATAGTTTATTTGAGTTTTTGTGTGTTTTATATAATAGTTCTTACTCAAATTTAGACTCCCCTCCCCATCCATGCTTCCCCATACCCCTCCACAGGACCTCATACATTCTGTCATATGTGTTAAGTCTTAGTCAAGTATTTGTTACCCAGATGTCCTTCTATGCAAGTCCAGAATTTCATACATGAGTATCATGTTTATATCATTTCTACCAATCCCTTTCCAATTCTGCCCACATCCCACAACTCTCTCTCAATTTCATGACCTTTTCTTTAATTGTTATTATACATATATGTATATATAAAACCTACTGAATTAATTGACTAACTCTCAAAGTCAATAATCAGAGATAGGATCATTTTTCCTTTTGCCAAAGAATAATAGGAAAAACTATTTTTTTAATAGGAAAAACAAAAAGTTTAATGGGCCAGAGAGCTGGCTCAGTGGGTGAGGGCATTAGCTAGCAAGTTTGATGTCCCATTCCACATGGTGAAAAGAAAGAACTGACTCCTGCAAGTTTTCTGCTGACTTCCACACATGCTTCCCAGCACACATATGTTCATGCAAACATAACTCCAAAAGAGAGGCAGTGCCCATAAATTTTTCAAAATATGGAGAAGCACAAAAAAGAGCGGAGGCGATCCAAGGGAGATAAAGACCAAATTTCTATGGATATTTCTTGGCTGACATTTTAAGAATTGCAAGTTTTGGATTTTTTTTCAAATTCAATTGTGGAATATATTTATTGAGTTTCGTGCATTTCATATAATAGTTCTTAATGAAATTTAGACCCCACCACCCCTGCCCCCATCCCCACCTCCCCATATCCCGCAAATGGAGTTAATGCACTTTGTCATACATGTTGGGTCCTATCCAGCCAAGAATTTGTACCCAGATACCCTTCTGTGCAAGTTCAGCCACTAGAGTCTAGTCAGCTTATGTAAAGATCTGAAAAATCTACTTTCCTTCACCCACAGTAATCATTTGCAGATAGTTCCTAGGTTAGGCTTGGGGCTTGCTATCCATTTCCCTCATTCCATGCTGGGATTACTCACCATGGGACTTGTGTATACTTTCACCATTGGTGCAGTTTTATAAGAGAAAGTTTCCAGTGGACTGAAGGCCTCTGTTTCCTTATGCTCATGCACCAACCCAGGTTGTTACAGTTTTTCTGCCCTGTCTTCTGCAGTGGTACCTGAGCTATGGGTAAGTGAGGGACACATACTCTGCAGTCTCTTGTGGTCTAAAACTTAAGCAGTCATGGCATTCTGTTTGCATGGCACTCTGTTGTATAAGAAAACTGCTGGTGAGAGATGAAAGATGTATTAGTATTCTCTCCACCCCTTGTTCACTATTTTCCATGAGCCTTAGGTGTAGCGGTTCTGCTGTAGATGTGTCACTCACTGCTGAGCATCTCGAAGACATATTTTCCATGTGTGCCCAGTTGTAGAACTCTGTATTAGCCTCCATTTGTTGCAAAAAGAAGCTTCTTTCATTAGTAGTGTATGGTACACTTATCTGTAAATATAAGGATCCATATTTAGCATGTGGAAAGGAATTTCATTTGTTTAGAGATATGATCCATTTGGGTTTTCTTTGAGATTTATGACATCTACAATCATATATATTTTGTCACCCATGAATTTCCTCCCACTGAGAGGGCTTTAAGTCCAATTAGACAGCCATTTATTACCCTCAGGTATCAGTGCCACTACTGAACCAACAGAGGTAGTTTTCTGTGCCAGTTGTGGTTATTAGGTTTTACAGCTGGGTTGTACCATTGTTGATTTTTCTCCCTTAGAAGCTTGTATAGTATCCTCTAGAACTACGAGAGTTAGTCTGCAGGGAGGAGGCTTCCGGGTCAGGAAGCTCCACTGCTCAAAGTCGGATGTGTATCCTGTCTTCAGTATTAGGATTTTGCCATCAAGTTCTGGAAGATAATTAAGGGCTCTGGCAATACCTTGTGTAATTTTTGGAGTCTCTTGGACTACTCAAATGGGAGTTTTCTCTGTCTATCACTATGTTCCTTTGTAGATAGCCTTCAGGTATACACATGCACTCATGTTCCGATATTTTATGTTGTTTTTCAGGGAGGGGTTCAGTTAATACCTTTTCCTCTGGCATTTTATGGCGCCTAAGCTTTCTTTTTCTCCTGTGTCTCTTCCTTTCTAACCCGTCCTCCTCCCCAGTTTAATTGCCCCCATTTTCTCTTGATAATACCTGTCTTCTATTATCCCTATTGTCCCACTCTTTAGGACTCTTTCTTTCCCAATGCTTCAGTGTGACCTTTCCAATTTCCATCTTCCTGCTGTTACACCAGGATACGTACTCACATATAAAAGGTTGGTGCTCCAATCTGCAAATGGGGGAACATATGCATTACTTGCTTTTACTTGCTTTTCACTTCACATAACAGTTTCTATATCCATCCATTTACCTGAAAATTTCATAATTTCATCTTATCATTAGTAATTTTTATGGTACTCATTCCTTCTGGGGTGACATATTATTGTAGTTTGATTTGTATTTCCCTGATGATCAGTGATGCTGAGCATCTTCTGTACCTGTTGGCTAAATGTTTTGTTATAGAAATGTGAATTCTGATCTCCCATGATTTATAATATCAGATTGTTTTTCCTTTTGGGGTGGGGTCTGCTTTCATTTTGATACTGAGGTTTTGGCATTCCTTCTGTATTCAATATATGGATTCATTCTCAGATACAGTTCCTGTGTTTCCCCTCATTTTGCAGGTGTTTCTACATTCCGTTAGTTGTTTCCTTTGCTATATTCTAACTCTGGTTCTAATCTTCTGTATTAGTTATTGTCATGCTGCTGTAGTTAAATGCCTAACAAAATCAACTTAAGGAAGGAGGAGTTTATGAAGGGCTTTACTTTGGCTTGAAATGTGAGGAGACAGCTCATCACGGTGGGGAGCCATGGCAGCTGGAGCTTGAGGCAGCTCCTCCTGTTATGTCTGCAGTCGGAATGCTGACAATGAGAATTGCTGGTGCTCATCTTCCTTTGTCCTTTTCATTCAGTTCAGAATTCCAGTCCATGAATGGTGCTACCCATAATTAGATTGAGTTTTCTCAACTTGATTAAACTAACCTAGATACTCCCCCATAGACTGCCCAGAGACTTGTTTCCATAGTCACTCTAAATCCTAACAATTTGAAAGAATTGGCCAACACACACACACACACACACACACACACACACACACACACACACACACGCACACTGTCTAAATGATTACAGTATACTTTAAAAATTATATATATATTTTTTACTTTTATTAAGTGTATGTGCTGTGTCTAAATATCTACATATATGCTGGTGCCTGTGGAGGTCAGAAGTTGTCAGATCCCCTGGAGCTGTAGTTTCAGGGATTTGTGAGCTGCCTGATGTGGATATGGGGAATTGAACCAGCGTTCTCTACAAAAGCAGCCAGTGCCCTTAACCACTGCACCATCTCTCCACCACCCCCCTGGACCTTTATAAAATATTTTATTTTTATTTGTTTGTATGTGTGAGTTTATATCATCTGTGTACTGTTGCATGTGGAGACCAGAATAGGGGGTCACATCACTTGAAGCTGGTTACGGATAGTTGTCAGCCGCCTGATGTGGGTGCAGGGAACCGAACTAGCTTCTCCATGAAGAGCAAGTGCTCATCTCTCCAGCCCCCAAAGAAAGGTTTTTGCAAAAAATGACATGTTTAAAATCAAAACCCAATGAATGGAGAGCATTTTAAGTCTTGTTCTAGAAGTGAGGTGAAATTCTACTGGCTTCCACATGTGTAGAGATTTTCTCTCTACAGAGTTGTAAGGAACTATATACAGGCAAGGAAGATACTAGGATTTCAAAGGACGCAAAATTTCTGAACCTTTGAAAAACAAAGGCAACAATTCCAATTGCTTGGTATCTTACCCTTATCTGATTCGGGTTTCCCAGTTCATGGCAATTCCTGTTCTCCCACCACCATTATTAATCAGACCGTTATGAGAACTCACAGTGCCCTATGAAATATCTTCCACTGAAACTCTTCTTACTATGGAATCAGGATGTATCCTCATAAAAATGAAGGCACATGTCCCTGGGATTCAGTAGTGTATTCCTGGAAAATCACCTGCAGAGAATTCTGTTATGTTCCACTCAGGGAAAAGAACCCCAGAGCAATGCAGGTGAGGTTATAGGAAATAGTGATTGCTTTTACCGCTTCCCCATTAGCACCTTTATGAAGGTGATTAAGATTATTAAGATGTTCTGTCTGAATTACACAAAAATGCAATTAATAAAGAAAAAATATATGTAGCCAAAGCACTTCCATGATCTCTTCAGATTTGGGACACTTTGGCTTGGGGTAGCTTCCAATATTTCTTTCATTGAATAAAATTCTCTTTGCTTTAAAATTAAATAGTTATTGCTATATTTTTTACAGTCCTCTTCAAATTAATCTCTAACAGACTCAGACTTGAACCAACACGATCTGACAAAGTGGTGGATGACATGTTGGACTATTTTTCTTTGTCCTTCAGGACAAATTCTTCTAAAAATGTTCCCCACTAGTTTTGCATACAAATTACATCGTGTTTCAGTCTTACTTAGAGTCTCTCCATTCCAATAATACTAAGAAGAATTACAATAACATGGCTTAATAATTCAAGATAATTAGAACATGAAATAATTGAGGGTTGAATTAAAGAACAGAGAGAGGCAGTAGAGGCAGGATTGTAGTGATTGCATTAAAATGATCTGTTTTTGTTTTTTTTTTTCAATAGGGTTAAAACCCTCATGCCTTGAGGACAAGAAGAAGATATGTTTATTTTTCATAAATAAAACTGGATTCAGAGGACACCTTTGGATGAGGAGAGGCTAAGATTAATCTAAGAAAATCCCTTATATGTTCCTTGCTGTGCTAATAGAGACTTTCAACAAAATCTGCACCGATATAGATAAAATACATTAAATTTCTCTCAGAAAAATGTATTCCACCAAAGAACAAGATATAGAAATCAGTCTTTCTTCTTCAATCCGATTTTCAAAAATACAACATTGAACCTAACCTCTCTACTTACAAAAACAATGAGTTTGATTTTCAGTAGATGAAATTCATGAGATCTTTATCTATTCTTTAGAAAAATTACTAGAAATTCCAAAGATGATATATGAGAATACAGTACACAGACACTCCAAAGTAGAAAACCATTTCACACATAAATAGTTGAATTGCTTTTCTAGATACAATTGAAATCTTTCTATATATGTTAGTACAATATATTTCCTAAGCTGTCTCCAAGTGAATGAAGGCTTATTTTCTAACAGTCACAGCACTTTAATTCTTTTTTTATAGATAGTTTTATTCCCTTCGAGAATTTCATACAGTATATTTTGATCATAAGAACTTCCACATCCTTACCTTAACTCCCTCTAGATCCACTTCCTAACCCCCACCAACATCATGTCCTCCTTTTTTTTTACTTTAATAGCTCATCAATTCCAATTTGTGCTGCTCATATACTTTTCGGTTTGATGCTATCCACTGGAGCCTGGTGGAACTACCAGGAGCCACACCTTTAAAGAAAACTGACTCTTCCTCCCCCAGAAACCATCAACTGTCCACAGCTTCTCAGTTAGGGGTGGGGGTATTGAACTCCTTCCCACTACCTGCTAGAATATTGAGTGGATTACAATGTAATGATTAAGTGTTCATTGTCCCTAATTGATGAAATCAATTTGTCCATCTACATGACTGTTTACATATGAAATATACTTACATTAAAACATCTGTACAACTTGGCTGGAGAGATAGCTTTGTGTTTTAAGAGCACTTGCTGCTCATTCATGAGGACCAGCAACTCTGTAGCAATTCTGGAAACTGCCTCTAACCCCAGATCCAAGAGATCCAGTGCCTTCTTCTGTCCTCTATGAGCTCACAGGGGCATCCATTTAATCAAGAGATTGGATCATTGATTGACTGATTGACAACAAATATATTTGTACAACTAAATAAAAAGTACAGTTAGGTAAGTATACTTAAATAAGTGTATTTTAAACATATTAAAAGAAAGATAAAACATTTTTACATATTCAGGTAAGAAATAGTATAAACAGATTGAACCTAGCAAAAATATGAACATTCATGATTTCATGCTGCAAAATATGCATTTGAACCTATATATAAGACAAATATAGTTTTAATATGAAATATAATATTCCTTCTTGTGGAGTTTAAAGAACAAAAATTTGTAATCATTAGCTTCTTTTAATTTACCATAGAATTCTGGTCCTAGAACGGCCTTAATAATTTTTGTCTGTTTTCTAATTCATAATCAAAGTGTCAAGAAAATCTATTCTTAAATCATTCCCAATAAATATGAAACAATAAAAATAGAAAGCAAGAAATACTGAAGAAAAACCAATATTAGAAAGAATAAAATGGTTAGGTTCCCTGCCTTGATAGATCCAGACATTTGCAACCAGCCCTGGAGAGCCATCAGGCCGACACCACCTGGTGTGGGAGTCCTATGGGTTACATTATGCCAGTGAGTGCTTGAGGTTGGCCACATCATGGAGGTGAGAGCCCCCAAGTGTGCCTCTCTCTTCCAATTCCCCTAACCCCTAGCTCAGGAAAACCTGAAGCTCCTCCTGCCACTCCAGGTTAGGCTCTTCTGCCCTTGGACCTAGATCCAGACATCTCCAGCCCAGCCTGAGAACATACTTGAATAAAACAAGCAAACACAGTCTTTAGTTCAAAAAAGGAACACTTGAGTTTCATACCAGAATCACAAACAAAAGAAATCTACATGCAAAAAAAATCACAACAGAAAACAGTGAAACAAAAACCCAAATAATATGTCCCCACTAAATACTACCAGTTCTATAGAAGAACTTTACAATGAGGATGCACTATATGGAAACCAGGACACAGATTTTAAAAGAACTATCATAAACATGGTCAAAGAATTCAAGGAGTTTAAAGAACACACAAACAAATCAAAAAAACTAAAATAAGATATGGATAAACTAAAAAAAAAGATAGAGATACACTTATGACTGAATTCACAAAAGAGATAGAAATACTAGAGAAAATTCAGGGTGGAAATGAGAAAAAAACTGGAACACTCAGTAAGCCATCTGGAATGGATAGGAGGAAGCTTCAGTAACAGAATGAATGAAGAAGAAAATAGACTATCAATACTGGATGATATAGTGGAAGAATTGGACCACTCAAGCAAAGATTTTGAAAAATGTAAAAAAACAACAACACAGGGACGTAATATTCAGGAAATTTGGGACACCATGTGTGCTGGATAGCTTTAGTGTCAACTTGACACACCTGGGTTGAGGGAGCCTCATTTGGGGAATTGGCTCCATTGGACTGGCCTGTGGACACATCTGTGGAGTATTGTCTTGATGGTCGAGCAGTGTGGGAGGGCTCAATCCACAATGAGCAGTGCCATCCTGGGCAGGTTGCTGTGTATCATATAAGAAGGCAGGCTGGGCATGGGTCAGGGGAGCAAGCCAGTGAACAGCATTCCTCCATGGCCTGTGCTTCAGCTTCTGCCTCCAGGTTCCTGCCCTGAGTTCCTGCCTTGGGCTCCTTGAGTGATGAACCACGTGACCCAGGAGATGTAAGCTGAATAAACCCTTTCCTCACCAAGTCGATGTCGGTCAGAGTGTTTTGTCACAGCAATGGAAGACAAACTAGAACAGAAATTGGTACCAGAAGAGTGGGGTATTTCTGTGACAGACCTGACCTTGGTGTTTTGGGGAAGGATTTTGGAGGCGTTTGGAACTTCGGGCTGGGAAGATCATTGAATGCCTATAGATTGTTGCTGTGGAGCTTGCAGCAGTTTTGCTGAAGGAGTTGTAGAAGATGGAGGCCTGGCTTGTGAAGTTTCTAGTTTCAAAGGGGAGCAGAGATCATCTGTGTAATCTGTGGGTTCTGGTCAGCTGGGGCTGAAGAATCAGCTGTAAGTAACAAGAGACCAGAACCTGAAGTGAAAGCTTTGTTGTACTGGGACAATTGATGCTGGTTAGCTGGGGCTGAAAAATCAGCTGTAAGTAACAAGAGACCAGCATCATTGTGGTGAAATCTTCTGGGAAGAATTTCTTCAGGGTCAGCACACAGAAACTGTGATCCAGAAGGGGCCTGAGCCTCCATCTCAAGCCAGAAGCAGGACTTGGTAACGTGTAAGAGTCTCCCATATGGTTCTGGTGTTGAAATTTGAGGGGGTCACAGAGAGCAGCCGAGGCTTGGTACTGTCAGAGGTCAGGAAAGACCATTGGTGGAAGTGCACCTCGGTTGCTGTGAAGACCCCAGGATTGCAGGAGTCATGGAGAGAAGCTGAGACTTTGCACCAGGAGAGGTCAGAAGAGACCACTGGTGAAGGTGCTGCCTCAGTTTCAGTGGCGACCCCAGCTTTTTGGAGATGCCAGGACCGTGGGACGACCACCAAGAGCAGCAGCAGGTGTGGAATGGAGTCGGCCTGGGCCTTCAAGATGAGCTGTGTGTGCCACGGACGGCAGAGTTGGAGAGGGGGAGCTGCCGAGACCCTTTGGAGCTCAGAAGATCGTGAGTGAGTCCCAGGTGTCCAGCCTTGAGCTACTCTGCTGGACTTAGGTTTTGTTTGAGAGTGCCTGATTCTTCCCTTTGAAATAAGACAGTACTTGTTTTGGATTTTACAGCAGCCCAAATTAAGAGACTTTTAACAGACTTTGAACTTTTAAGTGTTTTGAGATTTTAAGGACTGTGGGGCTTTTAAGGTTGTACTGTCTTAGGTTGTGATTAATGTTAACATCATACTTTGGGGATAAGAACTGGAAAGGTGATGGTTTATTAGTGATGTGTTTTGTGTGTCAAGTCGACAAGGGGTCAATTGTGCTGGATTGCTTTAGTGTCAACTTGACACACCTGGGTTGAGGGAGCCTCAATTGGGGAATTGGCTCCATTGGACTAGCCCGTGGCCACATCTGTGGAGTATTGTCTTGATGGTCGCGCAGTATGGGAGGGCCCAGTCCACAATTAGTGCCATCCTGGGCAGGTTGTTGTGTACTGTATAAGAAGGCAGGCTGAGCATGAGCCAGGGGAGCAAGCCAGTAAACAGTACTCCTCCATGGCCTATGCTTCAGCTCCTGCCTCCAGGTTCCTGCCTTGGGCTCCCTAAGTGATGAACTGTGACCCAGGAGATGTAAGCTGAATAAACCCTTTCCTACCCAAGTGTTATGTCACAGCAATGGAAGACAAACTAGAACACCATGAAAATACCATACCTATGCATCATAGGTATAGAGGAATGAGAAGAGTCTCAGGATAATGGTATTAACCAGCTCTTCAACAGAATTGTGGAAGAAAATTTCCCCAAATTAAGGAAAGACATACACATCCAAATACAAGAAGTACATAGAATCCTAAATCCAACAAAGAAGAAGAAAAAACAAAAATCAGAGTAGAGATAAATGAAATAGAAACAAAGAAAACAATACAAAGAATCAATGACTCCAAGAGCTGGTTTTTTGGAATGGAGAAAAAACAGAGAGACCTTTAGCCTAGTTAACGAAAAGAAAGAAAGAACAACTACAAATAAAATTAGAGATGTAAGGGGAAATGTCACAACAGACAACAAAATAATCCAGAACATTATATGAAAATACTTTAAAAACTTATACACTATTAAATTTAAAAACCTAAAATAAATGGAGGAATATCTGAAATCATGGGAATCATCAAAGCTTAACCAAAAAGAGAGCAACGGCTCAAACAGACCCATAACATATAAAGAAATTGAAACAGTAATAGAAAACCTTCCAGCTTAAAAAAAATGCCCAGGCCCATATTGATTTATGGCACAATTCTAACAGACATTTAAAGAGGACCTACAACCTATAACACATAAGTTATTTAAAAAGAATAGAAACAGAGGGAAATTTCCCAATTCCCTTTTATGAAGCCAGCATTACTCTAATACCACAACCAGGCAAAGATATAATCAAAAATGAGAAATCCCCATGACATTCATCACAGAATTAGAAAAAAAATCATAAAATTCTTATAAAAGCACAAGACCCTGAAGAGCTAAAACAACCCAAAGCACTAACAGCAACGTAGGGGGAATTACTATTCCAGATTTCAAATTATATTACAGAGCTATAATAATAAAAACAGCATGGTACTGGCAAAAAATAGACCCATAGAACAATGAAACAAAATTGAAGACCCAAACTCAAGTATATGCAATTTTAGCACCTGATATTTGACAAAGGGACCAAGTACACTCAATGTAGGAAAGGCAGCATCTTCAACAAATGGTGCTGGCAAAACTGGATCATCACCTGTAGAAGAATGAAACTACCAGGTGTGGTGGTGCACGCCTTTAATCCTAGCACTTGGGAGGCAGAGGCAGGTGGATCTCTGTGAGTTCAAGGTCAGCCTTGTGTAAAAAGTGAGTTCCAGGCCAGCTGGGTCTACGGGGAAACTCTGTCTCAAAAAGACAAAAAAAAAAAAGAAGAATTTGGACTTTCACCTTGTACAAAAGTCAACTCCAAATGGATCAAAGACCTCAATATGAAGCCTGAAGCTCTGAAAATGTTAGAAGAAAACATTGGCAGTAACTTATAAGATATAGGTATATGAAAAGACTTTCTTTTTTATTTTTATTTATTTATTTATCTATTTTATGTGTATGACTGTATTGTCTGCATGTAGGTTTGTGCACCCATGTCGTGCAATGCCACAGATGTCAGAAGAGGGCGTCAGATTCCCCTGGAACTGGAGTTCTCCTGGAATTGGAGTTACAGACAGTTCTCAGCAGCCATGTGGGTGCTGGGGACTGAACCCGGGTCCTCTGTAAGAGCAGTCAGCACTCTTAACCGCTAGGCCATCTCTCCAGCCCTGACTTTCTAAGCCAGATAGCAGTTGTGCAGGAAATAAGGTCAAGCATCAACAAGTGGGACCTCATTAAACTAAAAAGCTTCTGTACAGCAAAAGAAACAATCAAATAAGTGAGAAGAAAACCAAACAGTGGGAGGAAATCTTCACCAGTGACACATCTGACAGAGGTAACAGATGGAGTATATAAATTACTCAGAAACAAAGGACCAAGAAAACAATAACCCACTTAAAAGATGGGTTAAAGATCTGATCAGAGACTTCTCAAGAGAAGAAGTAAAGATGTCTAAGAATCACCTTTGAAAGTGTTCAACATCATTAGAAATTAAGGAAATGCAAATTAAATGCACTTTAAGATTTATCTTACCCCCACTAAGACCAACTATGATCAAGAAAACAAATGGCACCAAATGCTGGAGAGGTTATAGGGAAAGGGGAATGTTCAGTCACTGCTGGCGGGATTGGAAACTCACACACCACATATGGAAAGTAGTGTGGAGAATTCTTAAAAGTCTAAATATGAACTTACCATTTGTCCTGGTCATTCCACTCCTGAGTGTATACCCAAAGAATTAATCTTATTACAGAGATACTTGCACATCTATATTTATTGCTGCTTATTTCACAATAAGGAAGAGCTGGAAGCACTCTAAATGCCCCTCAACTGATGAGTAAATATGAAAATGTGGTACATTTGCACTGGAGTTCTATGCAGCGGTAAAGAAAGGTGACATTCTTCTGTACATCAAAAGAAACAATCAAGGAAGTGAAGAGAAAATCCACAGAGTGGGAAGAAACCTTCACTGCTGACACATTTGACAAAACATTAATTTCCAGAATATATAAACTACTCAAAAAACAAAGAAGAAAACAAATGACTCACTTAAAAGATGGAGTAAAGAGCTGAACAGAGACTTCACAAGTGAGGAATTAGAGATGACTGAGAAACATCTTAAAAAGTGTTCAGTGTCACTAATAATTAAGGAAATGCAAACTGAAACTGCTTTAAGATATCATCTCATTCTGATAAGACTGGCTAGGATCAAGAAAACAAATGATACCAAGTGTTGGAGAGGTTGTAGGGAAAGGGGAACACTCATCCACTCCTGGTGGGAATGTAAAATTTTACAACCACTATGGAAAGCAGTGTGGAGAACCCTTAGAAGACTCAAAATGAGCTTGCCACCTGACCCAGTCATACCACTCCTGGGTATATACCCACAAGACTCATCTTACCACAGAGAAACATGCACAGCCATATTTATTGCAGCTCTCTTCACAATACCAGAGCTGGAACCAACCCAAGTGCCCCTCAACTGAAGAGTAGATAAAGAAAATGTGATACATCTACACAATGGAGTTCTATGCAGTGGTAAGGAAAGATGACATGATGAACTTTGCAGGTAAATAGATGGAAATAGAAGATATCAAGTTAAGTGAAGTAACAGAGTCCCAGAAAAACAAATGATGAATGGTGTATCCCTCATCTGTGGATGCTAGCTCCAATTACCTAGTTGTAAGACAAACTGGGCAACATTAATGTTATATTCCTCATGATCTGAAAACAACTGTGCTCTTATATTGGGAATCCCTTAACAGGTTCTAGAACTAAGCTACCATTTATTTTCAGAGTTAGGAATTTTGGGTATATGAGTGGAGGGTATGTATGTATATTTTTTTATTTTATTTATTTTTGTATGTGTATGAATGTACTGTCTGCATGTATGTTTGTGCACCCATGTCGTGCAATGCAGGGTGGTCAGAAGAGGGTCTCGGATTCCCCTGGAACTGGAGTTCTCCTGGAATTGGAGTTACAGATGGTTCTTAGCCTCCATGTGGGTGCTGGGGATCGAACCTGGGTCCTCTGCAAGAGCAGTCTCTCTAGCCCCTGCATGCATATTTTAGAATAATATAAGATCAAAAAAATGAGAAAAAACTAGTTTGTCATAACATTACGTCTAACTACAGTATTTATTTTATGGGAGTGCTTCTTAGTATTTCTGATGCAAGGCTGCTTGAGCTTTTGTCCAAGCCTTTTCCAAAACATTACACAGTAGTTAAAAGTATCAGGCTGGGGACTGGAGAGATAGCCTAGCGGTTAAGAGCACTGACTGCTCTTACAGAGGACCCAGGTTCAATCCCCAGCACCCACATGGCAGCTGAGAGCCGTCTGTAACTCCAATTCCAGGAGAACTCCAGTTCCAGGGGAATCCAACACCCTCTTCTGACCTCCGCGACATTGCACGACATGGGTGCACAGACCTACATGCAGACTGTACATTCATACACATAAATAAAATAAAATATTAAAATATTTTTAAAAAATGAAAGTATCAGGCTGATGTAACAGCCTTTCTGGATGCTTAACGGCCATACTTAATGCCCATACCAATTTGGCTGAGGTACCTAAGGGATAACTTTGTTCCTTGCCCTCAAAGGTCAACTATGTCCCAGGGGACTATGCATGGGGACATCTCTTGAAATGTCCTGTAAATGTGAATCACCAGTTTTCCTGTGCAGGGAGGTCCTGGAGATCCACTAATGGGACTTCAGCCAGTGTCCAGTCTATAAAGAGGAAAGTCTGCTCATGCTTCAAAAAGGGAAGCCTGGTCTACCAAGGCCTGACTTTGTCCTCGAGTACATTTAACTGGTAATTGAAAAGCCAAAAGGAGCCAGGGGCTCCCTCCCCACCCCACCCCCCATCCCCCACAATACCTGAGTGACCCTTGACCAGATCCTCAACTGACCTTGAGAAAACAAAATCCTTGGTTAATCTGAGCTAACTGTGTAGCCTTAAACAGCCAAAATAAAAGTATAACCAGAAATAAATAGTAAGGCTTGAGAAATTGCACTTCATTTCACTTCATGTATAAAACTTGAGATCTTAGTAAAAAGACAAAAAGTAAAAAGGAAAAAAAAAAGCACAGTTGTTTTGCCTGTCTTACTGTAAGTGCAGCTACCCTGTGACTGGCACTACTTTTGCCATCCTACAAAGACATGAGACACAGCTTTTCAACCTTCCAGTGTGGACTGAAAACTCATGTCTCTCCAAGAATCCTCCAAACCTTCAATGCCAGATGGAGACTGCTGAGACATCCAACTTGTGGTCTGAGCTACTACTGGGGTTTTAGCCTTTTCAGAGTATAGACTGCTATTGTTGGACTACCCAGGCTGTATCATGGAGACCAGTACAGGAAGATCAAGACAGGACATGGTGCTTACTGGACCTCATTTGGTAACCATGGGAAGGAAAACCCCAGTGTGTAGCACAAGGGCAGAACTAATGATGGTTTAGGCTTACCAAGCAGGAGCCTTCAAACATGACATCTTTCAGTCTAATAAAGAAAATAAATCACAAGCTGAATATGCTAAAACTTATGATATATGTGGCATGCATATTTTGGAGTGGTGCATATTGGAAGGAACAACAACAAAAGCAACAACAACAAAAAGACTGGGTCAAAGATATGACTGAAATGGTGAACTTCTGCTTGAAATAGTAAACTTCTGCATTGAGAATTTTGAGAGAGACTGAGAAAAAGATGAAAAACATGTTTGGCAGAATGCATGGCTCTGGTGGGGTGGGTGGGAAGGGAGGGGGGCACAGGTCTAGATTTGATTTGAAATTATGTATGAAATGCACAAAGCTTCAATAAAAGATGGCTTTTGAAAAAAATTTTAAGACAACAAACATCTAATTTAAAATAAAAAAAGAAAGATGACATCATGAAATTTGCAGGTAAGTGGATGGAAGTGGAAGCTGTTATGCTAAGTGAAGTAACACTGACTGAGAGAAAATACATGTTATCCAACATTTGTGGATCCTACAACACATCTGTATATATCCAGATGTAAGTGCAGGAACCAGGAATAGAAAAACGAATAGGAAGAAGGAAATGGGGAACCTAAGACAGTAGCCTAGTAGGTGACAGATGTTACTAAAGGAGAAATGGATAAAAACAGATATCTAAATGGGAGAGGAGAGGAAGGGTTACAGAAGGAATGCTAGGGATAAAGAGAAGGAAGGAGCCCAAGAGAAGTGGGACCATAGAAGACTGACAGTATCAAGGGAGAAATGGGGATATACAAAGATGAAGACTGCATAACAAGAAACAGTACACGACAGGAGAAACCTTCCTATGAGTTGTTGGCCAGGGTAGTAAAGAGACTCCCAAAATTACACAAGCTATTGCTACAGCCTTTGATTGCCCCCCAGAACCTGAAGGTAAGAACCCTATTGCTGAAGACAGGACATATTTTGGAGACCAGATCCTGAACAATGGAGCTGTATCTGACCTGACAGCCATCTCTCCTGATGGCTGATTCTCATAGCTTCGGAGAGCACTATGCAAGCCTCTAAGGGAGAACATCAATCAAGAGCCCAACATCAGCCTCAACACCAAATATCCACCCCAATCACCAGCATAGCATATGACATCTGAGCAATAGTAGCACTTTTATCTTGGGGGAAATCAACGGCTAAGCAATTGCATCTAAAGCCCATTCATTGGGAAGAAACTCATGTTTGGTATTGTATACATAGACAGATACACACAACTGGAGAGGTCACAAGCCTAAAAACTCTACATTTTGTCACATCCCGAGGCCTAAGGTAACATCTTTACTACTAAAAAGAGAGATGGTCCTGGCGTGGGTTGTGGTACGCACAGGCCTTTAATCTAGACGTTGGGAGGCAGAGGCAGGTGGATCGTTGTGAGTTCAAGGTCAGCTTGGTCTACATAGTGAGTTCCAGGACAGCTGGATCTACAGGGAGACCNTATATGGTGCAAATAAAATCATCAAATTAATAATGGCATTTGGAGATTTAGGATAAATTATACAATATTAGTTTGCTGTGCCTATTGTTAAAAAAATCAGTTTAGGAAGACTAAAAATACATTTTCTCCCTTCCACAGAAATTTATGAGCTTTGACGGTTCACTCCCTGAGTGCTCTCTGCCCATGCCCCCAGCTCAGGTGACTGATAACATCCACCTCCACTAACTTGTGTAAACACAGCTCTGATCTCTGTGGCTCCAGTCACATTAGTCCCTCTTCTTTTTCTGTCTATCCTATATGTCTCTTACCAATAGATTTAGCACCCATCTGGAAAACTGAGGTTGGTTTCCATACCTCAATATCTTTAATTTAATTGCTCTTTCAGAAAACTGTTTTTGTCCTAAAATAAAATAATGTTCACAAATACCAGGAATGAGGACATGAATAAATCATCTGAGAGTCATTTAACTTATAACAATGGCACAATAATCAACTGAAAAGAAGTTAATAGAAACTACAAATCTTTGTAGAAATCTACTGGATATTCATAAGAATAAATTATATTAAACAGTTACTGTGTGCTAGAAAGGAGAATGTATATTTTATGGTGCTTAAATCCCATTTTAATAATGAAAATTATGAATGAAAAGTAGTTTTGAAATGAGGATATTCTTACTATCAGGAAAATATTCAGATCAAATTACAAAGTATTAAGAAGTTCTCAAGTACCATGGACATAAAAAAGCCAGGAAAAGAATATGCCATTTTTACTAGTCAACCCCTTCTATAATTCCTCCACACTACTCCCCACCCCCTTCCAGGCATGGGTTCACTTTCTCTTTTGTCTTCTTTTTTTTTTTTTTTTCTTTTTTGGTCTGTTTTGAGACAGGGTCTCTCTGTAGCAGCTGGCCTGGGACTCACTCTGTCACTCTGTAAACTAGGCTGGCCCGGAACTCACAGAGATCTGCCTGCCTCTGCCTCCTGAGTGCTGGGATTAAAGGTGTGGACCACCATCTCCTGCTCCTTTTGTCTCCTTAAGACAATGATTTAAATAGCACCTATCTCTTCTAATATAGTTGGTGTCAATTAATTCTTCACTGATTGCTCAGAAGTTTATGTTTAAGCTTTAAAACACAAAAGAATTTGTGATTCATTTAGGTTATTTTATGCTTGCTATTTTAACTACATTGTTTCTCTAAATCATGGTTTCATAAAATCCTATACTAATTGTGAGCAAATTCTTGGAGAACTTCACTGCCACTGCGTTGGTATGCCTTTCTCCAAGTACTAGACTATATCTCCCATGACCCTTGTTAGTTAGACATAGTGAGAAGAGCAGAAAGATTGTTATAAACTAGGGATTTTAGAGTCCTCTGTTTCATACAGGGAAAGGGTAGCACTTGTTCAGTGATTGGGAGTCAAAGAAAACAATGTCCAGAGCATCACTGCAGTTTGCCAGGCTCAGAATTTTGATGAGACCTTGAAGATGTGGAGGACCCCCAGGACCACCAGCTAGGGCTTGTCCTCCATGCTTCTTATCTACATCCCTGGGAAGGCATTCATTGAGCTTTATAGAACAAGCATGGGTAAGTAAGATGACTGAAGATTGAGCAGGAACAAGTTGTACCTAAAATTTTCTGTTGGAAGCAAGTGTTAGATTACTCACAGATAGGTGGGACAATGTAATAATTGATACTTATATACATAGAGATATAAAGTTTTATCATTAAGAATTAATTTAGCTGCCTGAACTGAGACACAGAATTACAAGTTCTAAATGTTAATATTAATGTTACTTCCCAGATATAGCTCTGATAAATATGAATCATAGGTGTCTGATAAATATGAATCATATGTTACTGAGTCTCAGAGGACATGATTAGTTTAGTATTGTCCTGTAAACCTTGCTATAGAAGTAATTAGATTCAGTTATGACTAATAAACTATGATGTACCATATTCAGACAAAGAACATGTGTATACATGCTTTAAATAAAGCTCTAGTTTATTTAACACTGAGCCAATATCAGAGTGCCATAACTATTAACTAAGAAAGAGTACATTTTGTATAATTTTTGCCTTCTTTGAAAAATAGATAACCACTGGGTGTGGTGGTGCACTCCTTTAATCTTAGCACTTGGGAGGCAGAGGCAGGTGGATCTTTGTGAGTTCAAGTCCAGCTTGGTCTACATAGTGAGTTCCAGGACAGCTGGAGCTACAGGGAGACCGTGTCTCAAAAAACCAAAAAAACCGAATATAAATAAAATAAATAGCTAACCTACATACCATGAACATAATCAAACTATAATGCAAAAAATAAACCTACCAAAAAAAGCAAAATAGTCATTTAAGTTATTATTTATCAAAAGCGCACTTCAGGGCTGGAGAGATGGCCCTAGTGGTTAATTAAGAGCGCCGACCGCTATTACAGAGACCCGGGTTCGATCCCCAGCACCCACATGGCGCGGAGAAACGTCTTGAACCCCAATTCCAGGAGAACTCAGTTCCAAGGGAATTCCATAGAACCCTTTTCTGACCCCGCGGCATTGCACGACAGGCGGGTGCCACAGACTTGCATGCAGACATACATTTCATATCATACACATACAGAAAACAAAGAAAAATAAAAAAAAAAAGCTCACTTCAGCATGTAAGGTGCATAATATAATTCCTAAGAATAAACCAGTAGAGTGATCTGCTTTATGTTTTTTAAAAAGGGAAATGGAATTCTAAAATACAGCTGCATGGACTATATGATGAATATTCAACATATGAGAAACTGACAAATTTAACTTGGCTCCATCATTAAGTGTTTTTGTGGCAAGCTGAGTATTTATCCCATTAGGGTCCTTTCTGTGTGTTCCTTCTGTCTAATGCTTACTCATGCCCTTTCTTGACATTCTGCAAGACTAGCCTTTTCTTTCCTTTTCTTCTCTCCTCCAAATTCCTGATTACGCGTATTGTTAGAGACTGGCACTCAGAGAATTCTTTTCAAAAATAGGAAGACAAGACCTTGGCCAAAACTCCTTTCCACAACCAAAAGCTGGAATAATATCTTCTGCTTTAGCTCATATGTACAATAATGGGTATGAAATGTGAATTTTTCTTGACAAATATGTAAGAAACATGTTACTCGTGAAAAAATATTTTTTATGCTTTAAGATTTCACCTATTTCAGAAAAATATGAGTTATTTCATAAGTTACTATTTGTAAGATTTCACCATCTCAAATGAATACTTTGTGTGACTACAGATTGAACCCAGGGTTTCACACATACTAGGCGAGTATTTTTCCATTGAGCTACATACACAATGTCAACTCCCTAGCCTTCTTAAAAAAAACATTTTGTGAGTTTTTTAGTTTGCTTTTTTTTTTTTCCATTAATAATGTTTAATCTTCAGAAATGCAACAAATTCTGGGAAGGAGCAAGCAATACACTTTGAAAGTTTGTAACTCATTATACTCCAGTCATTCACTTCTTTTCTTTTTTTTTTTTTTTTTTTTCTCTCTTTCTATTTTTTTTTCCTTCAACATTTTTGTGTTTTATGATGTTTGTGGCATTTCATACAAACATCATTTGCCAATTCAGTTTTTCAGGAGATCTTCCCCTTCCTTCACCCCCCACCCCACCCCAACCGAGATCATGCTTTCTGCCATGACTGTCCTGCCATATCTCTCTCAGTTTTTTTTTTTTCCATTTTTTTAGGCTTATAGTTGATAATCCATGAGTACAAGCTCCCTTCATGAAAAACCATTTGGCAAGGCTGTTGTGTCCAAACACCCACAGCCACACCTTCCAGCGGGGGGTGAGGGTTGTATGTTCAATCAGGCAGTTAATCAAATGAGGGTCCATACTACAATAGTCACCCTTCCCCCAATCCAAGCCCCGTACATTCTAACCATGCCCCCTCGTCTGTCTTCCGCAGGTTGTGCCCTGGGCTTAGAAAAGGGGGCACAAGTGGAGAGAAGCAGAAACGTCCACTCTCTCTGGAGCTTGTTGTCTTGGATTTCTGGTCAATTCTGGCTGTTTCCTTTCATGGGCTGACATCTGTCCAGGAATAACCCTTTCGATCCTAAACTAATGAAGCACAAGCAATTAGATAGATAGTATTTAAGTTAAGCAGCATTAATAGTTTATGGTAGGTTACTTGGTTATAGATATATGTTTAGATGAGATGTTGATCCACGAACTACATTTTTTTTCCTGTTAAATAAGACGGGGTCTTTACTGTGGCTTATGATATCACCTAACCTGTAGAGGATGTAAGCTTTGGCATCAGCCATGGGTCATTCCTCAAAGGAGAGAGCTAATATTAAGCCAATTAGATTTGGGATATAACAGGCATATGGCGCCTCTGCTGAACATTAGTTTCCAGGCAGGTGAGTGTAGCTGGTGATAAGGTGGAGACTTGCTTGACTCAAGGAGACCCGCATTTGCTTTGTTGGTTTAGTGGCCCTTGGGAACACTCTCTGGGTATTCCCAGGGGCCAGCGTACACTTGCATGGTGTGTTTCAATACATATTTCCCATGCTTACGCAAGGTCTTCAGTAGCAGGGCCTTATCGACTCTATTCCTGCAGATATCCCAGTGTTGAGGCAAGGAGCCTTTACCATTTTGTGGGACCTTAATCCCCTGGCCAACAATCCCGGGTGGAATAATCCATTACTGGATGTCAGAGCTCCTGTATTGGCTATTGGAGATATTTTGCTTAAAGATCGCTGTTTAAGGACTTTAGTGTTATATTTGGTTCGGAACAGAGAGTAGTCTTTTCACAGTTCCTAATTTTATTAGTCAATTAAAGAAGGGCAGTTGTAACCAGTTTTTTTAATAAGAGATTACCTCTATAATAGTTGTCTCCAATTTCGGTGGAGCAACCCCCAAAAAAAAAAAAATCATCGCATATTTCTCCTTGTTCTGGGGGGAGGGAGGCAAGAAAGTCTCCCTCATAGCAAAACGTTGTGGCACCTAGAAAGTAAGTATCATCAGGACCCACTATAAAGAGTTGTTACACAACAGTGAATTATATCTCCATTTAAACGAACTCGGATGCATTACCGGTTTTATCAGAGTCTGTAAACCAATGTTTTTTTTTTTTTTTTTTTTTTTTTTTTTTTACTAAGTCCTAAAACCACATATAACCTGTAGACAGAGTCTGCAAGGCAAACTGGGGCAACTGTGTTGAAACAAAATGTCAGTTTAAATTGCATTAAAATCGAATATACAAAACACCCGTGTCCCGCACCCACCCCCCCTTCCCCAATTCACCATTTTGGTCCATTTTCTTATGCCGTCGTTTCTTTTGTTGTTATTTTACTATGCATCCTTCTCCATGAAATGTTCATATCTGGGTTATTGGTACTAGCATCCACATATGAGGGACAACCATTTGTCGTTTGTTTTCTGGGACTGTGTTACTTCACTTAACATAATGTCTTCCCGCTCCATCCATTTACCTGCAAAGTCATGAAAATGTTGTCCCTCTTTATTAACCTCGGCATAGAACCTCCATTGAAGACTGTAACCATAACACATTTCTCCTCCACACTCGTCAGTTTTGAGGGGCAACCTGGGAGGGTTCCAGCTTTTTTGCTATTGTGAACAGAGCTGCAATAAACATAGCTGTGCTTGTATATCTGCAGTAAGATGTGTCTTGTGGTATATACCTCGCAGAGTGGTTATGACTGGGATCAATGGAGGCTCTTTTGAGTCGTCTAAGGGTTCTCCAAACTGCTGTCCTTAGTGGTTGTACTAGTTTTTACATTCCCACCAGCAATGGAGGAGTGTTTCCCCTTTCTCCCAAACCTCTCCAGCACTTGGTATAATTTGTGTTCTTGATCCTAGCAGTCTTACTGGAGTAAGTGGAGATCTCAAAGAGTTGTTTTTATTTGCATTTCCCTTAATTATCAGAGATGCTGAACACTGTCTTAAGATTGTTTCTCGGCCATCTCTATTTCCTCCTGTGTGAAGTCTCTATTCAGATCTTTTTTGCTCCATCTGTTGGTGTTTCATTTGTTTTTCCTTTCTTCTTTTCTTTCTTCTTTGTTTTTTTGAGTACTTTACATACTCTGGAGATAAGGTTTTTGTCAGATTTTTCTGCAGTGAAGTTTCCTCCCACTCCTGTGGGATTTTTCAGTCACTTCCCTTTAATAGATGTTTCTTTTGATGTAACAGAAGCTTTTGAGTTTAAAGAAGGAAATCCATTTTCAATTGTTGATCTTAGTTCTTGTGCAGATGCTGTCTGATTTAGAGTCTTTTCCTACACCTAGGGCTTGTAGTCTGCTGCCAAGTTTTCTCTTCTATCACCCATCCAGAGTTTGGGGTTTCACGGTGTGAGGTCTTTGGTCCATCTGGAGTTGACTTTTGTAGACAGTGAGAAATAGGGAATTTTAATTGCATTCTTCCTACAAGTGGGTGGCATTCCAATTTTGCCAGCACCACTTGCTGAGATGCTGTCTTTCCTCAGTGTGGTCCTTCTTGGCCCCTTTGTCCAAATATCAGTTGGTTGAAATTTCATGTACTCAAGTTTATCTTCAAGTTTTTTCCATTTGTCAATGGTTCTGGTTTTTTGTGTTGGTCAACTGGTCTGTTTTTGTGCCGTACCAGGCTGATTTTTTTTATGACTTTAGCCCTGTAGTAAAGTTTGATATCTGGTATAGCGAATCCACCCTGTATTGCTCTTTCACTCAGGGTGGCTTTGGCTATTTCGGTATTCGGGGTCTTTTGATTTCCAAAAGGAAAGTGAGGATTTTTTTTTCCAAGCCTGTGAAGAAATTCTGTGGGATTTTGCTTGGGATCGCTTAAATAATCTGTACATGAGTTTGGGGTAGGATGGACATTTTTACTATATATTTTATTTTCCCAATCCATTGAGCATGGGAAGTTTTTCCATCTTCTCCCAGGTCTTCCCCCTCAATTTCCTTGTTTTCAGGGGTTTAAAATAATTAAAAATTTTTTGTTGTAGAGATCCTTTGGTGTCCTTGGTTAGGTTCGTTCCCAGATATTTTAAATAAAGTTTTACTAAATTGTTTTTGAGGCTCTTGTGGCGTTGTCCGGTCTCCGTTAGGTCGTGGATCCTGTCTTCCGTTTGCAATTGTTGTTGGGGTGTCCCAACCCAGAGTACTGTCCATAACGGATTTTTTTCTAGATTTTATTTATGTATCCGGGGGATCACTGGGGCCACTTTACTCAAGCTCTTAATCGTTTCTCGGGACGTTTTCCTTTTCTGGTGGAGTTCTTCGCATCCCTTTCTGGTAGCCTCATTCCTCAGCCAACAGGGATAGCTTACGCTTTTTTGAGGCCTGCCTTTCCTCTTGTTTCTTTTTCTTTCCGTTCCCATTCGAACCTCCTTTCATTTCCTTTATCTGCCTTTTTGGCCCTGTCCGGGTTTTTCCCAACCCTACTATTGCACCGGAGTGGTGCCCGGGGCCGCGGCTTGCCCTTTCCTACCTTTAAGTGGAATTTTTCTGTCATTTCCCATTTTAGCATGATATTGGCTGTGGGTTTCCTGGTATAAATGGCTTTTGATTACATTGAGGAAGGATTCCTCCAAACCAATTCCCCTCCAGGATTTTAAGTATGAAAGGATGCTGGAATTTGTCAAAGGCTTTCTCCGCATCAATTGAGAGGATGGTGTGGTTTTTTATCCTTCAATCCATTGATATGTTTGATGATGTTTATTGATTTTCGTATGTTGAAAACCATCCCTGAAAGCTCTGGTATTGAATCCAACTTGGTCATAGGGGATGATTTTTTGATGTGAGTCTATATGCGATTTGCCCAAATCCTGTTTAGAAATTTGGGCATCTTGTTCATTAGGGAGATGGGTCTATAGTCTCCTTTTGGTTGTAATCTTTGCCTGGTTTTTGGTAGTACTAATGCTGGGCTTCATAGAAGGATTCTGGAAGAACTCCCTCCCGTTTGTATCCTCCTGAACAATTTAAGTAGTAATGGTTGTATGTCCTTTTCGAAATATTTTATAGAATTCTCGCATGAACCGTCTGGCCTGGGCATTTTTTTGGTTGAGAGGCCTGCGTTATTACATCTTCGATCTCTTCCTGTACTATTGGTCCTGTTTAAGACGGTTCGATCTCTGGCTCTTCTTGGTTGAGCTTTTGGGGATTCCCAGGATTTTCAGATATTCATGCAGTTCCCTCTAGTTTTTCAAACTTAGTAGAAGATAAGTTTGTGAAGTAGTCCCGTATAAGAATTGTGTGGATTTTTTCTTTGTCTGGTGTGATATTTCCCCTTTCGTCCACAGATTCCTATTGATTTGGAGTTGTTTCCCTCTTCTTTTGGTTAACTAACTGTGCTAGAGGTCTCTCTATCTTTTTTATTCTCTCAAAGAAGCAACTTTTGGATTCATTTATTTCTTGTAATGGTTTTCTTTGTTTTTCATTTCATTGATCCTCTGCTCTGATTTTGTTTATTTCTTCTTCGGGGTCTGCTCCGTTTAGGGTTCCTCTCAAGTATTTTTAGCTAAAGTGTTAGATCATTCCCCCAAAACCCTTGTGTTCTTTCGTTTTTTTAATGTAGGGGCCACTTAGAGCTATAAACTTCTTTCCCTCTTAGGTTGCGGTTTAAATAAATTGGTCCCATAGATTTTGCTGTGTTGTTTTATCATTGTCATTCAGTTCCAGGAATGTTTTTATATTTCGGGGGTTTCTTATTTCTTCCTTGACCCACTCATTATTCAGAGGGTGTTGTTTAGTCTCCATTGGTCTCCATGTAGGTTGTAGGGTTTATTCTGGTGTTTGATAAGGAGTTTTATTGCAAACTGTGGTCTGATAGAATGCATGAGATTTATTTCAAATTTTTTATATTTTGTTGAATTTTTTTCCCTGTGTCCAGTATATGGTCTATTTTTGGAGAATGTTCCATGGGGGGCTGAATAGAAAGTGTATTCTTCTGTCTCTGGTGTGTTTTTGGTGAAATATTCGATAGATGGATCTGAGGTAGCATATTTTGGTGTATTGTGGCATTTAGTTCGGATGTCTCTCTGTTTAT
>VZQC01014444.1:0-18910 GCA_009823505.1 Rhizomys pruinosus
CTCCTATGAGAGAACAAGAGACACTGATAAGGGTCTCTTGTGAACAAATCATGTGTGCCCCCCTTTTTCTCCAAGTGTCTTATGTATGCTAAAGCAGAGATCATTGTATATGATTCCTTGTTATAGCTATGAAATCCTGAAAAAAAGTTACCACTTAGGGGAGCCCATGATAGAGGAGAAAGAAAGAAGTCTATTGAGCAGACAGTGATAAAACTGAAATGTCCCAAAGGATATTCCTGGGAGGGAAGCTGGGGCTAAGAGTTAACTATTTCCCTGTGAAAACCAGCTTGAAAAAGCATTTCCTCCGGAGACTGGAGTAATAAAGAACATACTCTCCATCAGGTAATGGAGAAGCAGCAGAATTCATTAGATGGAGCGCGTTCATCATATAACTGGACAAAGCCTCCCACTGCTACTCTGTGCACCTGTAACTTTCCTGTAAACTATACTCATGATTCCAGAATCGCTGGAAAGGGGATGAACGGTTTGAGTGGTGTGCTGGATAGCTTTAGTGTCAACTTGACACACCTTGGGTTGAGGGAAAACCTCAATTGGGGGAAACTTGGCTCCATCTGAGAATTGGCCTGTTGTGCACATACTGTGGATCGTATTGTCTTGATGGTTCGAGCAGTGTGGGACGGGCCCAGCCACAATGGAGGGTGCCACCCTGGGGAATTGGTTGTTGTGTACTGTATAGAGGTCAGGCTGGTCATGGGCCAAGGGAGCAAGCAGTGAACAGCATTCCTCCATGGACCGTGATGCTTTCAAGCTCCTGCTTCCAGGTTTTCTGCCCTGAGTTCCTTGCCTTGACGTGCCCTGACGTTGGATGAGCTATGACCCAGGAGATGTAGCTGAATAAACACTTTTCCTCCCCAAGTTAGCATCATTCAGAGTGTTTTTCCACAACCAATTGAAGACAGACCTAGAACAAAAGCTGGCCTTTCCCACTCAGACTGCCAATGAGAAGAAAACATTTGCTTCAACGCAGGATTTTCGCGCTGCTCAGGACTTGACAGTCCAAAATGCCCTCTCCATCCTCCGACGAGATAGGCAGCCTCTGGTATTAGGCAAGGATGGAGGAGCCCATTTGGAGAGCAAATGTATTTCATCCTCAGAATATGAATCTGGCCAAAAAAACATAAGGTCCTCCAGTTACGCAACACCACATTCCTTTTAGGCACGAGAGAGGCTCAGATAGGAAATCGAAACATGGATCTCCGAGAAAAATTTGGTCTTACCACAGGAAGTGGTGAGGCTGCCATAGACCATGACCATATGTTGAGAAGTCTAATTCCGCCTCACTAGAGTATAAGAAAGAATGGTGATTGAGTGAGGAATTTTCTGCAGATTCATTGTACCATAACAGTCTTGTTTATGGAATAACTTGCTCCACAAATTATTACATATGAAAGCCTCCTGATTCATTAGTCGTCTGAAGCTGGGTTGCTGCTTGCTTTGTTTCTGAAGTTTGTGGCCTATACATATAAACTAATATATTTCTCAGTTCGTTTCTCCCCTGGGGAGTCTCATTTTCTATCCTCATTATTAACTTTTTCTGCTTTCTCTTGTGAGGCACAAGCTAGGCAAGATCCCCAATTTGACATTTTTATGCATTTTACAGTGATGAGCATGTAATGGTATTTTTCAGCCTTCATTATTGATAATCACTCTGCTTGGTAAGGACAAGTTGTATTGTGGCATCATTTCCCCCAGTCCTGTACTCTGAAACTATTTTCCTAAATACAAGCTTGCTTTTCCAACTCATGATCTGAAATAAGCTCTCTTTGCCCTGTCCCCCACCTGGTTTTGAAACTGTCATAACCTCACCTGCTCAAGACCAATTTGCCCAAGATTGGATAGACCTAGTATTTTTCTCTCAGACTTTATTATAATAATTATAAAGACCTTCAGTCTACTGTGATATTTTTCTTCAACTCCTTATAATCTTCCCTTCGAAAGTTCCTGTACAGATTTTCCCAACTTTCTCTGTTTTTTTCTCTTCCCTAAATCTCAGCACATCCTCTGATCATGTGTGATATGTAGTGCCCAGGCAGGGCTTAAGGCTAGGATGCTATCAGTAAAGCTGTAGCCTTGGGTTAAGGGCAGCATAAACTTCAGTAATTTTGACAAGATTGGTTTTACTATGAAGTGATGTTGTACTCATAATATTCACTTATTGCTAAAAACATGAAGAAAAAAGACTGGAGAGGAAGATTGCAGGACAGATTTATGGCACAGAAGGTAGATCTGGGATGGGGGTTGGGGGGGGGTGGGGAAGGGAAAGGGGAAAGGAAAGGGAAATATGCCTGAAGCTGAATTGGAAAATGATGTATGAAATACACAAAGCATCAATAAATAAATAAATAAATAAAAATGCAATGTTGAAACATAAAAAAAATTCAGTAATGAATAACATTGAGTCAGAGTTTTTCAAATAAACATAAAATTGGTACAAATAATTCATGGTGGAAAACTATCAAAATTAAAGCTACAGATATCATGTTGTTTGTTTTACAGCCCTGCATTATCTTGGAACAGAAAGAGTCATTTCCAGTCTTCCCACGGTTCCTGGCCCTCAGGCCCTACAGGCAGGTTTATGAGGATTGACTTGAGAACAAACAGATTGGGCAACATGGGGCTTCAAATACACTCATTTTTCTTATTAGGGAGCTTTTATTAACTTTTTATTTGGGGTTCAAATATGGAAGGATATTTTGTTAAGTGTCTCCAGAATCTCACATTTCCCATGTAGCCTGAGGATATAACATGCTTTCCACAGAAACAGTGTTAAGGCACGGCCCTCAAATCTGCCTTTTCTATCCTGGTGCTCAATAAAGGATATGAAGTTCAACTGGTCCAGGTAATGATGTCAGCAGTATTCATAAGGATAAAAAAGCCATTTCTATAAGTCACTAAAGCATTATTCTAGATAAGAAATGTATCAGTTTTTTATGTATTCACTGAAATATACTTTTCAGTGATGTTCTAGAATTTGCTTTCTGTTTTCTCTTCTCTAATGACTTCAATCAGACTATTTGTATTAGTTGCTTTTCTGTTACTGTGATAAAGGCAACTTACAGAAGGGTTTATTTGAGCTTACAGTTCAGGGGCAAGAGTCCATTATGGCAGGAGACCCACAGGGCAGAGAGCTGAGTGATGCATCTTCAAGCAGGCACAGAAGCCCAAGACTAAAAATCTGGCAATGCTTACAAACTCTCAAAGCCTGACCACAGTGATGCACTTCCTCTGGTATTGCCACACCTCTTAAAACATCCCAAAACAGCACCACGAACAAATACTTGGAGCCTTCAGTAGTGTTCTCATTCAAAGCACCACACTACTTTTTTTATTTTTTATTACATATACTATACCTATATTAATTAACTATATATACTTATACTGTATGAGTATATATTACTCAGATTCATTGATAGACCGTGTCCCCCACCACCTACACTCCACCTACCCCCCCACCCCACTCAGAGCTTTCATGCATTCTGGCAAAAACTTCCTGTCATCTTTTTTCTCACGTCTTTCTCTTAAAATTCCCATGTGGAAGTTGACTGTTCGAGCAGCAAGTTCACCATTTCAGTCAGTTCTTTGGATGCAGTCCTTTCTGTTGTGTGTTGTTGTTGTTGTTGTTGTTTCCAATATGCATCACACTCCTACTTACTTGGACAAAAGCTCAAGGGGCGTGCACAAGCACGTTACTTAACAACTTAGGGTAATTGGCACTAGCATCCACAAAGGAGGGATTACCATTCCTCAGGCTGTTTTTCTGGGACTTTGCCTTACTGCACTCAGTCACTGAATGTTCCTCTGATACCTCCAACCACTTACCTGCAAAGCTCATGATGGCATAACATTATCATTATGCTGCATAGAACTCATTGTGCTAGAGTACCACATTTCTTCCAATCCCTCTTAGAGGGAGCAGTTTTGCGGTTTGGTCCAGCTCCTTGTTATTGTGAAGAGAGCTCGCATAACATGGACTGGTGGCATTATAATCTCTGCGGTTTTAAAATGAGTCTTGTGGTAATGCCCGGAGGGTATGGCTGGGTCGGGTGGCAAGTCATTCCAAGTTCTTCGACAAGGGTTCCACACTGCTTTCCATATGTGAAGTGAGTATACATTCACCACCAGCAGTATGATGTGTGTTCCTCTTTCCCTACAACTCTCCAGTACTTGGTGTCATTGTTTTCTTGACTTCTAGGGGCCAGTCTTTTGGAGTAAGATGATTTTTTTTTTTTTTATAGAGGTTGTTTCTGTCTTGTTTTTTAAAGCGTGGACACACTCGTGATGACAGCCTTGGGAGACAAAGGAGTTTTATTTCAGCTTACGATCTCCTGGGTATAGTTCATCACTAGGGAGAGCCCAAGGCAGGAATCAGGGCAGAGCAGGAGGCAGGAGTGAAGCCAGGGCAATGGAGGAATTGCTGTTCCTGGCTTGCCCACCTGCCCTATGCCCAGCAGACTATATATAAGTACACAACAATCTCCCCAGGGTGGCATCACCCATAGTGGCTGGGCCCACCCACATTACTCAACAATCAAGACAATAACTCCACAGACCAAGCAAACACGCGGCCAGTTCCACTGGAGCCAAATTCCCCCGTTGAGGCTCCTTCAACCACGGTTGTCAAGTTGATACTAAAGCTATTCAGCACAGATGGGTTTGATTTGCATTTCCTTAAGATTAATGATGTTGAACACTTCTTATATGTTTCTCAGCCATCTCCAAATCCTCACTTGTGAAGTTCTGTTCAGCCTTTACTCCATCTTTTGAGTGCTCATTTGTTTTCTTCTTCTTGTTTCTGAGTAGGTTTGAATATTCTGGAACTCAATGCTTTGTGAGATATATCTGCAGTGAAGGGTTTCCTACTCTGTGGGATTTCTCTTACTTCCTTGATTTCCGTTGTTACAGACGGTTTTAAGTTATGAGGTCCATTTGCAAGTTGACTTAATTGCGCCCGCCTGCTGTATGTTATAGAAGTCTTTCCCGCACCTATGATTGAGTCTGCCGCCCAATTTTCTTTATAGCCTCAAGTTTGGCGTACGCTTAGGCTTAACCATTCTGCGAGTTGACTTTTTTACGGGACAGAGGTAAGGGTTTATATTTCATCCTCTTACCAAGTGGTGTGATCCAGTTTTGCAACACCACACTTGCTGAAGATTGCTGTCTTTTCTCCATTTTCTTCTTGGCCCCCCTGTCAAAAATGAGGTGGCTGAAAATGTACGTTCATGTTTGGATCTTCAGTTGTGTTCCAGTGGTCAACAGGCTGTTTTTGTGCCCTTACTCAAAGTGCTATTTTTTTATTTTTTATTTTTTATTTTTTTGTGTTCTTTTTTTTTTTGAGACGGGTCTTCCTTGTATCCCAGCTGTCCTGGAACTCACTCTATTAGACCAGGCTGGCCTGAACGTCGTCCAAAGCTCCACTCTGCGTTCTGCCTCCCAAGTGCTTTAGAATTAAAAAGGCGTGTGCCACATGCCCAGCTCAAGCTGTGTTTATGATTATAGCCCTGTATTATAGTTGAAGTCTGGTATAGCCTACTGCTCCCCTGCTACTGCCCCCGCTCTCTTGTGATATCTGTCACGGTGTTTTGGACATAGGGTATTTCGTCTTTTGCTTTACCAAATGAATTTAAGGACTACTTTTTCCAAGCCTGTGAAGAAAATCGGGGATTTTGATTGGGATCAAATATTATATCAATAGTTTGGGTAAACTAGACCTATACTATTTTTTCCTTGACCCATTATTCAAGAGTATTGTTTAGTCTCCATGTGTTATGTGTAGATAGTAGGGACTTATAACTTTGTGTTGTTGATATTGAGGCTTTATTCCAACGGTGGTCTGATGAGAATGATGAAATTATTTCAATTTTTTGTATATTGTGGAGGTTTCTTGTTTGTCCAGTATGTGGTCGATTCTTGGAGGGAATGTTCCCATGGGCGGTGCTTAAGTAGAAAGTGTAGTCTCTTGTGTAGGGTCGGGTGGCAACATGGTAGATAGGTCATGTGAGGTCCATTCGGGTATCATATATTCAGGTCAGATATCTCTTGTTTATTTTTGTCCTGTGCACCGTCAAGAGGTCCACTAATGGGGTATTGCAAGCCCCTTACATGAGTGTACCTGGGTACGTGCTCCGTCACGACTTGTGTTTCCTGGGAATGTCTGTTATAAAGTGTGCGTGCACCAGGATGGTCGGCGCTGTGGATACTATTCATAATTGTGAAATCTTCTTGGTGAATTTATATGGATAAAAATGAATTGGCCTACTTTGTCTCTTCTGTATTTCTTTAACTTTTTGTTTGCTATTTTTATTTAGCCAACCGTGCTTCTTTTCGTCAATAGACTTTTGGACTTGGATATTTTTATTTTCCTTTCACAGTTTTTTTCTTCTCTTGAGTAAGAAAAAAAAGTGTTTCTTGTTACAGCATACGAGTGGATTCTGTTTATATTCCCAATTCCCAGTCTATGTTCCTTTGATTTGGGGAATTATAGCCATTATATTTAAGGTTTATAACTGATAGTTTGTGTTTTGTCCTTTGCTTATCATCCTTTGTCGTTTTTGGTTTAGGTTTCTCTTCTGAGTTATGCTTTTATTGATTTCTCTTTCTAGGTGCCTGGAGTTGGTTGCTCTTTCTTCTGTCTTTGAATGCTTCAATATTCTCTGCAAGGGTTGGTTTTCTGGTACATGTATTTCTTTCATCTGTTTATGTCATGGAAATTTTTCTCTCTCCTTCAATATAATGATATTTTTGCTGGGTATAGTAACCTGGGTTGGCATCTATAGTCCTTTAACACTGGGAATGCTTTGCTCCATGTCCTTCTTGCTTTCATAGTTTGCACTGAGAAGTCAGTTGTATTCTGATAGGTTTCCCCTTATAGGTCACTTGTTTTTTTCTCTTATGGCTTTAAGGATTCTGTCTTGTTTGGTGTGTCTAGCATTTTAACCATGATGTGGCGTGGAGAATTCTTTTTGATCTTGTCTGGAGAGTTCTAGTGTGGGGCTGGAGAGATAGCCTAGAGGTAAGAGCACCACTACTCTTGCTAGAATACGGGTTGTATCCCCAGCAACCCACATGGCGGCTGAGAACCGTCTGTAACTCCAATTCCAGAACTCCAGTTCCAGGGGAATCTGATGCCCTTTTCTGACCTCGCGGCATTGCACGTACCGGTGCACAAACGCATCATTGCAGACAATACATACATCACATTAAATAAATAAAAAAAAAAATAAAAATTTTAGTTCTATTGTTTTTTTTGTATTTTTCTTTTTTTTTTTTTTTTTCATCTATTATTCTGTTGACAGATCTGATCAATACCATTCTCTTGGAATTCTTCTCCTTCCTCTATTCCTATGATGTGGAGGTTTGATCTTTTCATAGTGTCCCACAGTTCTGGGTTGTCCACTTTGTGTATTTTAAATTTTTCATAATCTTTTCCTTGAGTTTTTGTTGTTCTGTGTTATCTTCCAGATCTGATATTCTTTGTTTTCCTCATTCTGCTTCTGAGCTGTTTTTATCCTTTTCTCTTGATTGGATGAGTGTTTTATTTCCTTTTTCATTTCCTTCTTCTGATTTCTTAGTATCCACTTCCTTTTGGAGTTTCTCAATCTCTTCCTGTAGCTTCTTGCTTTGCTGTCTGTTTCCTTATCTTTTTCAACATGGGACTTTTTCAGTGTTTCCACTTTCCTGTGCGGAGTTTTCATGTCTCTCTCTCTCTCTCTAGGTCCTTCTTGAGTTCTTCATTCTCTTTTCTTAATTATTTGATTTGTTCTTTATAATCTTGTACTTCTTTAAGTATGTTCACAATTGTACTACTAATATCTGTTTTGTGGGCCATCCCCAGGGAGATCTCACTGTAGGAATCTTCCACAAGGTTGGTAGAGCTTGGTGAGGGATTATCCTGCACCTTTCCCATGTTGTCTCTTCTTCGTGTCCCTGGCATATGGGCTTTTCCTTGCCTGTATTCCAATGTGAATCCCAAATGCCTCTTCACTGTGTTGAAGGCTTGCTTTGCTTGCCTCCTTCAGATGCCTTCCTTGTTTGTTTGATTTGTTTTTCTCCTTTACTCCTTGCTTATGGAGTGTTGACTTCTCTAAGCTCTAGGCTTTCTATTGGAAGCCCAACTCACTCTTCCCTTTCTGTTCTGAAGGTTCTCCAAAGAATCCACTTCCACACTCCTTCCTTCGGTAATCCCAGTGTGTGGGGGGTTGCTCTTTAGCCCGCACCCCGGTACCTGTGCTTCAGGTGGTCTTGAGAGATCCCCCATCTCAATCTCAAGACTTGCACAAATCCATCTTTAATACCAGCTGGGAGGATAACTCCGCCCCCACAGCCACACCAGCCAACCAGGCCAAAGATCAACAAAATCAACAAAATCCAATCAAACGATCTGCCTGGCTGAAGCACCCAGCTCTTACCTGTGCTTCAGGTGGTTTTGGGAGATCCCCGATCTCAATTTCTAGACTCACACAAACCAACATTTTATACCAGCTGGGAGGATAACTCCGCCCCCACAGCCACACCAGCCAATCGGGCCAAAGATCAACAAAGACAACGAAATTGAATCAAACAGTCCACCTGGCTGAAGCACCCAGCTCTTACCTGTGCTTCAGGTGGTCTTGGGAGATCCCCGATCTCAAAGCACCACACTATTTAAAGTTGTGGTCTGATCTGATCCCACATGGAAAGTGCTGGTCACCTGTGCACAATGCCTGCATCGGCAGGAGGTTCTGCCTCTCTCTCTCTCTCTCTCTGCCTCCTCACCATCCCACCTCTGGCCCTGGACCCACCTTAACTCCTGCGCCTGGACCAGCATTTTAAGTTCTCTTTTTAGTGATCAGATCCCTTTCATGGTCAAGCAACAGCAATTAGAATGAAGCCAGAAGAACAGAACTTCTTCAAGCATTGGGTTGTCATTTTTCAAACCCAACAGCAATCAGATATGGTCAGCAACTTCAAAACGTTCAAACAATTATTCACCAGAAAGGGACCTAAGCATAAGGAATGTGAGCCTCGGGTAGAAAAGGCAGGAAACCCAAAGAGACAGAGGAGCTACCCAGACATTCCTAGGAGGACATTCTGCTACCCAGAAGCTAGTGAGCCAAAGGGGGATCCAGGCATGACCAGGGTCCAGGGCCAGCTCACGTGAAGAAAGCTGAAAGCCAGCAGGAGCTGGAGTCCAGAAGAGACAGACTTCACGCAGAGTAGCTACTTGGTGCACAGAGGGAAAAGGAGAAACACCACTCTTCTTCCAAACCGGTGCCCTACATTAGCCCGACCCAGCCAGAAACCAGGGTATACAGAAGCCTCAGAGGAATGACTCTGAAGGAATCTAAGCCCAGGGACAGATCACAGCCCAAATAAGGTGCTGCATCATGAGGTGGCTGTGTGTGGCTTCCAGTAGCAGCATCGCTGGATGTTGCTTACCCAGCATCAGCTGAAAGCTCTGAGTCCATCGCCCCACTTCTGGCACTGTGCTTGCAAACCACAAGGTCATTGTGCTTCAAGACTGCCCCTTTGTTAAATGTACTTAGCTAGGAAAAAAAAAAGAGAGAGAGAGAGATGCTCTGTCTCTGTATTAAGCATCTAAAGTAGCTTTAAAAATTGCTTATTTTCATGAGGAAATATCCCCTGTGTGCCTAAATCTATCAATTTCAATAATGTAATAAATAGCAAAATCACTTGAGATTGTTCCATTTAGTATTGGCATCTCTTTGGTGTGGTTATCCATTTTATTAGCTACCCTTGAACTGGAGCAATTTCACTCTATCTCTTTATAGTAATTCTTGTTTTCTTCTGCCCCAGGGACATTCCCTAGATGAATGAACAATGGTTAAATGGATGTAGGGATGGATGGATGAGAACATGTGAATGGTGATAATGGTAATAATGAGCCAGGATTTTATGTATAGAGGGTTCCCAAGCTTCCTTATAGTAGTAGTAGAAAATATCAAGTTCTCTGATGCAGAATCATAATGTAAAATGGGGACCTCTTCAGTGTGACATCTTATCTTAAAACCATAGTTAAATCATTGGAAGGATAAAGAGGTGATTGGTTCAGAAAGATAGCCAGAAAAGATAGTTCAGAAAGATAGTTCAGAAAGATGAGGAGAGGTGTGTAAATATATCTTCTCTATTTACATAGTACGTAATAAAGTATTGCCTAAGTCACTCACACTTTCTCCTTAGTGTTCACATTCTCTTTGCACTTGGCTTTTGAAAGATAGTCTAACTCCCCAATGTGTGTGCACACAGATACACACACACACACACACACACACACACCACACCACACCATCCCCCTACCATATATGCTACAGAATTTAATTTTTTAACATTTTTATTATTTTATTTTATAGACTCTTTTTTTAATATTTATTTTTATGTGGATGAATGTACTGTCTGCATGCAGGTTTGTGCACCCGTGTCGTGCAATGCCATAGAAGTCAGAAGAGGGTGTCGGATTCCCCTGGAACTGGAGTTCTCCTGGAATTGGAGTTACAGACGGTTCTCAGCCACCATGTGGGTGCTGGGGATCGAACCCAGGTCCTCTGCAAGAGCAGTCAGTGCACTTAACCACTAGGCCATCTCTCCAGCCCCCCAGAATTTAATTTTTATAACAATATATAATTAGCTTTGATTAATAACAATTTATTTTCCTTAATAAATTTTGCAAATTCTTTAAAATATTCTGTAAAAATAAATGCAGATGAAGATCCATATTTTTAGTGACAACTGTTGCTATCAAGGGCATGAAATTAATCAGACATCCAAGTGTATCACAGGCAGTTCAGGCACTTTGTAGATAACCTAGAGATAAGTACTGCTTGGGGATTTGAGTTTGAAATAGCTCCAACTGGAACTATTATGGTGTCCCCCAAAAGTTCATGCTTCTAAACTGTCTTTTTAAAATCAGAAATTTAGAAACAGTCACTTGCATACTTCCCCTCTTTGCACATAATGGTTCCCACACCCTGTGCTGTGCCGATATCTTCAAAGTCGTGTTCACAGAGCTAGAGTGTAGCTTAGCATATACATATATGTATTTACAGAACCAGCTTACAGAATGCTTTGAGGAAGGAAGTTATTATCTTAGTGGCTGAAATATAAATATCTTTTGCAACAAAAACTTGGCAAAAGCTACTAAGAGTTCTCATACCTTTTTTTCTCCTATAAGAGACTTATATTCTTATATTCCATTATGATGTAAGCGGAGGAGACTGCTAATCAGCCTAGAATGACAACAACCTAGAAATTCAAACATGCTTTTTCAGAACGCATTTGCTTTAACAAGTTCTTTAGCTATACAGCAGAAAATGTCATTTATTTTTCCAAAATGACACCCATCGATATAAAAAGCATTTTAAATGTCAAATGGAAGAATGTTTCTGAAAGAGCTTCAATGTGATCACATTGTGATTTCCTGCTCATCAAAGTATAAAGCTACTGCGTGAAGTTGATTTTTTTTTTCTTTTTTTTTTGGCCTTTAATTAAATTGACTTTGAAGCAGAGTTTTCCCTCTGTGGGCTTCACAAGATTTTTGTATTAAACATAAATATTTGGTTAGCTCTTATTGACCCAGATCTTTACTAGCTAAATATAATGAAGAGGTTCCTATACACAAAATAAGAACCAGAGACTTAAGGCAGACAGAAAATGTTTTACGTTCTCAGTGGGGGCAGACCAGGGCTGGGCTATGTGGCAGAGGTTTAGTCACTAATTTTTCCGTAACAAATTATAGAACCACTATCCTACCACTACTTACAAACTTTTCAGTGAATCAGACATTCTTCAAAGAACCTCATAAAGCATTATTTCTGAGCCAGATCTCGAGTCTCTAATTCTGTAGGTTGGGGTAGAGCAAAATTTTTTATGTTTGTTTGTTTTATTTTTTTAATTTATTATTTTTTATGTGTATGAGTGTACTGTCTGCATGTAGGTTGGTGCACCCGTGTTGTGCAATGTGGAGGAGGTCAGAAGAGGGCATCGGATTCCCCTGGAACTGGAGTTAAAGACAGTTTTTAGCTGCCATGTGGTGCTGGGAATTGAACCCAACTCCTCTGCAAGAGCAGTTGGTGCTCTCAACTGCTGAGCCATCTCTCCAGCCCTGGAATGGAGCAAATTTTAACAAACTCAAAGGAGACCTTACTTTCAGGAGGGAAGGAGCTTGGAGAATCACTGCCTCACAAAATAACTATAATGCATATTTGGGCTTTAACCTTTTCAAAGCTTTTTTATGTTTTATTTATTTAATTAATTTATTTCTAAGCCAACACATGAGAGCCAATACATAACTATTTTTCTCTGTGTTTTATGGCATATTAATGAAAAAATACCGTGGGCTTTCCTTCTGTAGCACCTGTTTCAAGGACCACAATCTCTGTCAATGAAGGAACCGACAACAGAAATCCCAACATTGCCCAATGCCTTCCCAGTGGTCACTGGGATTCTCCATTTCATTCTACTCCCGCACTTTTGGATCAGCCCTAATACACCTTCATACTGTTCAAATTTTTCTGGAAAGCATTTCTTGCAATTTAATTTATAGTCAATTAGATGTGTTATCTTTTCTGTACCTAGGTAACACATTTTTCCCTCAAAAGTCCAGTTTCTTCTTCATATGTCCATTTTGCGACACTTCTTTCTAAGCTCTTACTTGACACCTCTCAGATACAGTTAGGAGATCTGTCCTTCAGGTGAGACTATGAGCGCCACTCCCCAAGGTACTGAGTGGAACCAGACTCCCACTGCTCTTGCTTGTTGTAGTCTGCTATTTCTTATTCTGAATACTTTGACTTTCTGTTTCTCCACTTGGCCCATGGATGTCAGCACCAGCCTCATCAAGGCCTGGCGTGTAATGGGATAAGCTGATTTCTGAGAAAAAGTTTATTGCTAATAAATATAATTACTCTTTTGTTGTGAAATTTTATGAGGAATATAAATTGGACTTTTGTTAACTTTCCAGGCTCCTGGTGTTAAAATGCACTTGGGGTAATTTTCCATCACTCAGAAAGTCTACCGACAATGTTTTCTTTGTTCAAAGAGGGAGAGGTGATATCTCTAGACTCTTTGCTTATTTAATTACTAAAAGCTCAGCTTCCAAACTCTCCCTAACCAAAACAGGGAGGAAGGGTCTTGGTAAATCTGCCTCTCCCAGCACTTGAAAATAGTTAAACCATCTGAAGAACAAGTTGGAGAGGTTTGTAAACCCACTGTTGAGCCTTGCCCTTTAGATTTTGTGACACTGTAATTCATTGCACCTGACTGCAGGAGCCATTGTTCTGCGCCCAATCACATCTTCTTTCTATCCATCAGATACTCCACAAAGTATAGTAGTCCTAGCACCTTGCCGTTATGCCAGTTATTCTTCCAAGCCATGAGTATTTATTAAGGATCTCATCCTTGTCAATCAGTCTATGCCTCCGTTTCTCTACCTGCACCACAGGGTGATGATGGCTCATAAGTTGGTTGTGACCTGTAGATATAACGACAGACAGAGAAAGTGTGTGAGCAACTAGAGTTGTTGCTGTTTTCAGCTACTCTAAACGCAGGAAGAAGGGAGTCCGTCCGTTTATCCCGTTTGCTGCTGTAACTCCAGCCCCTTGCTAGGACGTGGGGCATTTTGCTGAGTGAATGCAGCCAGGCATCCGTGGAGGGAAAGAGGGACAAGGGAGGAGGGAGAGCTTTGGGGGTTTTTGTAGACCAAAAATGGATATATTAAGAAAATTGACCTCTATTACTGATCTTCTTATAAGTTTGAATACAACTTTTAATTTTCCTGAGTCCCAGAGGTTTCATCTACCTGGGGGATAAAACATCTCTGCTGCCTTTTTCTTTTTTTTTATTTATTTCTATATTTGTATTGTCTGCATGCAAGTTTGTGCACCCGTGACGTGCAATGCCGCAGAGGTCAGAAAAGGGCGTCGGATTCCCCTGGAACTGGAGTTCTCCTGGAATTGGAGTTTCAGACGGTTCTCGGCCGCCATGTGGGTTCTGGGGATTCAACCCTGGTCCTCTGCAAGAGCGGTCGGAGCTCTTAACCACTAGGCTATCTCTCCAGCCCATCTGCTGCCTTTTTCAAGGAAGCGTTGGTAGACATAAATGAAGAAAAGAGTATAAGGAAAAGACAGCAATGCCCAAATTTGTCAGCAATAGGACTTCTGGAGGAGAAGGATGGAGGAACAGAGATCTACATAATCTTGGGTGCAAAGTCACAGAGCAGGTGAGAGTAGGTAGGCAGCACCAGGCACGGACCCCCGGGAGCAAGGTGGGGGGACCAAAGGAGCTGTGTGCAATGAGGATTTGAGAAGCTGATATTCAATAAAACAGTGTGGAAAGGGGAGTTATTATGGGAAACAAGCTATACATTTGTATGAAATATAATCATATTTTATAATATTTATTGAAATATTTGAGGATCATAATGGATAAAATATATGTAAACATTCTGTGAGATGCAAAAAAGACTTATTCCTTTGTTAAAGAATAAAATTATCTAGTATTTTAAAGCTATTACCATGAATTCACTCCAAACTTTAAAATTTGGAGAATGTAGAGTTCATGCTTAAAATAATTCTATCCAAGTGTTCACATCCTAAAAAATCTTAGATTTTTTTTTCTTTTTTGGAAGGAGTCTTGTTTGAGACAGGGTCTCCCTGTACCCTTAGCCAGCCAGTTCTAACTCAAAATGTACACCAAGCTGGCCTTGGATCACAGAGGTGGTTCACAGAGATCCCCCAGCCTCTGCTGGGATTAAGGCACGTACAACAACGCCTAGCTGTACATTCCTAGATCTTCAATGCACTTCAAATTCTTTGTGGATGAAGGGAGGTTTAAATAAGTTAAATATATGCTTAATTCTTCAGCAGTAACCTTAAAGCCAAGTTCCAACCAATAATAAAAATCATGAGAGTAATTTAATCACTTTATGTCATCTGTTTCCTCTAACATCTATGCTATTACACACATTATTAGTACTATCTCAGGAGTTCTGTCCATATTCTCAGTTTTACATCTTAAAATGACAACTTACTTTTTTTTTTTTTTTTTGGTATTTTTGGCACAGGGTCTCCCTATAGTCCCAGCTGGCCTGGAGCTCACTCTGTAGACTAGGCTGGCCTTGAACTCACAGAGTTCTGCCTGCCTCTGCCTCCCAAGTGTTAGGATTAAAAGATGCGCCACCACACCTGGCTGACAACTTACTTTTTTCACACCCAAAAGAAATGAAGTGCTACTTCATTAAATTAGATCCTCCTCAGTCTCATCTACAACTTAGAACCCCCTGGAAGCCTTTTCAAATAGGCCCACATGTGATTCCTCTCCAGGGCCCAACTTCAGCTCCTTTACAGAAGGGCTCAGGTGTAGACAAAATCCTGAAGACTCCCCAAGAGGAGCTCTGTCTTTTGATTTGTCATGTCCAAATATCTCAACTGAATTTCATTGGCTGACTTTATGTAATGCTAAGATTGTTTTTGTCTTGGTGAGGCAAAGAATCCAATTATGGGTCTTGAACATGCTAGGTAAGCACTCTACTGCTGAAGTGCCGCCATAGTAAATGAATCATTTTTAAAGGGGGCAAAGTCATGAGTCATTGAAATACAAGATGAATCCGTGTTGAATATTTTATTTGTTTCATTAGTTCATAAGGTGCTACCACTGCCTCAAAAAAGAATTTGTAGAACAGACCTAATGTAAGCCAAGGGATTGGCAAACTATAGCCCAAAGACTGACTACCACCTGTTTTTGTATACTCTTCAGGCTAGATAATTTTTTTTACATTTCTATATGGCTGGGAAAGATTTTAAAAGGTATGCTATTTTCTATCATGAAATATATATATATATATATGTATGTATGTATATATTCAACTCAAATTCAGTGTCCATAAACAAAGTTTTGCTGAATACAATCATGACCGTTCATTGCACACAGTCTTAATTAACTACTTTAGAGGTGCAACAGTATGCTTAGTAATGTTTCTAGGCATATCCTGACAAAAATATTGGCTACTTAACCCACTTCAAAAAAGTTTGTCAAAGCACTAAATAGACTCCGTGGATATTAGAAAGAGGAGAGAGAACACAAAGTTGGGAGGGAAAAATAGGGGCTAGGAAAGGAGTTAGAGAGGAGGGAATGGAGTGGATTAAATGCACGTTATATGTATGTATGAATACTAAATAAAATTTTCAGTGCCCAAAAGCACTGGCCACTGTTTCAGAGGACACAGTTTCTCTTCCCAGCACCCACTAACAACTGTTGGTAACTCCATTTCCAGGAATCCCAAGCCCTCTTCTGGACTCTGTGGGCACTGTGTGACATGGGTGCATTACATACAGGCAAAACACTCATACACATAAAATAAAAACAGTAAATCAAAAAAAAAAATTAAGAGGAGAGAGTTTTCAATTTAAAAAAAATTAAGTTTGCTACATCTATGAAGCAATCAGGAATGCTGACACAAAATTGCAAATTGATGCAAAACCCATCAAAATCTATGGGGCAATAAGTGCAGTCTTGGAAACACTTTCATTGGGGGAAAATCAATGTCATCTTCATCAGATAAAGTCTGCTGGTGTCTCTACAGACTGGAATTATTTGCATCACCATTAGTTTTCTACAGCTTATGCAGTTAAATAGCTCAGTCAGAGACAATGAAAAGCACAGCATCCTCTAAAATTAGAAGATCCCCAGTGAGCTACTAGGTGATGCTCAGCAATTCATTGGAAAGACACTAATCTTTCAAACTCAAAGTTTTTTCACAATTTTTCCTGACACGGACCAAACTTCATTAACTTTTTCAGCATATCAGAGAGAGATTCAGACAAGAGCTCATTTCACTCTAACTACACTTGGGTCAGGGCCAGATCTCCTATCTGTTTTATAACACATCTCTGCTTGCTGTAGGAACTTGGCACATACCACTAACTGCCCACTGGATTACTAACTGAACACTAGCCCCTCACTCTAAATGTCCCATTTTCAGACCAACGCAGTCATCAGCAGACATGTTGTAAGGGACCAAAGCGGATGTCCAGGCCCTGCTTTTGGGCATGTATATTCCCAGCGCAGTCACATCCAAGCCAATAAGGATGGATCATGGAGGTCTGATTCATTTCCAATTTTATAACTTTTACTTTACAAAAAGTAAATGCATCGGGGGCTGAAGAGATGGATCAGAGGTTAAGCACACTGGCTGCTTGTCCAGAGGACCTGGGTTCAGTTCTCAGCACCCACTCAGCTGCTAACAACCATCTGTAACTCCAGTTCCAGAGGATTCAGTGCCTATCCTGGCCTCCAAAGGCATTGCATGACATGAGTGCACTTACATATATGTCGAACACCCATACACATTTAAAACATTTCAAGTAAATGTAGCATTCTCTAAAACATTTCAAGTAGATGTAGCATTCTCTAAAACATTTCAAGTAGATGTAGCATTCTCTAAAACATTCACTCGCGCTGTTTCCTCTGTTTATGAGTACAAAAAAACTGTATAAAATCTAAATCTTTTCACATCTTCTGAAATGCCTTTTTTGCTTTTAAGTCACTGCAATTAAAATTAGTAGTCATTGCAATTAAAAAAGAATCTCATTAAACACATCTTCAGGCCGGGCGTGGTGGCGCACGCCTTTAATCCTAGCACTTGGGAGGCAGAGGCAGGCGGATCTTTGTGAGTTCAAGGCCAGCCTGGTCTACAGAGTGAGTTCCAGGACAGCTGGGGCTACAGGGAGACCCTGCCTCAAAAAGACCAAAACAAACAAACAAAAAAAAAAACCACATCTTCAGTATTTTTCATGATATGCTTGAAAGAAAAAGCAAAGCTAATTTTGTGAAGTAAACGAGTTTTTTTTTCTTTAAATTTTTTTTATTATTTTTTATGTTTAGTTTTACTTGTTCTTTTTTTTGATGTAGGTTTGTGTCCATAGTTCGTGCAATGCGGGAGGTCAAAAGAGGGGCATTGGGATTCCCCCTGGAACTGGAGTTAAAAGGGCCTTTTGGACCTGGAGAGATGGGCCTACAGCAGTTAAGAAGCACCGCTGCTCTTACAGAGGCCCCCGGTTGTGATCCCCAAGACCCACAATGGCGGGCCGAGAGCCCGTGCTGAAACTGCCAGATTCCAGGAGTAAGCTCCAGTTCCAGGGAATGCCGGCCACCGCTCACTGACCTCCGCGGCATTGCAGCACACGGGTGCAACACGATTGCATGCAAGACAGTACATTTGATAACAGACATAGAATAAATAAAAAAAATAAAAAAAAAAAAAAGACAATTCTTGCTGCCATGTGGGTGCTGGGAAATTGAACCCGGTCGCTCTGCAGAGCAGTCGGCCTCTTAACCCACTGAGCCAGCTCTCCAGCCCCAACAGTTTTCTAATTTGTATAAAATATTTGCATTATCTTAAAAATACCTCTTTGTAGTTCACAGTCAAACTCGTTTGAGGTTGTTATCCAGAGACTCTCTCTAGAAGCCAGGTGTTTATCTTCAACAAACACATGTTAGATTTTTGCAAACAATCAGCTTGTGCTTCTTCAAAATGCAAATAATTTGTGCTTCCTAATTTGTTATTTCCTATCTTCTATTTGGCTTCACTTACCACATTCCTAAAATAAGCAGGATGCTTCTTTTTTGGGGGGGGTCTTTTTGAGACAGGATCTCCCTTTAGTCCAAGCTGGCCTGGAGCTGGCTCTGTAGACCAGGCTGGCCTTAAACTCACAGAGATCCACCTGCCTCTGCCTCCCAAGTGCTGGCATTAAAGATGCTTCTTATAAGATCTATCCACTAGTGCATTTACATGCCTCCTAAGCCTCCTGCATGTCCCTTTGGCAGCACTGTGTATATTCCCAATTAGGTAAGTCATGTTTGGATGTTGAAAGCCTGAGACAAAGGCTGGACCTGCCGCACT
>VZQC01014444.1:19551-126311 GCA_009823505.1 Rhizomys pruinosus
ATACATCTGACAAAGCATTGATTTCCAGAATATATAAACTACTCAAAAAACAAAGAAAAAAGAAAACAAATAACCCACTCAATAGATGGAGCAAAGAACTGAACAGAGACTTTACAAGTGAGGAATTAGAGATGTCTAAGAAACACCTCAAGAACTGTTCAACATCACTAATCATTAAGGAAATGCAAATGAAAACCACTTTAAGATATCATCTTACTCCAATAAGACTGGCTAGGATTAAGAAAACAAATGATACCAAGTGCTGGAGAGGTTGTGGGGAAAGGGGAACACTCATCCACTGCATACATGTAATTTAGTCAGAGCAATATGAAAAGTTATCATACCAGACAATTAAGGAAAGATATGTTTTATACAGGTTGTAGCCATAGGTAAGGTTTCTCATTAGTGAGAAATATCTCAAAGAAGCTAGCTGGTTTTATAGAGGCAGATAAACAAAGGGGTTGCCCACACTTCTGATGGGAATCATGAGAAGCAATGGTTAGCAAGTCACAGAGAAGTAATGCATAGAAAGGTAGACCTCTGTAGTTAAATATCACTTCTCACATCAGAAAGAAAAGCATTTCAAAAAATTGAATTATTGGGTTTGGTCGTGACATCATTCTAGTGGCCTGATAAAAGCCTGAGTAAAGTTTAACATCATCCAAGCCATTTTTTTAACAGAGGTAATATTTCCCCCACCCAATGTGTCTCGCAGATTGGTGGGGCTGTGTTGTGGTTTGAATAAGAATGTCCTCCCATGGGCTCCAAGTATTTGGACACTTTGTTCCCAGTTGGGGGTGCTGTTTTGGGTTGTCTTAGAAGGTGTGGCCATGCTGGAGGAAACACGTCACTGGGGGCGGGCTTAGAGAGCTCTGAAAGCCTTGCCGATCTCCAGTCCCTCTCTCTGCTTCCTACACCCACTTGAAGAGGTGAAGCTCTGCTTTCTGCTCCTTCTCCAGCACATCCAGCCACCACGCCTCCCCACCATGATGGACTCTAATTCCCCTGGAACCATCAACTGAAAGCTCAAATAAATTCTTCCTTTTATCAGTTCCCTGGTGGTTCTATCACAGCAACAGAAAAGTGACTAAAACAAGCTGGGAAAGGGGAATGGAGTACTTTTTAATAAGAGGGCACTGATAATATAAAGTTACAAGAGTAATTCCATTATATGCAGGACAATCTTACACAGCTGCCAAGTCATCTGTTTCCAACAAGGCTTATTCAAGTCTCTTTTAGACATACTATATGTACATTGCAACAATGCAATGTATAACAACACTTCAATGTGAAACAATTCAATATATGTATACTATGAGTACTGAGGAAATAGAACCTCCACACCCCCCCAAACACTAATTCCCATATGTTGGGGCTTTTCATGCTCTTCTAGATATTTTGAAACATATCATAGATTGTTGTAACCAATATTTAATCTACTATTCTATAGAAAACAAGAACTAATTCTAGTCTCTAATGAGGTTATGTTGCCTCTTAGCTATCTTCTTTGCAGAGTCCCAGCCTTTAGTGTAAATTATTCTAGTCCATTCTTTCATCTCTAAGGTCCACATTTTCATTCCTATAAGTGAGTGAAAATTTGGTATTTTTTTCTGTAACTTGACTTTTTCCAATTAACATAATGTCTTCCAGTTCTATGTTGCTTTAATCATAGGATTTTATTATTTTTATTCTTTTCTATAAAATTATTCTTTTATTTATTTATTTATTTTTGGGTTTTGTTTTTTGTTTTTTTTGGTCTTTTTGAGACAGGGTCTCCCTGTAGTTCCAGCTGTCCTGGAACTCACTATGTAGACCAGGCTGGCCTTGAACTCACAGAGATCTGCCTGCCTCTGCCTCCTAAGTGCTAAGATTAAAGGCATGCACCACCACACCCGGCAAAATTATTCTTTTATTTAGAAAGATTTATTCTTTTATATAAAATATTCATTGTATGACTATACCATATTTTCTTTATCCATTCATCCTGTATGGACACCTTGATTGATCCCAGATCTTGGCTGCTGTGAATCCTGTTACACTCAACATGGAGAGCAGATATCTCACATTTTCTACATCATCTCACTTCCTTTGACTATATAGCCAATAGCAATATTGCTCAATTTATGGTACTTCTACTTTTATTTTATTTTATTTTATTTTATTGGTCTTTTTGAGACAGGGTCTCCCTGTAGCTCTGGCTGTCCTGGAACTATGTAGACCAGGCTGGCTTTGAACTCACCAGGATCCACCCACCTCTGCCTCCCAAGTGCTAGGATTAAAGGCGTGTGCCACCAGTTTTTTAAGTAGTCTCCATTCTGTTTTCCATAATAGCTGTACTAATTTATATTTCCACCAACTACTTATGAGGTTTTTTTTTCTCTGCATCATCGCCCATATATGTTAGCTTTTTATTTTATAATACTCACTTAAACTAGGGTGAGATGCTATCCTTTTTTAATGTATTTTTATTGAACTTTTGTGCATTTCATACGATACATCTTAATCATATTTAGACCTCCCCCCATCTGTACCCACACAGCATACTCATTGGATTTCTTGCATTTGATCCTATGTATAAGGCCTATTGAAGTCAAGTTTGTATCCCCCAGATGTCCCTCAGTGTGAGGTCATCCACTGGAACCTGTTCAGCATCACTTCCTTAAAGAAAATCAGCTCTCCCTCACTCAGCAGTGATCAGCTGTCAGCAGTTCCTCAGCTCAATTTGTAGCCTTCTGCCCATCCCAGTTCTATGCTGGGTTTTCGTCTGATTGAGTCTGCATGGCTCTTGTGCATGCTGTCACCGTTGCTGTAGATTCATATGAACAAGTTACCAGAAGCCTGGAAGAATCTATTTCTTTTTTTTTTATTTATTTATTCTTTATGTGTATGAATGTATTTTCTGCATGCAGGTTTGTGCACCCGTGTCATGCAATGCCGCAGAGGTCAGAAGAGGGCGTCGGATTCCCCTGGAACTGGAGTTAAAGACGGTTCTCAGCCGCCATGTGGGATCGAACCCAGGTCCTCTGCAAGAGCAGTCGGTGCTCTTAACCGCTCGGCTCTCTCTCCAGCCCCGAATCTATTTCTTTATGGCCATTCACCATCCCTGGCTCTTACAATCTTTCCCATCTTTAACTCCAGTTCAAGGGGATCTGATACCTTGTTCTGACCTCCTTGCGGAGATGGCATGCACATGGTACACTTAGACACATGCAGGAAAAACACTCATGCACATAAAATAAATCTTTTTACAAAAGAAATAGCTATTCTGAGCTTTAACCCATTTCTTTTTCTTATTTTTTTATTTTTTATTTTTATTTTCTTTTTTGTATGTGTATGAGTGTACTGTCTGCATGTAGGTTTGTGCACCCATGTCGTGCAATGCCGCAGAGGTCAGAAGAGGGTCTCGGATTCCTCTGGAACTGGAGTTCTCCTGGAATTGGAGTTACAGACGGTTCTTCGCCGCCATGTGGGTGCTGGGGATCGAACGCGGGTCCTCTGCAAGAGCAGTCAGAGCTCTTAACCGCTAGGCTATCTCTCTAGCCCCGTAAGCTTTAACCCATTTCTTAATTGGACTATCTCTGTATATTCTGGATATTAATCCCTTATCAGATGAATGGCTTATAGACACTTTCTCCTTTTCTACAGGCTGTCTCCTAATACTTAATTATTTCCTTTGTCATGAAGTAATTTCTAGGCTTATATAATCTCATTTGTACATTTCACTTTTGTTACCTGTGCCTTGAGGATACTGTCCAAAAAAGTTTTGCTTATACCAGTGTCTTGAAGGGTTTCCTTTATGATACTTACACTTTCAGGTCTTTGATCCTTTTTGAGTTTATGTATAGAGAGAGGTTTAAAAAAAATCTAGTTTCATTCTTCTGCATAAATATATCCCATTTGGCCAGCACCATTTATCAAAAAGACTGTCCTGGGCTGGAGAGATGGCCTAGTGGTTAAGAGCTCCGACTGCTGTTGCAGGGGACCAAGGTTCGATCCCCAGAACCCATAAGATTGGGGCCTGCTGCCCATTTCTACAGTTCTAGTCTGGGATTTTTGTCTGCTTGAGTTTGCATGGGTCCTGTGCATCATACTGTCACCATTGCTGTAAGTTCATATAAACAAGGTCCCAAAAGCCTGCGTGACTCTATTTCCATATGATCATGCACCTCCTCCTTTGTCTCTTAGAATCTTTCTGCCCCTTCTTCCACAATGGTCCCTGAGCCCTGGGTGGGTGAAGTTTAATATAGGAGTCCTGTCCAAGGACCCACACTCTGCAAACTCTTATTCTCTGCACTTTGCCCATATAATTGTATTAATTGATAATACAAAAGGTCTGCCATTTTTACTTCCCTGAGATAGACCCACCTGATTCCTGGGTATGACTTTTCTGATGTTATGTTGGCTAAGAACTGTCTGTAACTCCAGTTCCAGGGGAATCTGACACCCTCTTCTGACCTCCTCAGCACTGCACAACACGGGTGCACAAACCTACATGCAGACAGTACATTCATACACATAAAAAATAAATAAAAATTTTAGCCGGGTGTGGTGATGCATGCCTTTAATCCTAGCACTTGAGAGGCAGAGGCAGGCGGATCTTTGTGAGTTCAAGGCCAGCCTGGTCTACAGAGTGAGTTCCAGGACAGCTGGGGCTACAGCGAGACCCTGTCTCAAACAAAAAAAAGACCAAAAAAAAAAATTTTTTTTTAATTTTTTAATTAAAAAAAAAGAGACATTGGGTATCTCTTTAGTACCCAGCTGGCCTGGAGTGGCACTATGTAAGACCAGGCTGGCCTCATACTCACAGAGACCATTGTCTTTTCTGCTTCCGTGAGTTGCTGGGATGAAGGCATGTAACCACCCCATGCTGCCCCGTAGGCTAAACCTTTTAAAATCATTCAGCTTTAACTACTTGGCTACTAAAGATAGACAAAGACACAAAGGCAAAAACAATGGGGGAGAGAAATAGGGGGAAGAGGGAGAGAGTAGGAGAGGAGAGAGAAAGGAAAAGACAAGGTAGGCAGAGAGATAAGAGGAGGAAGAGAGAATAAACTCCAAACATAGAAACATCAAAAAAGTCATACCCAGGAATCAGTTGGGTCTATCTCAGGAAGCAAAAGATGTGCAGCCTTTTGCATTATCCAATTAATCAATTAATGGGCAAAGTGCATGAGAAATAAGAGTTGCAGGGGGACTGGAGAGAGATGGCCTAGCGTGTAAAAGCGCGACTGCTCTTGCAGAGGACTACCGGTGTTCGATGCCCAGCCCCACATGGGTGGCCGAGAATCTCTGACACTCCAATTCCGCAGGAGACCCAGTTCTCAGGGGAATCCAACACCTCTTTCTGACCTCCGCGGACATTGCACGACAAGGGTGCACAGACCTTGCAATGCAACAGTACATTCATTCACATACAGAAATAATAAAATTAATTAAAAATAAAAAAAAAGAGTTGCAGAGTGTGGATCCGTGTGGACAGAACTCCTAGTATTAACGTTCAACCAACCCACTGGGCTCAGGGACCAGTGTGGAAAAAGGGGCATGAAAGAGTCTAAGAGCCAAAGAGGAGGTGCTATATCATATGGAAAGTAGAGTCCTATGCAGGCTTTTGGGACCTTGTTTATATGAACTATAAGCAATGGGACATGTGCATGCTCAGAAAGACCCATGCGAATCAGGCGTTATATATAATATACCTAGACAAACAAAAGTGGCAAATGGGCAGCAGGCCCAATCTTAGCTGAAAATGGGCAGCTGATTACTGCTGGAGTAAGACCAATTGTCTTTAGAGGGATGGACCATAGATAAACTAGCTTACCAGCCTCCCAGTGATGAACGACACAAGCAGCGTATGGAACACTGACTTGATTCATAGGCCTTAAATAGAATGAACAGAAGCAATGAAATCCAGAGGGGGGAGTATGGGGGCATAGCCATGAGAAGAGGCTAGAGGATAAGTAAGGTGTTGTCGTATGAAAACACAAAAATCAATTAAAAATGTCACAAAAATCAAAAAGCATGTGGAAACAGGAAAAAGTTTTATATTTATGGATGAATATGAGTTGATCCATGGCACCCCTACATGCATCTATACAGCACTGTATAAAACTTAAAATTCTGTAAACGTTGTATGGATACAAAAATCAACATGCAAGAATTTTTTTTTTCTTTTTGAACCAAGGGTTTCCCGTGCAGTTCTAGGCGTGTCCTGGAACTGAACTTTGTAACAGGTCGGCCCTTGAACTCACAGAGATCTGCCTGACTATCTGCCCACTCCTGGTGCTAGATAAACGTGTGCACAACATAGCCGAAACATGCAAGACTATTTTATACACCAATAATGAGCTTGATAACAAATGAATCAAGAAAAAAATCTACGTCATAGCTACAAAGACTAACATTTTGGGAGTACTTGTAACCAAAGAAGGTAGAACGAATCCACTCCACTGCAATGAAAATTATAAAATATTAAAAAAATTCTGGAGAACATACAAAAAATATAATTTATGCTCATAGATCAGAAGAAAGTGTTAAAATGACTATATTTTCCAAAACAATCTAAAATACTGGCATTCTCCACAGAGATAGCAAAAACAGTCCTAAAATACTTGTGGACCGACAAAGCCTCAGCGTAGCCCAAGCAATCCTGAGGAGAAAACCCTGATGCCTGACTTCAAAGCACAGCTCAAAGGGATAGTAACCCAAACAGCATGGTACTGGCATAAAAATTGACACACAGACCGATCAAAGACATCTGGAGACATACAGTTGACTAAATTTGTGGGATCAGGGGAGGCACTGTAGTGAAAGCACTTTACCCACTGAGGTACATTCCTAACCCAGCATAATTAATTTTGATAGAACGACCAAGGACTATATTGGAGAAGATAGTCTTTTTTTTTCCTAAAAAATTTGAAAAACTTTTTTTTTTTTGGTCTTTTTTTTGTTTGCTGCCGGTCTCGCTTAGCCCCCGCTGGTCCTGGTACCCCACTCTGTGCCCAGGCTGGCCTTGAACCCACAGTCTCCCGCCTTTGCCTCTGCCTCTCAAGTGTCTAGGACTTAGGCATGCCCACCACACCCGCTCAGCTGTTTTTTTTTTTTATGTGTTGCCTGTCTTTTTGCGGCATGTAGTTTGTGCCCCCCGTGTTGTGCGTGCTGGGGGTCCGGAGGTTCTCAGTCCCCCTGGAACTGGAGTTCCAGACAGTTTCTTAGCCACATAAATCAAGAAAAGTCATACCCAGGAACAGGTGGGTCTATCTGGGGAAGTAAAAATGGCAGACCTTTTGTATTATCAATAATACAATTAATATGGGCAAAGTGCAGAGAATAAAGGTTTGCAAGTGTGGGTCCTTGGACAGGACTCCATATTAAATCAACTCCACCCAGGCTCAGGGACCATTGTGAGAAGAAGGGGCAGAAAGATTCTAAGAGCCAAGAGAGGTTGCATATCATATGAAATAGAGCACGCAGGATTTGGGACCTTGTTTATAGAACTATCAGCAATGGTGACAGTAATGAATGCACAGACCCAGGCAAACTCAAGCAACAAAACCCAGCATAGAACGGTAGAAATGGGCAGCAGGCCCCAATCTTATGGGTCCTGGGGATCGAACCTTGGTCCCCTGCAACAGTCAGTCCTACTTTTACCACTGGCCCACTCTCCAGCCCAGGCAGATCTTTTTGATAAATGGTGCTGGCCAAATGAGATATATTTAGGCGAAGAATGACCTTGATTTTTTTTTGAAACCTCTCTCTCATACATAAACTCCCAAAGGATCAGACCTGCAAGCTGTCCGTCTCCTATAAAGGACAACCCTTCCAGACTCTGGTCATCAGCACCAACTTTTTTGGACCGTTCCCTCAAGGCACATGTACCACTCAGGCTAAGTGACTATGTACAAATGAGATTATATTAAGCACTAGAAATTCTTCATACAAAGGAAATAATTAAGTATATAGAGACAGGCCGGAAAAAGATGAAACGGGAAATTGTGTCTATAGATCGCATTCATCTGTATAGGGATTAATACCAGAATATACGAGATTAGTCACAATTAAGAAATGGGTTGTAAGGAGTGTTTTTCTTTTATTAATCTTCGGGCTAGGAGAGATATATAGCTAGCGGTTTTAATTATTTTTAGAGCTCTTCGCTCATGCAGAGGGTACCCGCTGTTCGATCCCACCACCCCACATGGCGGCGACAGAACCGTGCTGTAACTCCCACATTCCTAGGAGCGAACTTCAGGTTCCATGAGGAAATCCGAGAAGCACCCTCTTTGATACCTCTCGGCATTGCACGACGGGTTGCAGAAACATACATTCAGACAAAAAAAATACTCAACAATACAAAAAAGAAAAAAAATAAGTAAAATAAAAAAATAAGAAAAAAGAAATGGGTGGTTCTTATAATAAAGCTTCAGAATAGCTTTTCTTTGTGTAAAACGATTTGTTTTTATGGGCATGAGTTGTTTTATCCTTCGCCTTGTGTCTAAGTTACCTAATCGTGCGATGCCATTCCGCAAGGAGGACAGAACAATGCTGTGTCATCAGATCCCCTTAACTGGAGTTATTAAGGATGGGAAAGATGTAAGAGGCCAGGGGGGTTGATGGCCATAAAAATAATTGTGGAGTGATGGTCCTGGAGAGTCGAGGGCTGTAAGAGAGCCGCTAGCGGTTTAAGATCACCGACTTGCTCCTTGCAGCGGACCTGGGTTCGATCCACAGTGCGCGGTTTGAAGAGAACGTCTTTAACTCCAGTCCAGGGGATATCCGACGCTCCTCTTTCTGAGCCGGTCGGCGGGCATTACATGGGCACGAACAGGGGTGTTGGACAAAACGTCCATGGCAGGCATAGAATAAATCGTACATAAGGAATAATAAAATAATAAAAAAAAGAAACAGTTATCTCCAGGCTTCTTCGGTGAATTTTCGTAATAGAAATCTACAAGCAACCAGTGGCAGCATGCACAAAGCCATCAGACTCCAACAGACGAAAACCAGCAAGAGACTGGGAGGGCAAAGGACTCAAATTAGTGAGGATCTGCTGTGCCAGCTTACATGCGGCTGGTGAGGTGAGAGTCTGATTTTCTTAAGGACAGTATGCTTGAACAGGTTCAGCGAGTGGGATGTGACGACTCACACACTGAAGGACCATCTGTGGGAACAAAACTTGACTTCAATAGGCCTTATACATAGGATTCAAATTGTCAAGACAAGTAATCCAATGGTATGCTGTGTGGGTACAGATGGGATTTGTTTGGATCTAACATAATTAAGATGTATCGTAGAAATGCACAAAAGTTCAATAAAAATACATGATAAAAAAGGTACTATATCTCACCCTAGTTTAAGTGCGTATTATAAAATAAAAAAAGCTAACATCCACTAATGGGCTTTGTTGTTTTATGCAGAAGAAAAAAAAACCTCATTAAAATCCAAAGTCAGTTGGCGTTGGAAAATATACAATTAGTACAGCTTTCAATGGAAGACTCAGAAGGAGACTCTTCTTAAAAATACTGGTGGCACCGCCTTTAACAAATTAGCCACTTGGGGACGCAGAGGTGAGGTTTGTTGATCCTGTGAGTTCAAACGCCCCCTGGCTACATGTTCCAGGACTCGCCGAGCTGACGTGCGAGGACCTCTGTCTCAAAAAAGACAAACCAATCAATAAAAAAATAATAAAAAAAAGTAGAGGGTAACCATAAATTGAGCAATATTTGCATATTGGCTATATAGTCAAAGGAAAGTGAGAGATTGATTGTAGAAAATGTGAGATAATCTGCTCTCCATGTGGAGTGTGTAACAGGATTCACAGCAGCCAAATCTGGATCATCATGGTGTCCCCATACAGGATGAGATGATAAGAACTAATCATGGTTAGTCATACAATGAATTTTATGAATAAAATTGAATGATTAAAAATCGGGTAAATTTAAAAAAAAGAACAATCGTGTGTTCTGTGTGGTGCATTGCCTTTAATCTTAGCACTTAGAAGGAGGCAGAGGCAGCAGTATCTGTGAGTTCAAGGCCCAGTCTGCGGGCGACATAGTGGAGTTCCAGGACAGCGGAACCACAGGGAGACCCGTCGTCAAAAAGACCAAAAATAAAAACAAAAAACAAATACCCAAAAAAGAACGATAAGTAAATGTTAAAAGAATAATGGTAGGGAAAAGACAACAAATAAGGAAATTCGATGTCAACGCAACATAGAAGTGGAAGACGGGATGGCTGTATGGAAAAAGGTCAAAGTTACAGAAACAAAATACACAATTTCAGCCAGCTTATAGGAATGAAACTGTTGGACCTTAGAGGATGAAAGATAGGACTAGAATATTTCACTAAAGGCTGGGACTCTGCAAAGAAGATAGCTAAGAGGCAACATAAACTCTCGTTAGAGACTAGAATTATGTTCTTGTCTTTCTCTATAGACTAGTAGATTAAATATTGGTTACAACAATCTATGATGATTTTCAAACTATCTAGAAGAGCATGAAAAGCCCCACCATATGGCGAATTTAGTGTTTGGGGGGGTGTGGAGGTTCTATTTCCTCAGTACTCATAGTATACATATATTGAATTGTTTCACATTGAAGTGTTGTTATACATTGCATTGTTGCAATGTACATATAGTATGTCTAAAAGAGACTTGAATAAGCCTTGTTGGAAACAGATGACTTGGCAGCTGTGTAAGATTGTCCTGCATATAATGGAATTACTCTTTTGTAACTTTATATATATCAGTTTGCCCATCTTATTAAAAAGTAACTCCATTCCCCTTTCCCGCTGTTTTATGTCCACTTTTCTGTTGTCTGTGACAGAGAACCACCCAGGAACTGATAAAAGGAAGAATTTATTTGGACTTCCTTATTGGTAGGAATGGGTATTTCAGGGGATTGAATATGAGTCCATCTGGTGGGAGGCGTGTGTTGGCTGGATGTGTAGTGTGCTGGGATGGAGCAGATATAGCAGACGCTTCACCTCCTCAAGTGGTTGTGAGGAAGCAGACGAGAGAGGACTGGAGATACAGCAAGGCTGTCTAGGACTCTCTAAGCCTGCCCCAGTGGGACGTGTTGTCCCTTCCAGCATGTGCCACACCTTCTCTAAGATCAACCCAAAACAGCTACCCCCACCACTGGATACACAATGTCCAAATGACTTGGGACCCCATGGAGTGACATTTTATTCAACCCAACACAATCACAGCCCACCAATTGCATGACCCATTGGTAGGTGCTGGCCGGAAATATACCTCATGTTAACCACCCTGGTCTTGTGATGATGTTTCACTTTACTCAGGCTTTTTATCAGTGCCACTAGAATGATGTCACGACCAAACCCAATAATTCAATTTTTTTAAATGCTTTCTTTCTGATGTTGAGAAGTGATATTTAGACTACGCGGTGCTACCCTTCTCTGTCATTACTTCTCTGTGACTATGCTAACCATTGCTTTCTCATGATTCCATCAGAAGTGTGGGCAACCCTTTGTTTATCTGCCTCTATAACAACCCAGCTAGCTTCTTTCTGCGATCATTCTGCACGAATGAGAAACCTTACCTATGGGCTACAACCTGTAAATAAAGCAATCTTCCTTCATGCTGATGGCTCGGATAAGTCGACTTATAGTCGGCAGCGGAAAGCAGGAGGATAGGATAAGTACATGAAAAAAAAGAGAAAAAAGAATGAGGAAAAAAAGAAAAAAAAGAAAAAAGCAGNGTTGCACGAAACGGTTGCACAGACTTGCATGCCGACAGTACATTCATACACAGACAGAAATATACATAAAATTAAGGAAAAGTAATGTACATAAAAAAAGGTTTGCAGCGGGAGTTGTGTGTTCCTGGACAGGACTTCTATATTTAAACTTGCCCACCCAGCGGCCTGGCTTTCAGGGACCATTTGTGGAAGATACGAAGGGGCAGAAAGATTCTTAAGAGCCAAAAGTCGAAGGTAGGTTGTCATGATTATCTGGAATTATCGAGTTTATGCAGGGCGTTGTGGGCACCTTGTTAGATGAACTTATGCAATGGTGGTACAGTGTTGAATTTATTGCACCCCTAGAGGATCCCACGCCAAACGCAAGCTAGATCAAAAATTAATATCCCAACCTAGAACTGTGGAAATGGGCAGCAGCCCAAGTCTGAGCCGAGAAAGAGCGCGGCAGCGATGGTACTGTGCTGGCGAGACGAAGTATTGGACAAGCGTCTGTGAAGGCGTGGGTACCAGAGATAACAACGGACGATGAGCCCCTAGGGAGATTGAGGAACTTCGGCCACGAAGGGCGGGGCGGGGACCACTGTAGCTGTGACGGGGATGAGTTGAGGGCCGAAGAGAATCCAGGGACGAACGCCATGGGTAAAGCTAGGGGTGGGGAGCGCGGACATACGGTGGAGGCGAGGTCGGGGCCACAAGTGGAGTAAAAGAGGTGTCGAGGAAGGGAATGAAGTAATGCCGGGGGGGGGCGAGTGTAAAACGATCCACAAAATGGCAATGGGGGAGGGTAACGGGAAAAGTGCTACAACTAAAAAACAAAGCAATAAAAGCCAGGGGAAAGCACGGACGACTACGGGAGAGGGAGGGAGGATAGGATGCGGGTAGACAGGGAATATACCGACAGGAGCCTGAGAAAAAGCACGGGTGGAAAACTGAAGAAAGGCTGGAAGTCGCGGGGAGGCGATACAATAGCCAAAGTTGCAGGACTTGGGTGGGGCTGTTTGAGATAAGCCTCGGTTCACATTGGCAGTTCTAGGCGTGTCCTGGATATCCGCACTGTGGAGACTAGGGCGGGCCGGGTGAAAACCCGCACAAGGAGATACGGCCGTGCGGGACTGCCCGCCGGCGGGGCGGAGAGGGTGGGAATCGTAATTCGGGGGTCACCTACGACCAGGCCGCAGACTCTAGGGGCCAAGGAGGGGATGCACACAGAATGAGCGGTTAGGGAGAAGTGGAAACAAGAAAGCAAACCCGTGGAAAACAAGGCGGCTCTAGAGCGACAAACCTAACAGGGGGGGGGATGGACGGTGAGGACAGGGAAACCCAAGAAGGGAAACCAGAGTAGGACAAGAGCACTGCAAGGGAAACCCGGATAGCGCAAAAGAGGCTTAAAGAAACCTTTGGTAGAACAACAAAAAAAATAATGTGCATATTGATCAGAAGAAAGTGTTAAAATGACTATATTTTCCAAAACAATCTAAAATACTGGCATTCTCCACAGAGATAGCAAAAACAGTCCTAAAATACTTGTGGACCGACAAAGCCTCAGCGTAGCCCAAACAATCCTGAGGAGAAAACCCTGATGCCTGACTTCAAAGCACAGCTCAAAGGGAGTAACCACCAAACAGATCGGGTACTGGCACATAAATTGACACACAGACCGATCAAAGACATCTGGAGACATACAGTTGACTAAATTTGTGGGATCAGGGGAGGCACTGTAGTGAAAGCACTTTACCACAATTCCTGAGGAAACATTCCTAACCCAGCCAATTAATTTTGATAGATAGACACAAGGACATATATTGGAGAATAGGATAAAAAATGTCTTTTTTTTTTCAGTCTCAAAAAAAAAAAAAAAAAAAAAAAAAAAAAAAAAAAAAAAAAAAGGTTTAGCAGAGTTCCTTTCCATTTTAAAAGATATTTTAATACTCTCGAAAGGAATTAGTGCTTCAGATGTTCTGTAGGATTCAGCTGCAGAGCATCAGATATTAGAGTTATTTTCTTGGGAGACTTAATTACTGCTGCAGTCTCATTACAATTATTGATTTATTTCAATTTTCTGTTTCTTATTTGATCTTAAGGAAAGTGTGTCCAAAAATTTACCTGCTTCTTCTACATTTTCCAATGTGTTTCTTTATGTCATTTTCCAATGTGCTCAGAGTAGTTTCTTATAGTCTTTTACACTTCTGTGGCATCAGTTGTAATGTCCCCATTCTTAACTGTGATTTTATTTGGTTGTTCCCTTTTCTTCTTAGTGTAGCTAAATGTTTGTCAGTTTTGCTTATTTAGAAAACAACTCTTTCATTAGCTTTTTAAATTTTATGTACCTTTATCCTTGTCATTACTATGTTTCTCTTTCTAATTGTGGGTTGCCTTATTTGCCTTGCTAGGCTTGGCACGTATTATCCTTATTTGTCATTGTTCTAGCTTTAATGGGGTAGCTCACTGCTCTAACTTTCCCTCTTACTTCTGCTTTGCTGTATCTTACACATTTCAATATGTTGTACTTTCATTTTCATTTGTTTCAAGTCTTTTTATTATTTTCCTTCTAATTTGTTTAATTAACCATTGATCATTAATGGTTACTGTTCAGTTGCTATATATATTTTCCATTGTTCTTATTGGAGTCTAGTTTTATTTTGTAGTCTTCTGAAAAGATGCATGATATCATTTCAATTTTTAAAAATTCATTGAGTCTTGATTTGTGGCCTGTCATGTAATCTATCCTGGAGAACATTCCATGTGCTGGTGAGAGGAATGTCTGTCCCCCTGCTGTTGGATGAAAATGCTCCATAAATATCTGTAGTTCCATTTGCTTTATGTCCACATCCTGCCTGACATCATATACATGAAAATAAAAATGACAAGTATCCAAGACTAGATTCCCCTTAAAGTAGAAGAACATTGGGGCTGGAGAGATGGCCTAGCGGTTAAGAGCACCGACTGCTCTTGCAGAGGACCCGGGTTCGATCCCCAGCACCCACATGGCAGCAGAGAGCCGTCTGAAACTCCAGTTCCAGGAGAACTGTAGTTCCATGGGAATCCGACACCGTCTTCTGACCTCCGCGGCATTGCACGACAGGGGTGCACAGACCTGCATGCAGACAGTACATTCATACACATAGAGAAAAATAAAATAAAATGAAAAAATTTTAAAAAAAAGAACATCATTAAAAGATTAAAAATACACTCGGGAGGCAGAGGCAGGCAGATCTTTGTGAGTTCGAGGCCAGCCTAGTCTACAGAGTGAGTTCCAGGACAGCCTGAGGCTCCAGAGAGACCTTGTCTCAAAAAAAAAAAAAAAAAAAAAAAAAAGATTAAAAATAAAAAGCACTATCATATAATAATAAAATGAACATGGTCTGAGTGTTTAACGTGAATTAATTAAGGAAACAAGATGTTTGGGACAGAAAACAGAATTCAAACAGCATATAATTAACAATCAGAAATGAAATAAATTCACAGGTAGACACAAAAGTGGTCATTTTCTACAAAGAATTAGTCACATATGTTCCCTCTGATGAAAATCCTTTGTGTTATATGGACGAAAATAATATGTATTACTGCAAGCATTCTTTTTTAAACTTTATTTATTTCTTTTCATTTTATGTATATGAGTGTTTGCCTGCATGTATGTAAGTGCACCATGTGCACATAACACCCATAGAGACCAGAAGAGGGCATCATACCCCTGGGAACTGGAGTTATGAACAGTTGTTAACCATCATGTGGGTCCTGGGAGCCAAATCTGGCTCCTCTGCAAGAGCAGTAAGTGCTCTTAACTGCTGAGCTGTCACTCCAGTCCCAAGTATTCTTAACTAGAAAAGATAGCAAAAAGCACAGGTCTCAGTTAGATAAACTTAAAGCTGCTCTAAAGAGGACACTTAAGTCACTCATTTTTCTCAACGCTCGCTTTTTCACATAAATATAATCTGCAAACTTTTAATTAAATTTGAAGTTTCTAGGACTACAACTAATGAGTAAGTTAAAGAGATAATGTTTAGTTTTATTAGAATGTTTCAGAAAAATCATATACTCTTACAAAGATGGAAGTTATGTTATTTCTGCTATAATATATTATCTGAAATAGGCTGCATTCATAGACCCACATGTATATCAAAGATATTTACATTTAAATACAGACATGTAAGGAAGGAGTGATGCACATCTTGTTATCTCAGTCCCTGAGAGGCTGAGGTAGGACAATAAGCTTGAGGAGCTTGAGGCCAGCCTGGGCTACATAATGAGAACCTGTCTCAAATACAAAGCAAAAGAGAGTATATTTCACAGTATTTTAAAGCATTTTAAAATAGGAATTATTGTTATAAATTATTCTTTTTGTCTTTATTTTGTAGAACTTCACTGTTTTCAAAATGTGTCTTAACTAAGCCATATTCAAAATCACAAAGGTAAAATTATAAAATATTTGTTATGAAAAAGAAGGACTAGGTTGACTGGGTTGGAAACCTTTCACATGGAAATTTCCTGTAACTTCCTGTATTATGTGAGTGCAAATCAGAATGGCAGCTATAGAAACCACATCCCTACATGTGTAATATGTCTGGCTCTCTGTCAGTCTTTCCATTCACTCCTCATTCTTACCATAAAGACAAATGTATTCCTTGTTTCAGAAGCTTCTCTGTAAATGGGAGACTGACAACTCATATCCCCACTGAATATCAGAATGCTAATCTGCAAATCATTTCAGCATACTTTATGTAAATTATAATGCATTTCCTACAAAATAAGCATGTTTTAAATTAACTATTCTAAACCAATAGCCAGATTCTTTATGATCCTGTGATAAAAACCAGAGACAAAGTCTGGCAGACATAAAACTCTTCAATGTCAGGTCTTTAAAAGTTGCTCTATGGATTTGTTATCTAGCTGCATTATAAAGTGACTTCAAATTTAGTGGCTTAAAGAAACAATAAAACACAGTATCTCTCACAGTTTCTGGAGAAACCTAGAAGTAGCTAGATGGTTAATTCTGACTTATGGTCACTCGTGGGTTTAAGTCAAGGTGTCAATGAGAACTACTGCCCTAAGACTTTATAGGCTCTGATGGATCCACTTCTGACGTGACTTACTAGCCTCCAGGTCACTTAAAAGGCTCAGTCCTTCCTCACATGGCCTCTTGCTAAAATGCCTTGTTCTCATAACAGCTCACTGCATCCAGACATTTGGGTTGGTTTATTCATTGATGGACATTTGGGTTAGTTTATCCATTGATGAACATTTAGGTTGTCTCTGTATCTTGGCTGTTGTGAAGAATACTACAATGAACATGGAGCTGAGCTTAACGAAGATCTCAAGACAATATCTATGAGAAAAACTTCACAGACTGAATAACAAAATAAAATTTTCAAGGTAGTAATCACTACATTCAAAACAAGTGATGCACAGTAGTTACTGAAAATGTTAAATAGTGGGGGGAAATTTAAAAATGAAGTAAAATAATGATGCCAAAATTTTCCTTCTCAGGGGCTGGAGAGATGATGGCTCAGTGGTTAAGAACATGTGCTGTTCTTCCAGAGGACCCATGTTCAATTCTCAGCACCCACATGGCTAACAACTGCCTGTGACTCCAGTTCCAGGGGATCCAACACCCTCTTCTGGGCTCTGGGGGCATTGCACACACGTGGTGTACTTGCATACATGCAGGCCAAACATTCTTACACACAAAATAAAAATATATTTTTTAATTTTCTACTTGGAAATCTAAATGATATCTATCATTCCAGCTATGTCTCAGTCTAAAAAGGTAAACATAGTGAACACTTAAACTGATAAGAGGGTAAGTCTGTTGTGGTACATACCTGTAATCGCAGCACTTGGGAGGCTGAAGTAGAAGGAATGTCTTGATTTTCTTGTCTCTAAATACATAAATAAAAGTAAAAACACACTTACAAATGTGTAACTTTATTCATAATAACTTTTACTGCCATGAATTTTGCTTTCTTTCTGGTCTTTTCGAGATAGGGTCTCCCTGTAGCCCCAGCTGTCCTGGAATTCACTCTGAAGACCAGGCTGGCCTTGAACTCAAAGATCCACCTGCCTCTGCCTCCCAAGTGCTAGGATTAAAGGCACACGCCACCACACCCAGCGAATTTTGCTTTATTTCAACAAAAGAAATTGAAAGAACATTCAAAGAATTGCTCAATTTCCTTTAAATAGTTCCTTGTCTCACAAGCTACTTATTCTTAAAAGACCCTTGAAGAGTAAGAAGAGAAATGACCTAAAATACTAACTTGGAGTCATCACATTCATGCTGCATGTTTCAACAATAGACGGAAATTTTCTAACATATCTGAGTACTGAGGGCTTGAGCACCCACCCTCCCCACACCCCAATCTTCAGTAATTAGGTCAGTAATTAGGTGAGAATTTTAGCCATTATTTATAAATTGAAAAGTGTTTCTGCAATCTCACCTCTCACAGCTTCTTGGGCAGATTTCCATATTTCAATTTGGGACTCCACTGTTTTTCTGTGCTCGAGTTCTCTGTTTATGGTTTGGTTGGCTACAGTAGACAACCAAGTTGCTGTTTCCTCAGAAAGGGCTTTTGGATCCCACAGCTCCACAGGCTGGGCTACCTACTTACGGGTGGTAACTCCCGAATGTGAAGAACAGCTAGCTAACTCTACAAGTCACTCTTTTCCTATATGCATGCTCATTTGTCTTATGAAATGTGCTCAGCTAGCACCAGCATGGTTGTTTGTTTGTTTGTTTGTTATTGCTTCCTTGTCTTTCTTTTTATTTCTTCTGTGGGAGGGGTAAAAAATATTCCCTTTTCTTAACTAAATACCCAGATATTCTGTTTAACTTTGCTTTTCTTCACTTCTTGTGATTCAGTAATTTTCTTTCTAAATAGTCCCTTCAGAGCCATTATACAAAATACCTTAGAATGCATAATAACAGAACATTCTTTTTATGTTCTAGGGATTGAAAAGCCCAAGATCAAGATAGATTCTTGTATCATGAGGCCCTATTTTTCACAGCCAGCTCTGTCGTGTCCCCAAAGTGTCTCTAAAGTGAAAAGAATGAGCTAGATCTTCAGACTCCTACATAAGGACTCTAATTCTAATCAGGAGGGGTCTTCCCCACTCAGAGGCCCACTCCAACCCTGTCATCTGAGGTTAGGATTTCAATATGTGAAATTTGTGAGGAAACAAACATGCAGACCACACCAGGGAATATATCTAGCCATTTTGAGACATTTCCTGGTGTGAACATTTGGATTCCTAAATTCACATTGTTTTTAACATATCACACACACAAAAATGTTTTCTTGTCATAGCTCTGAAGACATTTTCTGATCCATTGTTCTGATGTTTTTTTACAATACAAATTATTGTATATGCTGTCTTTTGTTTATCCTTTTATAGTTATGATCTATTCTATGATCAATTTCTTTTTTAATTTTTTAAATTTACTTATTTTGTTTATGAGTGTTTTGCCTGTATGTATGTAAGTGTACCTGTGCATGCAATGCCCATGAAAGCCAGAAAAGGGCACTGAAACTCCAAAACTGCTATTGTGGATGTTTGTTAGCGAATATGTAGGTGCTGGGAACCAAACCTGGGTCCTCTGCAAGAGCAAGCAGAGCTCTTAACCACTAAGCCATCTCTCCAGCTCTATGATCAGTTTTTAGCTGTTTTTTATATCATTTTTTAATGATTTCCTTCTGTAATCTTGTCAACATTGGCCTGATCTTTTCAGTCATATTTGCTTCATATTAACTTTTTAATAAATAAGTCTATCATTTAAAAACACAAGATGGTTTATATTTCCAGGAAAATTAAACAAACGTGTTTTTTTATCTACTCCCTCCTGCTAAATACAGCTAAATACCATGGACCTTCTTTACAAAACTCTGGAAAGTAAGGAGGAGCCAGGCCAGGTGGGGACTTTGGGACCTAAGAAATGTCATAGTGATGAGGCTCTTTCTTCTTGATTCATATGTCCTAGACTGAAAAAGTACTTGAAAAAAAGAACTTTGCAACAAAACTCATAAGCAGTTTAGAAGAAAAGAAACAGATTGGAATAAAAAACTTTGTGAACCATGAATCTGACAAAGGGCAAGTGGATAGGATATATAAGCAATTCCCCAAAATTAAGTTGTCTCCCTGACCTGCCATGGTTAATGTATTTCTCAACTCTCACCAGAGAAGCTTCCTTCAGCAGATAGTGATTAACACAGTGAACCACAACTGGCAAACGTGCAGATAACAAAAGGCTGTAACTGATTATCCCTGAATATCCAACCTCTGCCTCCGGAGACTCAGAAGTCACTGTGGAAGAGGAGGTGGAAAGATTGTAGGAGCTAGAGGAGGCAGATGACCACAGGGAAACAGAGCTTTCCAGACAGCTGGTAAATTACTGATGTGTATTTCAACCATTGTGACAATTTACACCACCCCCACACAAGCTCAAGCCAGACAAAATCCAGCATAGATATGGGGACGTGGTAAGAAGCCTCAACTCTTCCTGAGGAGCTGTGGGCTACCAATGGCTGCTGGAGGGTGAAGAGCCAGTCTCCTTTAAGGGTGAGACTCTTGGTAGGTTGACCAGGCTCCGGTGGATGAGGCCACACCGAAGGGCATTTGGGGACACAAGTTCAACTCTATAGGCATACATATATACATATAGAGTACATAAAACTGGGCAGGGATAGTAGGAGGTACTGATGGGGGAGGGGAATCTAAATTTGATCAAACTATCCTGTAAGAAAGTCACAAAAGTTCAATTAAAAAAAAACTGAACAGTTAAATATACATTAGAAAAAAACCAGTAAGAATGGACATGTTATGCAGCTCAAATCAGAAAAGTCATTGTTGATCCCAAGAATTAAATTCTAAAAATATAATGGAGCAAGTTTGATTTGGAGGCAGTGCTTAAAAGTCCCCTAACAGTCTTTCTCCTTGTTGTCTTATTAAAGTTTAAAGTAAAGTGGAAAATGGGATTGGCTGGGTGAAAAAAATGAGACAGTAGTTTTCTGATTTATACCCGCCATAAATATTGAATATGAGGTTAAAAAAAAAAAAGAAATGGTATCTATAAACACAAAGAAAATCCACAAAGCACAATGACTCACAGTCATCGAAGAAACCATGAGCATATATTCCTATGCATTTCAGAGGTTGTTCTAGTCTTCAATTGCTGTGACAAAACACTCTGACCAACACCAACTTGGGGAGGAAAGGGTTTATTCAGCTTACATCTCCTGGGTCACAGCTCATCACTTAGGGAGCCCAAGGCAGGAACTCAGGGCAGGAACCTGGAGGCAGGAGCTAAAGCACAGGCCATGGGGGAATGATGTTTCCTGGCTTGCTACCCCAGCCCATGCCCAGCCTGCCCTCTTATACAGTACACAACAACCTGCCCAGGGTGGCACAACCCATAGTGGCCTGGGCCCTCCCACATTGCTCAACAATCAGACAATACTCCACAGATGTGGCCACAGGCCAATCCAATGGAGCCAATTCCCCAATTGAGGTTCCCTCAACCCAGGTGTGTCAAGTTCACACTAAAGCTATCCAGCACAGAGGTACTTGAGTATCTGTTTTTATGAATCATAACTTTTAAGTTTTTATCATGTACAACATGTTTCAAATATATGTGCATTATGGGATGGGTATAATGATACAATTAAAATATGCATTACTTCAAAACAAGAAAGAATAGACATGTCACATAGGATGAACAGATGGCCTATTGGCCCACGAAAAGATAGTCAACATCATTATTTGTGAATGTAAAAACCACACTGAGATCTCACTAAATGCCTATCAGAATAGCCCAAAGAAACCTGGGAACAGCACACATGCTAGAGAATACAAACTGGATCACGTACACCATGCCAGTACAAATGCTACGTGAAAAAAAATTGACAGTTTCTTCTAAAACTAAATACATAACAGAAAGAGTGAGAGTCAGTGGGTAGGAGAAGTGCTGCGAAATGGTGTCTTCTGGATAGGGCTTACCTGCTTCCATTGTGAGGACAGAGCAGCTACGGCTATCTGTACAAGCTCTGCACAGCAGAAAAGACAGCAACGTAGGAGAGGGACTAGTGAAGAAGAAGGGGAGGTCATCACAAGTGTTAGGGCATAAAAGAGAGTGATGAGGGGGTTAATAGGATCACAATACATTTTACACATGTATGATACAGTCCAAAAGAAAAAATGAAAAGAATAAGCAAAGTACACAATTGTCAGGCAAGCTATTCAATCCCGGGCATTTATTATAAAGAAAAACTTGTTCATGTAAAACCTGTTCATGAATATGCATGGCAGCTGCATTCACAGATGTCAACACAAGCAAAGAACCACAAGTTCTTCTGCAGGTGCATGGTTAAACCACCTGTGGTTTACCAAAGTCATGTACAAAAGGAACAGACCAAGACTGCAACAGAACAGTTGGGACGAACCTCCAGGGAGTTCTGTGGAGTCCGAGAATCCAACTCTAAAAACTCAGGGACTGAATTGTTCCATCTATGTAACTTTTGGGGAGTGTCTCTTTGAGACAGGGTCTCCTTGTAGCCCCAGCTGGCCTGCAACTCCCTATGTATGTCAGTCTGGCCTCCATCTCACAGACATCTGCCTGCCTCTGCCTCCCGAGAGCTAGGATTAGAGCTGTGCAGTACCATGCCCAAAGATGTAACAATTTTTTATGTAACTGGAAATCAGATGAGTGGTTGCCAGCTGGGAAGAGGAAACAGAATGAAAGAGTAATCCGATGACCTTGAAAGGGTGACCTGATGGGGTGCTCATCAGTAGACATTTAGAAAAGAGGAACTCGGGATCTCATGTAGTCTTACTTTCTTTATTGAGATAGAATTTAAGCATCCTGTCATCTTCCTATAGACAATCCAGTGGTTTCTGGTTTATTCACACTACTAAGTCCATAACTATTTCCTCACTGCAAAAAGAAGCCGCCCACTGGACCTCACTCCCTGCTTTGCAGAAGTTTAAGCTTCAAGCCCATGAGGTTTTAGGTCCCTCTCGGAGAAGGCGCACTACAGCTCTGAGCTTGTGGACAACCTTGTCGACAGAACAGCCCTCGCTCCCCAAAGCGACTCTTTCTCTGCCCTTTCATCCTAAAGCTTTTGGCTAGTGGATTGTTCTGGCAGCTGCTCCCACTGCCTCACACGGTGGCAATTAGTTACATTTACCTGTGTGGCTTCCACAGGCTCCACACAGGCAAGCCCTTTCTGCCTTGGCAGAGTTCCTACTTTGGAGAAAGAAAGGCAAGATTTTCTAAGTGTCTTCCAGGGAGTCAAAAGACAGGTCAAAACAAATCATTATATTTCTTTCTTCCGGAGGTCCACTCTGCTCCCGAGGTCCCCACACTAAGGACCAGGCTGCTAGTTCCAATGCTACCGCTGAGCTGCAGCAGCAGGGGAAGTAAAAAATGCCACGCCATTCACTGTGCTCAGCAAGATTCAGCCAGGTTTGCTTAATTAAGCATTTCCTGACTACCTGTTTACCACCCACTTCGGGGCCGTTTCCAGATCTGAGAAAATCGATTCTGACGCCTCACCAGCCTCGTCTCTGTCCTGAAGGAGCAGCCGGTGAAGGGTCTTCTGCACTTCTGTGCGCTTCCTCTCCCAGTGCTACTTCCTAGAATTGCATTTTACGTTTTTTAAATTTTTTATTTATTTTATGTATATAAGTATATTGCCTGCATGTGTGTAAGTGTACCCATTTCATGCAATGCCGTTGGAGTCAGAAGACAGCTTTAGGTTACCCTGGAACTGGAGTTATGGATGGTTGTTTGGGGCCATGTGGGTGCTGGGAATGAACCCAGGTCCTCTGCAAGAGCAGCCAGTGCCCTTAACCTCAGAGCCATCTCTCCAGGCCCAAAGTACACTTTAATCTACAATCATCTCAAAAAAAAAAATTTTTTTTTTTGGTCTTTTTGAGATAGGGTCTCCCTGTAGCCCCAGCTGTCCTGGAACTCACTGTGTAGAGCAGGCTGGCCTTGAACTCACGCTGGTGGAGGTGTTTGTAGCTGACCTGGAACTCACTGAGTAGACCAGGCTGGCCTTGAACTCAGGCTGGTGGTGGTGTTTGTAGCTGACCTGGAACTCACTGAGTAGACCAGGCTGGCCTTGAACTCACACTGGTGGTGGTATTTGTAGCTGACCTGGAACTCACTATGTTCCAGGGATCCCCGCCTCCACTTCCCAAGTCCTGGGAATAACGGAAGAGCACCACCACACCTGGCTCTGGTTTCCTATGAAGCCGTCCCTCTGGCCGCCCTACCTCCATTCTTACAATAAAGTATAGTTATCATTACACCAGTATTTAGTGTTCAGGTTTTACATCCACAGATGACCTATTTGCTCTCTTCTTATGGTTTTCCTGACTCTCGTGGGTTCATTTCCTTCTGTTCAGTTTTTTCTCTCTTTTTTTTTTTTGTATGTATATATTGCTAATTCTTCCTAAGACGTTCACCACCCTCTCCAGCATGGCATCCGCACCAGGCTTTCTCTTTCCTGGGTGCGCTGCTCTCCGGCCCTGTGGAATGTCCTCATTGCTCCTCCCTCCAATGTTAGAATCCCCCTGTCTATGGCTGGAGACACAGCTCAGTGGCTAGGAGCACCGGCTGTTCTCACAGGGGACAGTGGTTTGGTTCCTAGCACCCACATGATGATATTAAATGGCCTGTATCCCAGGTCCAGGGGATCCAGTGCTCTCTTCTGGCCTCAGTGGGCATTTTACAACATAGCTGGATTTACATACAGGCAGGCAAAACACATCATACACGTATATAAAAGGTTTTTTAAAAAATAATTTTCCTGCCTGTCCCCCAACCAGGTTCCCTGACCCTCTGCCTCCAGATTTCATCTTGTGCCAAGAATACATCTTCCAGAAGTTTTGTCATGTTAAAAACAACAAACGTGAGGTTTTGCTTGTGGCTTATCTCCTAATGAAGCTGTAAAAGTATTTTTAATGATCTATACCCTGTCAGAGGGCTTGAGGACATCAGCATCACCTGTGTCAGTCTCATGAGATAAATCTCTTTTTTTTTTAAGCTTAAGGATCATTTTATTAGAGTTTGAGAATGAAACCACAGTGTGGTGGGGGTGAGGGAGGCTTTCAGGAAAAGACTAAGAATGTCCACAGTAAGCTTAGGATTTGGGACTGGATCCGAGAAGACAGAAAGGGAGAAAATGAAAAGTTATTCTCTTTGGATTAGAACTAAGAAAAATAGGCATAGCCGTGAGGCTCATGAGCAACTGCCTCTCTGATCCTGGCTACCCTGAGAGAACCCGCGCCTCGCCTTCCGGGAGCTCTTCTATTTTCCGTATCTTGTTTCTCCTTCTCTCTTGGATTACTAACTCATTGTCGGTAAATACATCCTAAGAAAGGATCCCTAGGGGAATCTTGAGAGGCTCTGTGTTTGAAAATGTCTTTCGCTACCAAGACGCTTGGCGGACAGCGCCACTTTTCCTTCTGGTCCCGCGGCTCCTGAAACATGACGCTCCTCCGTGTGCGCTTCTTTCCTTCGCTGAGTGGCTGATCCGCCACCTCCTTTGGGTCTGCTGAAACAGCCTGTCAGTGACTCCGCTCCACAAAGCTCCCTGCCGCCATCTACTTTCCTGCCTGGTTCTTGGTTCTGTCCCGTAGCGTTAATCACCATGCCCCATGCTCTACACTTCCTCCTGTTTCCTGTCTTCCTCCACCACGTGGTAAATTCACTGAGAATGAAAGCTGTTTGTTCACTGATGTGTCCCAGGGGCTGGACAGCAAAGTGGAGGCGATCACTGTCTACTTTTTGAATGAATTAATTATAAAATCCACACATTCTCTATATAATATGTAAAAAGATTATAATAGCTTTCTTATTATAACTAAGAACGGATTTGTTCGAAATAAAATGAAGAGCTTACTGGCGGTGCCTACTGAAGATCTAAAGAAGATTAGAAACTCTCAGAATACTTTAACTCGAGGAACTAGAACTAGGCAACCGCTTGCGGCCCACGTGGCCCTTTCCAGCAGAGCTCAGAACAGCCTTTCATTCGCCCTACCCTACCCCACGGCGTTCATCACACCGCTCCACTTCGTTCATCTTCAGCTGTTGATTTATCTCACTTTCGGCTTCAGCTGGACCTGAGTTTATCTGCTTTGAGTAGGACCGTTTTTATCTTTGGCCTTGGAGTTGAACAAATCTGCTTAGAAAGTGATGAAAATGACCACTTCCTCTCTGCCCAACGGCTAGCTTATAGCTAGTACCCCCTATGCACATATGACGGCACACCATTTCAGGAGCATCCACACACTCTAACATAGCAGTTACTTTGAATCTTTTTATTTTTCATATTTCATGATAGAATAAGTGGCCTTGACTTTAGTTCTTGACTTCCTACTGTAGTATCTAAAACTTAATAATGGAATGGTCTGTGCCACTGCCAAGTCTCATCTTTATGTAAGAATCAGATGAAAGCATAATCATTTAAAATATAAGCGGTGGCAAAGTTTGAATTAATTTTTTCCAAAGGAATTGACTGTTGCCAAAAAAAAATAAATTAGTCTTTTAAAGTCATATTTAAATAGGGCTCCTAACTAGGTTCTTCAAGGAAAAATAAAAGATGTCTAGTCAAATTTGAATTTCACATAAACAAAAAAAATTTTTTTTTCCACATACAAGTGTTTCAATGAGCGCCTTGTATTCTGTCAAGCAGCCTATTGTTACATCAATGAAATCACTCAGGTAGGCTTACTGTGAATGTGAAGGATTACTGTTAAGATGCCACAAAGAGAGGCAAGTAGAAATTCTCTGACTGAGGACATAAAGCACAGCCCATGAAGTGCAAACGGCCCTCACTGGGCTTCCTGCCTCAGATCTCTCGGCCCTTGTCATCTGCAGGAGCTTGAGGTCACATCACAGCAGATCCAAATGCATTTTTCATGGCTCAAAGAAGTCAGACCAATCACAGACACCACTGGACCACTTCCAACTCACTCTTTCCCAAGGCATGACTGTCTTCGTTAGCACAAACCATCACAACAAAATACCATGTGTGTGCTGAGTGAACTAAACAACAGAAATGTATCTCCACAGTGTAACGTTAGGAACATCCAAGGTCAAGGTGCTGACTTGGTCCCTGATGACAGCTCTTCCCCCAGGCTGCAGACAGGTGCCTTCCTATTTTATACCCTCACATCACAAAGAGATTGTCTCTCTTATGTGTGCTAAGAGCATTAATCTCAGCCTCTCCAAACACCATCACGTTGGGGAATAAGCTCTCCACATGAATTTGAGAGGGACACAAACATTGAACTCATAGCAATGACAATTTGGATAAAACTGTAAGTGTATCTACATGGAGATTTTGAATGTCAGCAAATATTATTTGTAACAGTTGAATGAATGATGGGTAGACACACCAATGACGGGTAGACACACCAATGACAGGCAGACACACCAGTGACAGGCAGACACACCAGTGATGGGTAGACACACCAGTTATGGGTAGACACACCAATGACAGGCAGACACACCAGTGACGGGCAGACACACCAATGACAGGCAGACACACCAATGACAAGTAGACACACCAATGACAGGCAGACACACCAATGACGGGCAGACACACCAATGATGGGTAGACACACCAATGACGGGCAGATACACCAAGACACACCAATGATGGGCAGACACACCAATTACGGGTACCCACACCAATGACGGGCAGACACACCAATGACAGGCAGACACACCAGTGAAGGGTAGACACACCAATGATGGGCAGACACACCAATGACAGGCAGACACACCAGTGACGGGTAGACACACCAATGATGGGTAGACACACCAATGACAGACAGACACACCAATGACAGGTAGACACGCCAATGACGGGTAGACACACCAATGATGGGTAGACACACCAATGACGGGTAGACATACCAATGACAGGCAGACACGCCAATGACAGGCAGACACACCAATGATGAGTAGACACACCAATGACAGGCAGACACACCAGTGACAGGTAGACACACCAATGACGGGCAGACACACCAGTGACAGGTAGACACACCAATGACGGGCAGACACACCAGTGACAGGTAGACACACCAATGACGGGCAGACACACCAATGACAAGTAGACACACCAATGACAGGCAGACACACCAGTGATGGGTACACACACCAATGATGGGTAGACACACCAATGACGGGCAGACACACCAAGACACACCAATGATGGGTACACACACCAATGATGGGCAGACACACCAATGACGGGCAGACACACCAATGACAGGCAGACACACCAGTGAAGGGTAGACACACCAATGACGGGCAGACACACCAATGACAGGCAGACACACCAGTGACGGGCAGACACACCAATGATGAGTAGACACACCAATGACAGGCAGACACACCAGTGACAGGTAGACACACCAATGACGGGCAGACACACCAATGACAAGTAGACACACCAATGACAGGCAGACACACCAGTGACGGGTACACACACCAATGATGGGTTGACACACCAATGACAGGCAGACACACCAATGACGGATACACACACCAGTGACGGGTACACACACCAGTGACAGGTACACACACCAATGATGGGTAGACACACCAATGACAGGCAGACACACCAATGATGGGTACACACACCAATGATGGGTAGATACACCAATGATGGGCAGACACACCAGTGATGGGTACACACACCAGTGACGGGTACACACACCAATGATGGGTAGACACACCAATGACAGGCAGACACACCAATGACAGGTACACACACCAGTGACGGGTACACACACCAGTGATGGGTACACACACCGGTGACGGGTACACACACCAATGATGGGTACACACACCAGTGATGGGTACACATACCAATGATGGGTAGAAACACCTAGGCACTTCCTGCAGGGATGAACAAAGAGGGTCCTTCTCTGAAATCTGAGCGTAACTCACAAATAGCCAGGTTTGATTTTGAGAAAGCAATAAAACTAATATGATTCTGTCTTTCAGAGCTGTTTATCACTCGGAGTTTCCCTTTTAGAGACTGCACTGTAGTAAATTAGTTGACTGTGAGCCCGAAGATTCTATCTGTGTACAGACAGTCCATTCATCATACTTAGCATTTGGGCCTCAAAGAGCTTTCTCACATATTTGCCAAAATGCCACTGGAGTAATCACAGAAAATTCTCTGCTTTGCTCACCTAGTGCCTTAAATATCATCAGGGACTTGGGATTTAGCTTTATCGAAATATTTTAGTAATCCATCAATCTCTTTATCTGAAAGGTTCATAGAATTACTTTCTTAACTCATAAATGCCTATTGATTTTAATTTTGTGCCAAAAATGGAATGAACTTCATTAGTTCAGTGTGTACTTATTCAAGAAAGTAATGCAAAGGCTTTGAATATTATCAAATATTTCAAAAAGTTTCACAATCAACAACATAAAGTTCAAAGTATGTATCACCCACATCTTTATGCCCTTAATACCATTTTGCAAATTGGCAACTTAGTCCATCTGAATATCTAGCTTTGAGAAAGTGCAATCCAATTTTATGTGGTAAAACTACCAAAATGTGAGAATTGAAGGGAAAAAAAAATCAATTGCCCAAAATTCAATTTTGCAATATTGGAAAGTGAATAAAATCTCTGGACCATAATTTTTCAGCTAGTTGTCTGAAGGTTCCAGGTCAGGGTGTGAGATTTAAACCTATTCCAATGCTATCAGTGGTTTGGGACCTAACATTATAATGATGACTTGTCACTCTGTTATCTGATCTGTAGGTATAATAGTCTAGCTGGGTAGTAGGTACTCTTTTCATCTCATATATGTAGAATATTTGTTCTAAATGAGTTCCAGGACTCAGCCTGTGTCTCCCTAGGTTTAGATACAGTGTTGCCTGTCCTTCCCAGCCTCTCTCCCTTTTCTTAAATTACCATTGAAATGATCAATCTCAATATTGTATCTTTTTTAAAATTGACTAACTGGATATTCTTTCATCCTCTCTTTTGTGGGAAATGACTGGACCTGATGAAAACGGTGTCAGGAGTATCCTCCAAAGGCAGATCTTGGTCTCCACCTGCAACAGCCTCAACTTCTCCATTGGAAGCTCTGCCTTTCTTTGCCACACCCAACATCTCACTAGCTGATCAGGACACCACTCACATCATGACTGCTGACCGGACGACACTCGTCCCTGAGCTCATTCTCCCCACCAGTGATTATTCGGCCCTCAGCCAATTCCCTCTGGAGACATCACGTTGGCCTGCATCTTCTGGAGACAAAGAGTGGATTACAAGTCCCCAAGAGATGTTCAGAGATCTAGAGGCAGTGGATGCTTCTGACACCCCTGTCTTGTCAGAATTATCAGGACTAGGTGGATATGACTCTGCCCCAGATCATTTCTTAGACACTGCCACTCCCATCCCAGCAGTACAGTGCATCACCACTAGCTCTATGACTATTGCTATAGAGGGCCAAGAGCTGGTGGTATTTTTCAGTCTGCGTGCTGCTAACATGCCTTTCTCCTATGACCTGTTCAACAAGAGCTCTCTTGAGTATCAAGCCTGGAGCAGCGGTTCACAGATCTGGTGAGTGGACACAACCTGCCATTCTCTATTGTCCCCTTGCTCCTTTTCTGCTGCTGTTTTGTGATTTCATATTATAATCATTGCTTATCTTGAGATGTGCAGGTTAGAGGAGGTAAGCCTCTGAGGCAGCTGTTGCAGAAGGCATTCAGTTAGCATTGTGAGGTGGATGTAAATACATTCAGGAAATTGAGTTCTGTGGTAGACACTCAGAGAAGACACTGCCACCCACCTTCATAGAAATAAATTTATCCTTAAAATCTCATTATGATGAAAGCATACAGAAGCACTAGAGCACTGATCTAGAAATAGTATAGGTGAATTTTTCCTAAGTTGTAAGAAAGTACAAAGCTACACTACACTGTCCAATACAGATGAGTGGGACACACAGGTGGAAGAGCTACTTTTTCAATTCCTTTAAGTTGTTGTAAATTACTAAATGACTTGTCGGTCCGAATCCTTGACAAGGAAAGTGAGAAGATGGTCAGGATGGCATAAATCTTTGATAACAGACACCCTCAAACTCAGGTTTTTATTTCTGCATGTATAATGTCATTCATATATAATAAGAAATATTGGAGTATGTTACCTTTAAAAATTATGGCTGATTAAAATCATACAGTGCACATCACACACACTGTATGATTTCTGATCATGGCAGAAAAAGAGGCATATGCTTTTTATAAGTTAAATTATTATAAGTTAATTTTTATTCTAATGAAAATCTTCATGAAGTCCATACTCTCAAATGAAGATTTCTTTTTCAAAATAGACTTTCTCTCTCTCTCTCTCTCTCTCTCTCTCTCTCTCTCTCTCTCTCTCTCCACACACACACACACACACACACACACACACACACACACACACACACACACACACACCCCAGGAGGCAAGTTTGGGGATAGTCTTAGGGAACAGAGTCCCAGTGAGCCTTGCCCACTGGGTGAATTCATTAGGGTTCAGGCTAAGCTGTCATAAATAAGAGTTAAAGGGTGCTTAAGTTAATACAGGTAATCTCCTTTTCATTTGATTGGTAGGAAAGCTGCAGCCTACAGTGACATTTATTTTTTTATCTTTTATTGAAGCTTTGTGCATTTCATACATCACTTCTCAGTTCAGTCCAGACTCATGTCCCCCTCCATGCCCTCTCCCCTCTCAAGTTCATGCAGTCTGCCATACATGTCCTGTTTGCCCTTCTGAGTCTTTTCAGTTTTTCAAAGCAGAAGATTATTTTTTGGGGGGAAGGGGAGAACTCTACTGCTTCAGTCTGTTCCCTGTCCCAGTTCTTTTGTTGTTGTTGTTCCCTCTAATCCCTATTGTTTCAACATATGCATTTATATATGTCACACATATACTAAAATCATGTCATCTGAAAATAAACTGTATGTTATTTCCAAATCATATTTCAGGATTCACATTTTTCCCTTTTAATTTTATATTGCTCTAAAATATGCAAACATACCCTCCACCCTTGTACCAAAATTATAAAGTCTGAAAAAAGGTAGTAATTCTAGAGCCTGTTAAGGGATTCATATTCTAAGAGCACAGTTGCTTTTAGATAAAGAGAAATATAAAGTTAATGTTACTCAGTTTGCCTTACTTGATGCTAACCTCCACAAATGAGGGATACCATTCATCATTTGTTTTTCTGGGACTGTGTTACCTCACTTAGCATGATATCTTCTAGTTACATCCATGATGTCATCTTTACCGCTGCATAGAACTCCATAGTGTAGATGAACCACATTTTCTCTATCCACTCGTTGGTTGAGGGACACTTGGGTTGGTTCCAACTCTTTGCTGTTATGAAGAGAGCTGCTATAAACATGGCTGTACATGTATCTCTGTGGTAGGATGAGTTTTGTGGGTATATACCCAGGAGTAGTATGACAGAGTCAGGTGGTAGGCTCATTTTGAGTCTTTTATGGGTTCTCCACACTGCTTTCCATAGTAGTTGTACAAGTTTACATTCCCACCAGCAGTGGATGAGTGTTCCCCTTTCCCCACAACCTCTCCAGCATTTGGTATCATTTGTTTTCTTGATCCTAGCCAGGATTATTGGAGTGAGATGCTATCTTAAAGTGGTTTTAATTTGCATTCCTTAATTATTAACCATGTTGAACACTTTTTAAAATGTTTCTCAGCCATTTTTACTTCCTCACTGGTGAAGTCTCTGGTCAGATCTTTATCTCTTGAGTGGGTCATTTGCTTTCTCACTTCTTTGTTTTTTGAGTAGTTTATATATTCTGGAAGTTAATGCTTTGTCAGATGTATCATCAGTGATGGTTTCCTCCCACTCTGGGTTTTCTCTTCACTTCACTGATTGTTTCTTTCACTGTACAATAGCTTTTAAGTTTAATCAGGTCCCATTTGTCAATTGTTGACTGCACTTCCTGTGCAGCGGCTGTCTGATTTAGGAAGTCTTCTCCTATGCCTATGTTTTGTAGGTTGCTGCCAACCTTTTCCTCTATCATCTTCAGAGTTTCGGGTTTCAGGTTGAGGTCTTTAATCTATTTGAAGTTGATTTTTGTACAAAGCAAGAGGTAGGGGTTTAGTTTTATTCTTCTACAAGTGGTGATCCAGTTTTGCCAATACCATTTGCTGAAGATGCTGTCTTTCCTCCATTGTGTCTTCTTGGCCCCTTTGTCATTTGTAGAGGCACATTTCTTCCATGTGTGGCTCTGCCACCCCCAAGAGGGTTTCCTGTCACTTGCAAGGATAAAGCTGAGTGCTCGCTACTAAATAGCCCCCATCCTGCACTCATCCTATGGGTGGGATTAGTTACATGACCATGCCTTGCTGAATGAAAGCTGGGAAAATATGGCCATTTTCATATTCTGGGAATGAGACAGAAACATACAGCTAACCATCTGCACACAAAGTGAAGAAAGAACATCCCTACCTAGGTCAAAGCAGTTGTGAACACACACATAAAATGAGTTCAGTTAAAATAAGCAGGAGTCAGGACAGAGCACAGTGAACAGATTCCCAATTCTTATATAAATTTCATTTTATTTTCATGATAACCTTGTAAGGGAAGAACCAGAATGTGAAAGAATTCTAATGAGACAGAGACTAGGGAAAGGAAAAGGGGGTCCGAGCCAACCCTGCATGGAGACTGCAACAGCTTCGTGCTCACTGCATTTATAGGAGTGCAGTTCGTGAACAAGGGAACTCACTTTTAGAGCCAGGGAATGAGTTTCAAACATTTCTGGAAGATGATGGCCAGGACAACTGGAGCTCACAAGGACACAAGGGAGAACAATGCCCCAGGACGCTTCCGAGATTATTAAAGTTTGTTTGGAAAGGGATCCCTCAGAAACTGCTTCTGTTCTTCCTCATTCAGCTGAGGACACGGAATCTGGCCCAGCGTTTCTATGGCTTGACGAACAGTCACATAGCTAATTACAGACAGCTCCAGCACCAGTTTCCAAGTCTCCTGACTGCCACTTCCCCACTGGTTGCTGTGCACATTTGTGTTGCTGTGTAGACACACACACTGGTGTGTGTTATTTATTTCAAGCAGTGGTTACTTACCAATAAACCCCATTTACACATGCACAGTTCCATCTGCTCCTAGGTTCAATTTGGATTATTGTTGGTGTTTTAACTTTGGGGATTTTTTTATTATGGGGTGGAGCATGCAGATGCAAGCACGTGCAGAGGCCAGAAGAGAGTATATCCTCTGGAGCTGGACTTACAGGTAGGTGTGAGATGCTGGATATGGGTGCTGGGATCCAAATCTGTGGTCACCTAGAAGAGCATCAAGAACTCTTAACCACTGAACCAGCTCTCCAGCCCCCACATTTAAAATAAAAGTTACTCATCTGGCATTCTTTGCTTTGATAGCCTTGGCTTGGATTCTTAAAATTATTTGTCATCCTGGGCTGGAGAGATAGCCTAGCGGTTAAGAGCACTGACTGCTCTTGAAGAGGACCCGGGTTCAATCCCCAGCGCCCACATGGTGGCAAAGAACCTTCTGTAACTCCAATTCCAGGAGAACTCCAGCTCCAGGGGAATCTGAGACCCTCTTCTGACCTCCGCGGCATTGCATGACATGGGCGCACAGACCTGCATGCAGACAGTACATTCATATACATACAAAAATAAATAAAAATTTAAAAAAATTATTTGTCATCCCAACACATGAAGAAATTGCTGCCCATCCATCTCAATATACAGACAGAAAATGGAAATATGGACACAATTACAGCAAACAGATCATTAGACGGTGGCATTCTGGTCTCACTTAACATGCAACGATAAAGATAAGAGCAAGGAAGAGGTGACGAGCGTGCCTTGGATGATGGAACGTGAGCGTGGATGGAGTGGGCAGGCTGCTCAGGTGAACTCTCTTTTTCTTTGCAGCTCGTTCCCTACTTGCGGTCCAGTCTCATAGGATTTAAGCAGCTGGAAATACTTAGCTACAGAAATGGAAGTGTAATAGTGAACAGCAAGGTGCGGTTGGCAAAGGCGGTGGCCTACAACCTCACCCAGGCGGTGCATGGGGTCCTAGAGGACTTTCATTCCATAGCAGCTCAGAAGTTTGACCTGGAGATTGACAGCGACTCTCTAGACATTGAACCAGGTAGGCAAATTCAACAACATTACCAAAATTTTGCCTTCATTTTTTAAAAATTTATTTTCAAGCATGCCGTTCAACTGTTAGACCCCCAAAAATGAAATTAAATTTACAATTGATAAAAATCACCTTTTAGAAGCCATGGGTTATGTGATTACAAAGGTAAGCACTAAGACTTGCAGGTTAAGGCACTGGAAAGCAGTGAGTAAGCTCACTCATACCTCTCATACATACACAGTCTTACTACTTCTGTCTCCCCAGAACAAAATTCATGCTTTGCTGAGCCTGTGTTCAATGGAGCCCGTAGCCAAGCTAGTTCACATTCTCCTAGAAGTCAAAAGCCCTTCTTTAGTGAACTGCAGCAACCAGACACCTCCGCTTCAGAAGAATATGATCCAGGTAAACTATCAGAATACTCTTTTCATAAAATTCTGGGTGAAACTGAAACATCTTGAGGAACGAAGAAGAATCAGGTCAAAATTCAAACTTGGATAAAGTCACCAAGAAAGAAAGAAAACGATCTCCCTTCTCGGGCGTGTGCCCTAGAGCAGCTTCCATGTGCATAGAACAAGCCCAAAAGTGTAAAAGAAAGCAAACGTTCACTCTGGTTACCAGCAGAACATGCGGTGCTGTCGCCCAATGGGCCTGAATGGGAACTGTTTTTCACCTTTTCTTTCAAAATTGTTTTCTAACTAACTGAAGGAAGCGTCTTAATTCCCTAGGGTGCATCAGGGGAGGGCTCCAGCCCCCTGCCAAAGCTACCTTCCAGACAGGTTAAAAACAGAGTTTCCTAATTGGCTATGAATTAGTGAAGTAGATCTTTAAAAACTCTCCCTGGCTCTCAGTGGACTAACAATGAAAGCAGAGGGAAAAGGCCTTGGGCAAAAACGCAAGCCAAAAAAGCTCAGTAGGAAACATTTATCTTTGACAGGGCAGGCTTTGGAGCAACTCCACAAAAACTGTCTCAGTACCTTAGTAAACAGGATCATTAAAAAGATAGCACACAGCCTTGGGCTCTGAGCCTGGGAGTAGCTGCCTCAAAACAGGAGCTGCTAAGTAGGCCCTCTGGACCCCCTGAGCAATCAAAGACCACCTAAATACCAGGGGGGGCTGACTGCCTCTTTCTCCAGAAACTACCCAGAACCGAGGAGTCTGGTCTCCCCAGTCAGATGGTAAGAACAAGAGGAAAAGATACAGAACTGGAAGATCAGAGGGGAGCCCAGGCTCTGCCTTTCTCCAGCCCTCAGTCAGCTGGCAGTTTCCTTAGGGACCCACCCAACATAAAAAAAGGAACCAGGTCTAGATGTGCCTCTGTAGACAGGATTTTGAACATAGGGACCGTTTAAGAACTGGCCTTAGGAAAGAAGGTGAGAAGGTTGAGAGACACGGGGGGGGTGGGGGGGGGGGGGGGGGGCACGGACGGGAACGGGACCACAGAGCAACAGCCTTGGGAACTCCCATCCTGAATGTGAATCCCGTGTGCTCAAGTTTCACATTGGAAAGGGAAGATGCTAAGAATGTGGAGATGAATAAAAATATTTTTAATCTGTAGCAGACTGCTTGATACATTGCAGTTGCCTAATAAATGTTCCTCGTTATCATAATATTTCCATAATTAACTTGACTATTAATTTATTACCTACACAGGGTACCACAAAGAGTAATAAAAAGTATCATGGTAAGGTATTTATGAAATGATTGGAGCTGAAATTATTTTCATTAATTTCTGTGAACAGTTGTGCTGTGTAGCTTTTCCTTGAAGTAGCCAATAGAACTGAGATGGTGCTAACATCAGTTTCACTGCCTGCTGAAGTCAAATTTATCAAAAGCTACCAAAGATAAAAATTGGGGTCCAGACCCAACTTGAGACATGGGACAATAGAGGGAAGACAGGGGGTGCTGGACAAGATAGAAATGATGTTTTCTATAGCCCTGAATCTGAGCACCTCTGATAGTTCCAGAGAAGTAGACATGCTAAGGCTGGGCTTAAGAAGTGAACCTGAGGGGCTGGAGAGGTGGCCTAGAGGTTAAGAGCACCAACTGCTCTTGCAGAGGACCCGGGTTCGATCCCCAGCACCCACATGGTGGCTGAGAACCGTCTTTAACTCCAGTTCCAGGGGAATCCGAAGCCATCTTCTGACCTCCGTGGCACTGCATGACACGGGTGCACAAACCTGCATGCAGACAGTACATTCAGACACATAGAAAATAAATAAATTAATTAAAAAAAAAAAAAGAAGTGAACCTGAATGAAAACTTTGAATGAATGAATGACAACTCATGGTATCTATAAGGGAGACTCTGCAAAAGTTACTGGAATTTACATTGTGCTTTTCCATGACACAGTTGACCATATTCAATTGTTTTCTAGATACCCAGAAACAAGAAAACCCATTTGTTTTTCTTGGGGGTGGGGTATTTTTTGTTGTTTATTTTTGTTTTATGTACATAAGTGTTTTGCCTGCACGTAAGTGTACCCAAGCATGTAGTAGTACCTACAGAGGCCAGAAGAGGACATGGGATTCACTGGAACTGGAGTTATGTATGGATGGTTGTTATCTGCCCTGTGGGTGCTGGAAACTGAACATGTGTCCTCTACAGGAGAAACCAGTGTTCTTAACCACTGAGCAATCTCTCCAGACCCAAGAAATCCTGTTTTTAATACACAGAAAACCAATAAAATAATGAATGACAAAGATTAATGAATATAAGACTTCCGTCCAGAAACAGCTGTGGTGAACCAATTAGAACACATGCAATAATACTTCAGCCAAAAGATCTGAAAATAGATTAGAAAATCATATAGGGCATTATAAAAGTTAAAAGACTGAATGTGATTTCATTTATGTAAACCAAGTATGCAATGTCCATATCTAAAAGATATATTAGGGGCTAGAGAGATGGCCTAGCAGTTAAGAGCGCCGACTGCTCTTGCAGAGGACCAGGGTTTGATCCCCAGCACCCACATGGCAGCTGAGAACCATCTGTAACTCCAATTCCAGGAGAACTCCAGTTCCAGGGGACTCCGACACCCTCTTCTGACCTCCATGGCATTGCACAACATGGGTGCACAGACCTACATGCAGACAGTACATTCATACACATAGAGAAAATAAATTAAAAAAAGAATATATAAAAAAAATAAAAGAGAGCTTAGTTACATGGTGCTGCACACACGTGAGAGGCCAGTATGCTGAACTACACCCAAAAGTTTTCCTACTCATCAACAATAATGGAGAAGGGGGAGGGCAAGCAGGAGGAATCAGCACTGGCCTGACAGGCCCCCTCCCTCACTGTTGAGCACACTGGCAGTCTTAACACAGACAAAGGGCAGATTCACCTAGGGAACAGTAGAAATGCACTAGAGCAGCCCACCTGGCCTTAACCATCTCCTCATAGGTAATCTGAATGAGGAAGCATTCATCCATCCCTACACAAGATCTCATATGTCCCTGCCCAAAGGAACTGTGGAGAAAGGACATCTTAAAACTATATTGGAATCAAAGCTATATCTTTTTCATTCTAAAATACTTTTTAATGGCCATTTTCTTATGTACCAGACTTCAAGCAGGGTCCTGGGGGTTTGAATTGGTCTCTGATGAAGAATGCTGTGCTTTTTTTTATATCTCAAACTGTTGACACCTGGCCACCTGCTTCCTAGCAGGACTAGAAATAATCCAAAGACCTCTAACCCATCTTTATTAATCAATTGGACAGTGATGGCCAGGGACTGAGCATCTGGCAGGAGCTGCCAAGAGCCAGGGGAAGGGAGGCTGACCCATGTGATCACACAGCAGTCCGGGCTACCATTGGAGGTGGTAGCTGCAGAGAAAGAGCCAGGAGCAGGCAGTCAGGTACACATTTTGACAGACACACCAACACCACCCTTGCTCCCATGTAACCTTCACCTATTCCAGCCTTGTTTCAATTCAGCACAGAGGCAGCCCTCCACAAACCCAAAGCACCCAACACCGCTGTCCCCAAGCACTGCTAATTTCTTCATCTGTGAATCTGTATGCTTTATGAAACTTGTTGAACCTAAAATCTAAAACCATTCTAAAAAAAAATCCAGTACAGTTATAGTAAAGTGGTTCAGAATTCCACTACAATTTTGGTTGGGGGAATAAGTAAATATTTTCTGTTGTTATTGTTTTCGGTGCTGGGAATGGAGTCTAGGGCCTCACATGCAACATCAGTCCTCCTATTTTGAATGAAGAAATAGATATCTGAAGTTTTGAAGTAGTGAAGTATGCAAGGAAATTTCCCATCATTTTCTTTTTTCATCTAGCAGTATGACAGCTCTTTTGCTCCCGGTTGTGCAGAATGCCTGGCTAAGCCAGATTTCCTCCTTTTGGTGATATATTTAAGTAGAAACTATTCTGGTGACTGACAGGTGACCTGAATACAGTGTCTTCCTAGTACACCCAGCCAGCGCTACCCAGTAGGCTGCACTGTCTCTCAGGGCTCTAGACTCTGAATGAAGATAATTGTATCAGATTCCTAGAGAGTAAGGACTCAGATTCCCATAGACCTGGCTGAATTGCTGTGTGATCTTAGTTACATAAGGCTTAGGCTGGCATGCAGGAGGCCCCATCCCGTGGCATGAAGCCAGAGAGGCCAACAAGCATTGACAAGCAAAGCCCCTGATTATACCAGGTCATTTTTGGTTTTGATCGCTGAGTATTTGCTTGAGCTCACTGATAAGTATAGTACTTATACAGTCCAGTTTTCTAGTCTGTCTGGGGAAATGCTTCTTGAAGGAGATCTACATAGAAAATCTTCACAGAGGACGGGTCCACTGCTGACTGAAGCACTATATGTTGAGAATAAATACGTCACTTTTTCTCTGGGACAGAATCACAAGAACTTATCTTTGCAAAATGGAGAAGACATCCCATGACTTTAACCCTTGTCCAGGCAGGGTGGCTAAACTCAAAATCACTGGGTTACTGGATTTCTCCTCTTTCCCCTTCCCCCAGCACCTTCACAGTGAAAGGCAACAGCACATGCACTAGAGGGTAGGAAAGCCAAGACTTCACATCCTGAGGAGTGTTCACCCAGCTGCCAACATCATCTGTCCTACCCACTCTGCCTCTCCCACATGCACCAAGAACTTCCCTCAAAACACAAAAGCTGGAACTGGAAAAATGGCTCAGGGGTTAAGAGCACTGACTTCTCATGCAGAGGCGCCAGGTTCAGTTCCCAGCACCCACATGGTAAATGACAACCATTTGTAACTCCAGGTCTAGGGGATCCGCCGACACCCTCTTCTGACCCCCATGGGCATTGCACCACCTGGATGCACTTACATACATACAGACAATACACTCATACAAATAAAATAAAAATAATAAAACAATAAAAAAAGAAAGCCATAATTGTCATGCAAACAGATAGTGAGCATGTGCCAACATTTCATTTAACTTATAGGAGAATCATTAGGCTGGCATAGCTGGTATAAAAAGGGTACAGAAACAGACTTTATATAGCCAGAGAACAAAAGAGAGTGGAAAACAAGACAGTAACTATAAAGCAGAAAGCACAAACGCTCTATTTCTATGGTCGGCTATGTGTTAACATCTAACTTTATAGACTTGTAAAATGTCTAGGCCACAATCAATGGTAAATAGTGAGTCAAACGAAAGAACTGCCTTCTAGACTGCAGCAAACTTTTCTTACAAGAGCCAGATAGCAAATATTTTAAGCTTTACAAAATTGAAAATATTATGTAAGTACTTATATAACTACTTAAAATCTAACCACTTTAAAATATAAAAAAACATTTTTTTTAAAAAAAACATCTCAGCTTGCAGGTTGTACAAAGGCAGACAGCTAATGGGCTGGGCACAGGCTGTCCTTGTTTACTAGGTGGGTTAAGTGTTCTAACACAGCGTTGAAGGTCATGCTGTCAGCTTTTCTTATTCCCAAATGTTGGATAAATTTTTCCTAGACCATTAACAATTATGCTACCTCTTACTCCCTCTGGCCCTTTTCTGTGCATTACAGAAAAATAGGTAAATACTAGTGTAACTATGACATGGGTTCCTACTTATTAACACATTCAAAAACAATTCTGGGATATTTCCAAGAAGCCATACAATATTACGGGGTGCAAGACCCAAAGATGAATTAACTTCATCTCTACCCTCAAGGAGCTAATTGGGTAGCAAGAGAAACAGAGACAAATGCAAAAAGGTTTACTAGAACCTATTAGGAACAGTAATTGGGATGTTCCAATGCTAACAATATGGTCAAAGTACAGAAACAACATGCAACTAAGCACAGAGGTGAGTGAATACCAAGAAGTTTTGTAGACACACATTATAAAAAAAAACAAAAACACTGGGCTCTGGTATCTGATAGTGACCAGTCATGCAGAGCAGAGAGGAAGGGGCCATTCCTGGAGGCCAGGAGGAAAACACAGACATTTCTGGTAGACTCAAGGTCCTACTACTGAAGGCAGTGTGGGGGCAGCTTTGGGTACAGAGGAGGGAGCAATGAGAGCCCAGGCTAGAAGGAAGAGAAGCAAAGCCAGGTCATCTCAGAGCCTGGTCAGATCTATTTGCATCTAAGTTACCATCCTGTTCTTATCTGCCCCTGCCCCTCTAGAAACAGGGCTTCTAGAATTACACTTGAACACACTTAGAAAACTCAAAAGGGGGCTGGAGAGATGGCCTAGCAGTTAAGAGCACCGACTGCTCTTGTGGAGGACCCGGGTTCGATCTCCAGCACCCACATGGCGGCTGAGAACCATCTTTAACTCCAGTTCCAGGGAATCCGACGCCCTCTTCTGACCTCCGTGGCATTGCACAACATGGGTGCACAAACCTGCGTGCCGACAGTACATTCATACACATAAAAAAGTAAATAAAATTTAAAAAAGAAAGCTCAAAAAGTCTTTAAATTGTGGTAAAAATTATTTATCATTCACAAAATACTCCATTTTGGAAAATACTTAGAAAATTATGCAGTTGCAGAAAGTCACACTTACATCAATTCTTTTTTTAAATTTTTAAATGCAAAAATAAGGACAAAATGATTTTTAAAACCCCTTGGGATAAAAGAAGAAAAGTTTCAGAAGAAATGGTGGAGGGTTGACCTGTGCTAAGTAAATGGATGTTAGGTGAACAGAGCACTTCCCATGAAGCAGGTGTCTAGAGCTCCAGAAAGAGGCTAAGCCTGACAGCATAGAAACCACATGTGATGCCAGGAAACAGGTAAAGATGATCCAGGAGGATGAGCAGTACGAGAAGAGAAGTGAAATGGAGCCGGAGCTGTGAGGGGACCCAGGAGAAGAAATAAGACTGTCAGCTCAGAAACAGCAGGAGGGGCAGGCCCTGGCCAGCACCAGGAAAAGAGGGAGGGAAGGAGAGGGAGGGAGGGAGGGAGGGACAGAGGGACGGAGGGACGGAGGGAAGGAGAGGGAGGGAGGGAGGGAAGGGGAGTTAAGGGGCAGCTGTGTCAGCAGCTGGACAGCAGAGATCATTGAACCCTTCCCAAGGTATCCAGCTTTCTCCAGGACAGAGGCCAGAGTTCAGAGAGGTGAGTCAGCATCCTCTGTCCACTTCTGTCCTGTCACTGGAGGGACCTCCCCTCTATAGCGACCCTTGCCCTTTCCCATCCAACCTGGGAGGCAGGGCCACTAAATTCCCTGATGAGTGTCCGGATTGTACAACTGCCTGCTGAGAGGCTTTTTGAAAGATTTACGTCTGAAGGAGCAGAGAAAGAAGCTGCAGTTACCCCTTTCCTAACGTACAGGGAGCAGGAAGTCAGGAAGAAGCTGGGTAAAGCTAAGAATGACTTCCTGCCTGTGCCCAGCATTATTATACTTGTAGGCAATGCCCAGAGAAACCATTTCCTTAGTCTCATTTGCAGAATCTAAAATAAGTCCAGTTCAGGTCTTTTCTGTATAATAGTCATGCTGGGATAGTCAAATATTCTCAAGGTTGTAGGTTCAAGGAGAGACAGAGAGAGAGAGAGAGAGAGAGAGAGAGAGAGAGAGAGAGAGAGAGAGAGAGATTTAGTCTCTTGTAGGACATGGTGTGATCCCAGAACCAGAAAAGCAGGGGAAGGAGGATCAAAAGTTCAAGGCCACCCTTGGCTACATGTAAACTTGAAACCAGCCTAAGCTGTGAGACCCTATCTAAAAAAATCAGCTTATCCATTTTTTTTAAACCTGAAGAGTCTCATGAGATTTTCAAGTGTGTATCACTTCACATTCAGCCCAGCATCCTCACTCCCATATTCTCTAAAAAAAGAGTGATCCATTGGCCCAGATCCCACCTGCAGAGGACCAGATGTGTGGGAGCCGCACACCTAGCTCTGCTACCACCGTGTCTACCTTGCTGTTCGCCTCTGAGAACTCCCTGAATAAATGGATCTGTGATATGAAAAGTATAAACCAATGTTAGAACTTTCTGTGTTTATAAACTGAAAAACAGAATAAATCACAGCTCGCTCAGTATTCTGTCAGCATCCCCAGCAATGAACGTCTTTCATTTAGTCTGCTATGAAAATTCCTCAGAAGCATGTAGGGCTTTTATGCCAGTTAGCTGTACAGGTTGAAGATTTCAAGAATGCAAAACCACATCTAACTTCTCTCTTTGAATTCTTAAGAAGCTTCCTCACATACAGGCAGACCTCAAGGCTGGTAAAGGCGAATATCAGAATTAATTACAGGTTGCCAACAAGGATGCTTTCAGCTGCAATGGGGAGCCACAAACTCATTCTCACTGTAAGATGCAGTACTTGTCAGGTTCCCATTCAGTAGTCAGCTCTGAGAAGCAGGTAGATGCCACTCACCGCAAGAAAGACAATAAAAAACAGTAGAGATGGCTACAATGGACACATCTTTTTCCCTTAGTAAATACACGAAGTAGATCTAATTCCCACAGCTATCTACTCAACTACAGAAACTTGAATTTAGAGGAGTATAAGAACCACGACGTCCAAGTGCTACAGCAGCCAGGTGCAAAGCCAGGTCTGTGAGTATTCTTTGATACCACCCTGTTGCCTCTCTACAGAAGGAAACCTTAAAAACCCTTCTACTGAGCACACACACTTCAATCTAATCCTAAGTGAATTCTGCTAAAGTCTACAATCCACCAATTGAAAGTTCCTATATTTTGTCACAGTCTTAGATTGAAAAAGAAAAGTGTTAACTCTCAAGAACAAAACTCCCAAGCTCCTAAATGTCCCCTTTATATGCCCTGCTGTGAGTGTTCCTCCAGCCACAGTTAAGGGAGTTCTGGGGTTCTCCTTCCAGGCTCCTGTGGCCCACCCCTGCATTGGTCTCCTGGGTCCCCTGGCCCAGTCCAGGTAGAGGGTCAGCCCCCCTAGCCTCATGGGATATCTATCACTAGGGGCTTTCCATTTAATTCTTTGCAGCAGGGATTCCCAGCACTCCCTTCCCCCTCTGCCCTGCCTCCAAGGCTTTCCCTGCCTCCTGGGCCTCAAGGGTATTCCGCTGCATTCCAGAAAGGCTAGCAGACCCACTCCCTCTGCAGGTCCATGCAACCTCCCAGTGTCCTCAAGCTGGGCCTGAGTGAAATGTCTCACATGAGACATTCACACTATGAATCACTTAAAGACTATTTAGAATTACATGGTAAAAATGCATGGATATAAAACCAAGTATCATGCAGTCTGGATTAATTTTATTCTGTTTTTAAAGATCTGGTTTTTGTATTTGAGTATTTGTCCCTTCATGTATCTACATGCCCCACCTGTGTGCCTGGTAGGCCAGAAGAGGGCAGAGGATCCCACGGAACTGGAGTCACCGATGGTTGTGCGGTTCCTCATGGGGGCTGGACCCGAACCAGGATCTCCTGCAAGGGTTCCAAGCGCTCATAGTGCCTGGGCCATCTCCCAGGCCCCTATTCCGGACCCCTGAAGTGCAGAGGGCACTGAGGCTGCGGTGGAGGCGACTTTGGCGGTGGTGCGGCTGCCTAGGGCTGGGTTGCTCCTGGCTTGCCCTTGCCCATTCGCAAAGCTGCGGTGCCGGGGAGCCCGCGCTGCAGGGACCCGGAATGGAAACAGATGGCCACATTCTGGAGCCCAAACAGCTGGGTCTCCGATGTATTCACGAAGAGCGTGGGGGTTTGGGGGGGGGGGAGGCTACATCAGCGACTCCTTCAGACCCTGCGTCCCTCTACCTCTCACACCACGCTATGGTTTTCAGGTGGGAAAAAAAAAAAAAAAAAAACAGTTCCAAGGCTGGGCGTGGTGACACACACGTTTAATTCCAGCACTTGGGAGGCAGAGGCAGATGGATCTCTGTGAGTTCAAGGCCAGCCTGGTCTACCTAGAGAGTTCTGGGCCAGCCAGGAGTTCTGGGAGACCCTGTCTTAAGAAAAACTTACAGAATAGCTCATGCACTTCAATTTCACCAGGGAATCTTTACCCTACTTTTTGCTATTGAGCGCCATCTAGCGAGCTCTGTGTTTCATCACATTTGTGGGGGGTTGCGGGGAGGGGGACGCCACAGGGGCCTCAAAGCACCTGTCCAGCACAGGCGAACCCGCTTTTGCACCGCTGGAATCTTCCCTTTGGTCCTGCCTCTCCCAAAGAAGCAGCTTTGCTTTGGGGTAGTATCAGCGTGCACAAGGTAACGATGAAATTATAAACACTAAGAAGAGGAAGTCAGTCAACACTCAGCTTACCTACCGGATGAGGCCAAGGCAGGGAGAGGGTCCTGAAGTTGGTGGAATGCGGTGGAGACCCACAGATGCCAGGGGAGCAGGGAAACCCTATATTTCAGGACTGACTGACATGGTGAATGCACTTGAGACCAGAAATAGATTTGGAAAAGAGAGTCTTGCAGTATCAAGAACTTGGGAATCTCTGTGATGAACTCACAAATGTCTTACCTCGGACATAATCTTTTTTTTCTTCTTCTTCTTCTTTTAGGCAAGGGGCATAATCTTTTAAACTTCACTGAAATACCTCAGTGTTAGAGGAGCAGGAGCACGACATGCTTTTGCCCGAATCTTGAAGAACTGACAGGTATCTCCTTGGCCAGCCAGTTGGAAAGGCTTTTCAGGACTGTGGGAATGCATACAAAAGATGTTATATACACAAACTGGGGAAACTAATAAAAAAAAAATGCTTGCATCAGACAGCTTGGGAGATACCTGTATTTCCAAACCCTACATAGCAGTGCATCCGTTTCAAGCCATGGTCGTCGTTGTCACCTTGAAACAAAAGAAGGAAAAAATGGAGCCTCTGTGCTTCCTGCAAGAAACTTCTGCCTTGTGAAAAGTTTTGTTTAGTTGGAAAAGCCATCACTCAACAGAAATATTCATGAAAGCCTGTGTCAGCCAATGAGCGTGGTGGTGCCAGGTGTTCTATTCACACTCACCATCTTTCCACCCAGTTGTAGGTCTGGAAACCTATATTTGACCCACGAAGCCAAGCGCTGTAAATAGGGATGGATGTTAATCCTGGGTCATACTTGCTCCCGGAAGTGGCTTTCAGTTAGTAGTAGAGTAAAAGCCAGGCGTGATGGTGCACACAGGTAATTACCCCAGCCAGGCAGGACTGTGAGTTCTGGGAAAGCCTGGCTACATAGAGAAGAAGGGGGGAAGGGCATGGACTGAAGAAATGAATATCAGAAATACGTATGTATTGGGATGGTTGTTGCAAATATTAAAGGAGATGCGTACTGAAAGCAGTTGGCACAGTGTGAAACACATAATGGCTCTTGATGATGTGAGCTTCCTCTTCTCAGGTGGGCGGAGGTTCTGGGTTATAATTCCTGGGAAGGTTTCCGGGCTATGCTCTGAAACTCAATGGCCCGAGTCTGTGGCAGGAATCCACGTGGGACATTAAGCACTAGGCCACATCCTCTAGTTAGAGCTGGACCTCTGCATCCGCTGCTAACTAAAGCACTGACACTGATACCAGGTGTCCTGGGCTGCATCTACTGCATCTGCTCAACACAAGAGTTATCCACATTCCTTAAAGATAGGAAGTTAAGGGGCTGGAGAGATGGCCTAGCGGTTAAGAGCACCTTAACTGCTCTTGCAGAGGACCCGGGTTCAATCCCCAGTACCCACATGGAGGCTGAGAACCGTCTGTAACTCCAATTCCAGGAGAACTCCAGTTCCAGGGGAATCCGAGACCCTCTTCTGACCTCCGCGGCATTGCATGACATGGGTGCACAGACCTACATGCAGACAGTATGCTCATACACATACATAAATAAATAAAAATTTAAAATATATATATATTAAAAAAAGATAGGAAGTTAAGTCATTTTGTCATTAAGCAACTCCAGTAAACTCTGATGGCCGGAGCCATGCTAATCATTTGTTGACTGTGGTAGAGGCTTGAAAAACTCCTCTCTAATGACAACAGGAAAATAATCTGTTTAGCTGGGCAGGATGGTTCACCCAGAGGCAGAGGCTGAGACAGGACAGTTCTAAGTTTGCAGCCAGCCTAAGCTAAGTAGTGAGTTCTAGTCTAGCTAGTCAAGCCTGTTTAAAAGAAATTTAAGCAAATACAGGAAGCTAAGACAATTATGGATCAATATATATAGATCAGTCTGTAAACAGTTCTGAGAACTTCTTTCCCTCAACTCCACATACAATTTAATTAGGGCTTGGCAATATTTTCCTAGAAGATAGCATCTAATTTGTATCTCCTTGTTGTTCCTCCTGAGACATGAGATCATGCTCAGACAATAACTTGTAGGGTTTTGCTATATATGTAGATAATTATCATATAATTACAATAAAATTGATTAACTCAAGAGCTGAGAGTAGGAAATTGGTAACAATTTTTAAGTAATGGCCCAGATGTACAGTCTATCTGTGAACTGTGAATGAAGCTATCGTTCTAAAGTGAAATGTCTCCGGGATATAACAAAACATGATAACAATGTAAGGAAAATTTTGCTTCAGAAAGTTACTGGGACAACAAGATGGCCTACTGGGTACAGGTGATTGCCAACTAGCCTGAGGACCTCAGTTCAATCACCAGAGCTCTCATGGTAGGAGAGAACAGACCCTTAAAGACTGTCCCCTGACTTCCACACATATACCTTGGCACCGGTATTCACACACAATAAATAAATATAATTTTATTTATTTACTTTTATTTTGTATGTATGAGTGTTTTGCATGAATGTAAGTGCACCCATGTGGTACCAAGTCTGTGAAGGCCAGAAGAGGACTCAGATCCCCCAGAACCCCCACTGTGTGGGTGCTGGGAACTGAACTCAGGTCCTCTGCAAGAGCGGTCAGTGCTGAGCCATCTCTCCAGCCCCCATGAGAAAATATTTTAAAGATAATACAGTGGAAGCAGTATAAATTCATATTGTAAGCATAGCCTCTTCTGTCTAGAGACTGATTACTGTGATTGTTTGCATTTGTCATATCAGCAGGTGGCCCACCAGCTCCCCTTTGGGACTGTGCCCTTACCTGGATTGTGTCACATGGTCCACAAAGGGGACTGAAAATTCATCAGAGATTTACACACAAATGGACAAAATCTTAGCAACCTTTGCAGTAATCTCACCTTTGTGGTTTACAAAGTAAACAAGTTAGTCTACAAGGTCTTTAAAATACCTTCTAGCTTTAGGGACTGGAGAGACGGCTCAGTGGTTAAGAGCACTGGCTGCTCTGAGGACCAGGGTTCAGTTCCCAGTGTCTAAGTGACAGCTCACAACCATTTGTAACTCCAGTTCTAGGGAAATCCAGTGCCCTCTTCTGCTCCCTACAGGAATTCCATAAACATGGTACACTTACATACATGCAGGCAAAATGTTCACACACATAAAAAATGAAATTAATTTTATTTTTTTAATTTTTAAAAATTTATTATTCTTTATGTGTATGAGTGTACTGTCTGCATGTAGGTTGGTGCACCCGTGTTGTGCAATGCCGCGGAGGTCAGAAGAGGGTGTTGGATTCCCCTAGAACTGGAGTTAAAGATGGTTCTTAGCTGCCATGTGGGTGCCAGAAATCAAACCCTGGTCCTCTGCAAGAGCAGTTGGTGCTCTTAACCGCTGAACCATGTCTCCAGCCCATGAAATTAATTTTAAAAACACCTTTTAGCATAAAAATTCTATTTGAAATGTAAATTTTACATATAAATAAGATAAAAATATAAAGCAATTAGTCAGTTTGAAATTCTTAGTGCTGAACATTTTGAAAGGCCATGTTGATATTTGTTGAATAAATGGATGTTGTCTTAGTACCTAGTAAGGCATATACTGCAAACAAAGCCTAAGCTTGGTATTTGAAGTCTCCTTCCTCTCTGTTGACTGGTCCTGAATAAATGAGAATATCAAGTAATTTATGAAACGGTTGTCCTTCAAATATACCTGATTCCGGACTCTACATTTGCAGCAAGTCATTGCTCCCACATAGCCTGTGCTGTGCAACTTTACTGGCACATGGGCTCTGCCCAGAAGGACTAAAGGAAATTATGGTAAAAATAGAAAGACTTATTTTCACAGGGAGTCTCTTCCATTATCACACCTTGGCTATTTTTCTTCAGGAAGGTAGCATCCATGCATTTGGTCAGCTTTCCAAGTTAAATATATTCATCTTAGAGCGAGAAATGAAGCCTCTGGTTGTTCCTTGCTGACTTCTGTTTTCAAGCATACAACACTGCATGGAAAGTTGCTGACATTCATTATTTACTAAAGCAGGCCCTGGGCATAATATCACCTGGGTTGTCAGTGTGAATTTGAGCTATTGCTTCAACTATGACCTGATTTCTCAACATGCCCATGTTAGGAACCCAGAAATGGGGAAAGCGAGTTTGCACATGGGACCTAAAGGCTGCAAAGAAATACAACCTCACACAATCACTTTAGAAGTCTGCCTTACTGGGTGATCCAAAAACAGGTTTTTAAGGACTGTTCTTGTCTTAACACTTGGGCTAGTCATACTCGTGTCCTTCACTGAGAGCCTCCCACCACAAGGACACCGGCCAGGAACCCGAGGCATCCCTACAGCACTGGAATTGCTATCACCCATCTGCACAGCTTTCCTGATCCTCAGATCTGATAGCACAGCCTAAGATTCACAACAGGCACAGTTTACTGCTGCCCCTAAAATACTGAAGATGAAATAGGACATGGTGGTACTGGAGAGTAAAGGAGAACAAGAGAAAGAATAATTTATTGTACGTATTTTGTGGATTATATTTTTACTGTCTTACTTTTATTACATATTTTAAGACAGAGGTCTTGTTTTGTTCCCAGACTGGTCTCAAACTCCTGGATTTAAATAGTCCTCATGAATAGCTGCAAGCATAGGTGTGGTCCTATTTTATTATTTATTTTATTTTATTTTTTATTTTATTTTATCTTGGAGGGGGATTAGACAGGGTCCCCTGGAGTCCCAACTGGCCTGGAACTTGCTATGTAGACCAGGCTGGTCTCGATCTCACAAAAATTCACTTGCCTCTGCCTCCCGAATGTTGGGATTATAGGTGTCCACCACCACACCTGGCTCCTATTTTTGTTTTTGATTGTTATTATCATTGTACATAGATGGGGATGCAATATATTTATATACATATATATACTTTCTGCAGTAATCATTTATTAATTATTAGTGATAATATTCAAAATCTTGAGCTGGGCATGGTGGTGCACATCTTTGATCTCAGCACTTGGGAGGCACAGGCAAGTAGATCTCCATGAGATCAAGGGCAGCCTGGTCTACATAGTGAGTTCTAGGCCAGCTGGAGCTATAGGGAGACCCTGTCTCAAAAATCCAAATATAAAGCAACAACAATAAGAATCTTCTCTTCCAGCTATTTTAAAATACACAGAGCGCCGGGCGTGGTGGTGCATGCCTTTAAGCCTAGCACTTGGGAGGCAGAGGCAGGTGGATCTCTGTGAGTTCAAGACCAGCCTGGTCTACATAGTGAGTTCCAGGACAGCTGGAGTTACAGGGAGACCCTGTCTCAAAAAGAAAAAAAAAAAAAAAAAAGAAACTTTAAGCCTAGCACTTGGGAGGCAGAGGCAGGTGGATCTCTGTGAGTTCAAGACCAGCCTGGTCTACATAGTGAGTTCCAGGACAGCTGGAGTTACAGGGAGACCCTGTCTCAAAAAGAAAATAAATAAATAAATAAATAAATAAATAAATAAGTAAATAAATAAATAAATAAAATACACAGAGCATTACTGTTAATCATTGTACACAACTGTGTAATAGGACACTTGGAACTCACTCCTCCCATCTGAGTGTACCTTTGGACCAACCTCTACCAGCCTTCCCTACCACCTATTCACAGACTCTGATAACCACTATTCTACTCTCGAAATCAATGAGCTCACTGTTTGTGAATTCCTTGTATGGGTGGGATCCTGCAGTATTTGTCTTTCTGTGCCTGCTTCATTTGACTTCACATAATGTCCTCCAAGTTTATCCATGTTTTGCAAATGAAAGGCTTTCTTGGGGAATGTGTGTGTTGTGTGTGTGTGTGTGTGTGTGTGTGTGTGTGTGTGTGTGCACAAGTATGTGCATTTGAGTGCAGGTGCCCAAAGAAGCTAGAGGAAGGCATCAGGTCCCTTGGAGCTGTGCATACAGGTAGTTATGAGCTGCACAACAGGTTCTATGAACCAAACTCAGGTTCTCTGCGAGAGCAAGACATACTCCTAAGAGCTGAGCCATCTCTTCAGCTCAATTTCTTGTTGATTTTATTCTATGTATAGAGTGTTCTGCCTGCATGTATGTAAATGCACAGCATGTATGCAATACCTGTAGAAGCCAGAAGAATGGGGTCAGATCCCCTGGAACTGGAGTTTCAGATAGTTGAAGCTGTGGTGTGGGTGCTGGGAACCAGACCCAAGTCCTCTGCAAAAGCTGCCAGTGCTCTGAACCACTGAGCCCTCTCATCAGCCCCCATCAATTTCTTGTTTTTATATCTGAATGATATTCCATTGCACACGTATGAAATTTTTTTGCCTTTCGGCTGATGGGTAGTTGGGCTGTGGTGAGCATGGGAGTTCAGGTAGCTCTTCGGCATGCTGATTTGATTTACCTTCACTATATTCCCAGCAGTAAAACTGATGGCCCGTCTACTGGTTCTATTTTTAATTGGGGGATGCTATCATATCGTTTTCCATAATGACTTACAAATTAACATTCTCATCACCAATCGCACAGAATTTTTTTTAAAACTTATTCAGCAAATCCTGCTAAATCAGAGCTTTGTGGATGTTCCCACTTGGGAAACACTGGACCAGAGGATCTCTGAAGTCACTCAAATTCCCAATTAAAAGTTCTAATTACTTATATTCTAAAGCACAATTCTGATCATACTCGTTCCTTGGTCAAAATTCCTCTGTGGCTCCCACCTGCCACAGAGGATTTTTGACCAAGGAACAAGTATCCTGGGGTCTTTGAGGGTCAGGGGTGAAGCAGTGTTTTCAAGTCTAACTTTCTTAGTCTGGCATCCAGAAGTTGATCTTAACGCACCTTCTCTGTCTCAGCTCTGGTCCCTTCAATCACAGGCCTTTGCTCCCTTGCCGGCTGCTCTCCTTCGCTTTCCAAGCACAATTCTGTGCATCTGCCCATGCTACGGGTTCCATTGGGAATATCTTTCCCCATCTTATATGTGCAAAAACAGTTCATTTTAACTTTTCTACTACATTTTTATTTAGGTCTATGAACATAAGTGGGTGCATGTGTCAGGAGATAATCTGTGAGACTCAGTTCTCTCTTTCCACCATGTGATCAAACTGCTTGAGGTCAACTGGCTTTATCCACTTCTCCACCTCTGCAGAATGATCTCAGCTCCAAATTCATCTTCATATTGAAACGCATACTGGATTTCAATTTAGGTTCCTTGTATAGAGTTAACTCTGTAAATTATTTTCTGGGACTTCTTGAAAGAATGGTTTGATACATGGCTGCCTGCCTTAGGTCTTTGCACATAACAGCCACGCAATGGTGTGACTTAAAAGGAAACCTTGATCCCAGAAGGACAGCAATCACATGACCTCACTTCAGTTCTGTCACCAGCACTTGGGGACTCTGGCCATTTGCTCCTCTGGTGGGAACTCAGTGACATCTCTATAGGAACAAGGGGGGGGGCAGCAGGACCAGTGTCCCAGAGTGAAGCATTCTGAGATGCTTTTGATTTAGACTCTACTTTCCGAGGGAATCTGTCTTAACAAGGTCTCCAGATGATTCTGCTGCACTCTCAAGTCTGCACTTATCCACAGTTGTGGCTAATGTATTATCTCTCACCCTTGTCCAAATTCCTATACCAAAGATAGAAAATGTGGTTCTCTAATCATCACTGCCCGCTCCCAGATGGGGTGATAGCAAGTACATTTTGTCTCTTACCCTTAACTGACAGTCACGGAGTTTGGATGGATGCATGCACTCACCAAAATCAGCCACATCTCTTGCAGCTGATCAAGCAGATCCCTGCAAATTCCTGGCCTGCGGTGAATTTGCCCAGTGTGTAAAGAATGAGTGGACCAAGGAAGCAGAGTGTCGCTGCAGACAAGGTCGGGAGAGCCAGGGGAGCCTGGGCTACCCGCACTCAAACCTCTGCATCCCTGGACGGGCATGTGAGGTTGGCCAAGGAAAAGCAGCTCCATGCAGGTAGGTCAAGCTTACTAGATCCCGGACCCGGGAATCTATTACTTATACTTCTGAGAAACCTACCATTAGGTTAAATCCATGGCGCCCTCTAGAGCATTTAAGTTAAAGGATTTGTTTAGGGAAATGTATTGATATGGGATATTGTTTACCAAAAGCTTCATCAATGTGTCATAATTCTTAAATGTCATATCTCTTAATTTTTTAAATTTTAGGTGTGTGAGTTTATTGGCTGCATGTGTGTAACTGCACCCCTGTCAGGTAATGACCATGGAGGTCAGAAGAAGGCCTGGGATCCCCTGGAACTGGAGTTACAGATGGTCGTTAGATGCCATGTGGGTGCTGGGAATTAAGCCTGGATCCACTGCAAGAGCAGTCAGTGCTCTTAACCATGAGTGATCTCTAGCCTAAATGTCATATGTCTTAAATGTAAACCTATTTTAATGCATGCATAAGTAATATTAAAAAAGTCAAACAGAAAAAAAAAAGAATTATAGTGTTGTCCATGTTATTAATGGCAAAAATAAAACCACTTTGGTGTTTGGAGGGTGGGAAACATGTGCTTTAAAACTGAAGTTCTCAAAGTTCAGCAGACAGGAGAAATCCCTAAGCTTTGTGACACGGGAGTCACTGGCCCTGCTCTGTCTGACTCAGAGGTCAGGGTCGGACTCTGGGGCAGCTGTGGCTATGGCCATAATGCAAGTGTCACACAGGAGAGCCCGGCTCTAGGCCTCTGGAAGTATTTCCATTGTTCCAATGGGAAAACAAGAGAGAACCTGTGTCAGAATACTTGGTTTACCACCTTTAACCGGTGCGCATTTGTGTAAAATTTGGAGCATTCCTTGATTACAAGCACAACAGCATTCAGCATAAGAGCTAAAAAGAAAAAAAGTACAACACAGAAGCTCAGGGTGCTGTGTAGCTTGGCACAGTGCCTGTTGTTATCTCTTGATGTCCATATTTATATGTAAGAATTTTCTAACAACAAGATGGAATCAGACTGACTTCTTTGACAGTTAGTTCTGAGTGTGTGTGTGTGTGTGTGTATGTGCGTGCACACACGTGTGTGTATGTGCACGTGTCATGGTAAGTGCGTGCAGGTGAGAGGACAAACAGGTATTGTTCCTTGCCTTCCATCTTGTCTTAGACAGAGTCTCTTGTTCCCTGCTGCATACAGCAAGCTAGCTGCCCTCAGCTTCAGGGAGACTCCTATTTCTACCTTCCATGCCACCATAGAAGTGCCAGGATTACATGCACTCAGTACCACGCCGGGCTTTGGGCCAGTTCTGGGGATCTGGACTCAGGCCCTTGTGCTTGCATGGCACACGTTTACCCACTGAGGCATCTCCATAGTCCATCAACTTTTTTTTTAACAAAGATTTCCTCCTGTCCTTAAGGGTTCTCTAGAGCATCATTTTTAATGATTCCAGTAGTCCATTCTGTAGCAGAGCCATGATGTGACCTCTACCCAAGGCAGAATGGATGAGAGCTTCTGCACCCCAGGGCCTCTGCACCCCAGAGACAGGGGGTCATCGGTCACTGTGAGGCCAGCCTTTGCCAGTCCCAGCCTCCAGGCACACACTGTTGGTATGTGAGCCCCAAACGGCTGGTAGAACATTCCGGTTCTCTTGCTCTTCTTATTCACCAGGGTACATAGCCATCCAACCCCTACAACACCAGCCATAAGAAACTAAAGAAATGTCTTCTCTTTCTTTTTTTTTCCTTTTTTTAAGTTTAAGAGAAATTTTAATGATTCAAGAATTTTATACAATGAATTTTGTTTACATTCAGACCTGTTCCCCCATCTCCATCTTCCCCCTTCCACCCCCACCCCTCCATCACATGTCTTCTAGTTAGGAAATGGAAAAGCCTATCCATTGCATGCATATAAACTAACTGAGCTGGGTGCCAGAGAAAAGATATTTCACTAGAGTCAGTCATCTATGTATAATTCTTTTTTTTTAGCAGCTTTACATTTATTTATTTATTATTTTTGTCTTCTCTTTCTTGTTCCATTAATGTATCAACACTTTTAAAACAATTATCTCATAGAGGTTAAGAAGCAATGTTCTGAAGTCAGATTATGGCTGAAACTTCACTTTAGCAACCAAATTAGCACTAGTCAAGAGATGTTGCATAAATTACTTCTCTAAACCAGTTTCCTCAGTGGATGATGAGATGAATAAAGTCCTCCTGTGGAGTTACTGTGAGACCAGAGAAGTGATTTTCAATATTTGCAAAGCACTTTTCCAGACAACACACTGTGCAGGACAACTGTGCCGGGATGTGAAGCTGATGCTACTTTATGGATTTTTCTCCAAGTTCAACACAATTGAAATGCTAACAGGGTTCCTTACAGGACCTGACCTTCTGTTTCTAAAGCATAAGAGAAGATGGTAAATAAAGCACAATAAGGAGTGGCTTCTCTGTAAAACTGCAAACTGTGGGGCTGGAAAGATAGCTTAGAACACTTGCTGTTCTTCCTAAGGACCCAGGTTCAGTTCCCAGCACCCACATAGTGGCTAACAACGGTCTGTAACTCTAGTTCCAGGGACTCTGACACCCTCTTCTGGCCTCTTCCGGCAACGCATGCATGTGGTACACATATGCATGCAGGCAAAACATTCAAACACATAAAAAATTAAGACAACAAAATGTACATGAAATAATATTTACAACACCAAGATAGGCAATAAACAGAGCAAATGCAACCTCCAAAAAGATCCTCCACATTAGAAGAGTTATGTTAACAAACATTTCAGATTACTGAGGTCAATGAGCTAGTCACTCGGGGTTAAAGTATGCCTGCCTTCCATTTACAAAACCAGATGTACATAAATGTGAAGAAAACAATTTTTATGTATTTTTGAGGCTGAAAAGGGAGGATTGGCTGCAAGTTCAAGGCCAACCTAGTGAGTTCCACACCAGCCTGTTCCAGTTTCCAGACTCCCTCTCCACAAAACAAAACAAATTCCTATAATCAAAAACAGTCACCCTAACTAAGAAACCAATCCCAGAACACATAACATGATTTTCCAGGGGAAGGGGAATGTCAATAAATAAAACTAACAGATAAGCGATAAGATTAAAAAAGAGGGCTGGAGAGATGGCCTAGAGGTTAAGAGCGCCGATTGCTCTTGCAGAGGACCGGGGTTCGATCCCCAGCACCCACATGGCAGCTGAGAACTGTCTTTAACTCTAGTTTCAGGGGAATCCAACGCCCTCTTCTGACCTCTGCAGCATTGTACAACATGGGTGCACAAACCTACATGCAGACAGTACATTCATACACATAAAAAATAAATTTAAAAAAATTTAAAAAGATTAAAAAAGAATAAAGCCTATGCTATAGACAAACTTATCCATGATGAGACCCAACAAATCAATAAAAGACAAATGTCATATATTAAAATGAGCTATGAACATGGAGGTGTCATTCACAGAGGAGATCCAAATGACCAATGAAATACAGAGGATGTGAATATCAATGAAAACAGACCCATTTGTTGCTCATGAGTTCTGTAAAAGAAGACTGACATGGGGGAGGGGGTCTAAATTTGATTAAGAATGGTTGTATGAAATGTACAAAAGCTAAAAATAAAATAAATGAAAATAAATGGCATACTTGGGAAACCCACTTCTACTAAGCACTTCAGGTGGCCTATACATCAGACATGCCCTTTTCAAGAAAAATTTGGTCACCGGAAGTTTGCATCGAGCACAAGACCCACGCCAACTCAATTAAATGAGGGTCCAGAGAGGAGAAGAGAAATGGGTAACAGGCCAGCACTAGACTGAGAAATATTGGAGACTGACTGCTACCAGGTGAGGGAGAGTGTGCCTTACTTATGATCTCCAGATTGGTCCACTAGATTGCAGTAGATGAATTTTCACTTAAGGACATCTGGGTGCAAATGCTTGACTGGATAGGTCTTACCATGTACAGCCGAATGCACGAGGTCTGGGGCGGGGGGTTGGAGGGGCACGGATAGTGGAGAGGGTCTAAACTTGATTGAAAACTGTGCTATGAAATTTAAAAAGCTTAGCTGGGCGTGGTGGTGCACGCCTTTAATCCTAGCACTTGGGAGGCAGAGGCAGGCGGATCTTTGTGAGTTCAAGGCCAGCCTGGTCTACAGAGTGAGTTCCAGGACACTGGGGCTACAGGGAGACCCTGTCTCGCAAAGACCAAAAAAAAAAAAAAACTGAATAAGGGCTCACACAGATTCTCAAAAGAAGCAAGATAACTTTACTTTGTATCAAAGAGAAGGTACAGATGTACTTCCCATAATGCATCTGATTTTAATCATATGCATGTCCAATTATGCATAGACATAATCCTCCATAATCCTCCATAAAAACCTTTATAAAGGTTTTTAAAAAAATCCTCCATAAAAACTTTCTCCCTCCATAAAGGTTATAGGGGACACAATTTTGCCCTGCACACGCGCCCCCCAAAAGCAGTTCAGGCCCAATCACCACCTCTATTCTCCATGTCCTGATACATTGGGAATATACTTGAATAGAAACTGTCTAGATTTGATTGTTACTAGGGTCAGGGACATTTATATGGCTGTTCAAAGAAAGGAGTAAGTGATGCAGGTTGGGGATGGAGGGGATTCTCAGATTACTAGGTGCATTGTTTGGAGAGGGGTGTGTGTGCACAGTTCCCAATGTTGGAAGAACTAGGCTGCCAAAAACATTAGTACGGGGAGGGGGCGGGGGGGGGAGAATAACCCCAAGCCAAACAGGTTCCCAAGCCAAGCCATCTCCTCTGTTATCTGCCTCATTTTGAATTATGAGACAATTGCACAGCCCACCAGTATGGTGGCTAAAAAATGGTTAAAAAATCTGAAACATAGTAGCTAAAAGTATTGACAGTTCTTACTGGAAAGAAACTAACACATCATTAAGTGAGGAGGCAAAGTTCACTCTAATGGATCCTGTATAGGTAAGAAATTAATAACCGAACTTTGTACTTAGCAGCATATTAGGCTCAGTCATATGACACTGCCCATTTTGTCAGTCACAGATCATCAATAATGGCATTTTTGTATGATTCAATGTATGTTTGTAAAGTCACTGCAAACATGAAGAACAATGCATATATTCTGTTTGGCAGTGGAAAGGAGTGAAGTCCAGTTTTGTAATAATGTCTACATTCATTAATTGCTTGTGTAACTTAAAAGAAAGGAATGTGGGGAAGTGCAGAGAGCCAGCTCCCTGTGTGAGTGTAGAACTTGCTATGCAAGGACCTGAGTTTGAATCCTCAGCACCCACCAGACAGCCTGGCACAGCAGCTGCATCTGTCATCCCAGTGCTCATATCCCAGAGCTCCAGCGCTGAGATGGACGTGAAGACATGAGACTCCTCTGAAGCTAAGGAGCCAGCTATGTATGCAACAGCAAACAATGGAGACCCTGCCTCCAACAAGGTGGGATGTGAGGAATGACACCCCAGGTTGTCCTCTGGCCTCACATATGCACTATGGCTCCAAGCACCCATACACACACACACACACACACACACACACACATGCACACACACGCACACACCGTACATACACCCACATATCACATACGTACATACCAAGAGTTTAAAACAGGAAAACAAGGGGGTGGGAGGCTGGTGGACACCTTTAATCCCAGCACTCAGAAGGCAGAGGCAGGCAAATCTCTGTGTTTCACACTATCTGGGATTACACAGTGAGACCTTGACTCAAACAAACAAACAAATAAATAAATAAATAAATAAATAAATAAATAAATAAATAAATAGTAAATAAATAAAGGCATGGCTTATATGAATAGTAATGTGTTTTCAATTTTTGGAACTAGCCCTATTTGCTGTCTCAGATGGAAATACAATTCATAATTTTAAGGACTCCTGTTTCTTAAGAAAGACCACTGTAATCCTAGGATGTCCTAAGTGAGATATCACAAAGACCTGGGCTGTCCACTCCCTCCACTGTGTCTCTGGGCGGGGCCTGGATCCAAGGGATTCCGATTCTCTGGAATGTGGGTACTACTTTAATGAAGACACATTTAGAGCACTGTGTGCCAATGACCATGACGGAGACTGAGCCAGGGAGAAAGAAGACAAAGGTGTTTAATTCATCTTAGAGAGAGGAGAGAAGCTGCTAGGGCCGAGTCCCGTTCCCTGCAATGGTGTAGCTACTGATACATTGTCCTTGCTTAATTAAATAACTTCCCACCCACCCTGAGAGAGAAACTGATTAAACTCAATGAGTCACACACTAAAAGGAGGGGAATTGTTGGGAAGAAGGGCTTCATCTAGATGCTGGGGGATATGATGAGACAGGAAAATGCAGGATGAAAAAGTAGCTAAAATCCTTTGTGTAAATCTTTGAACTTACAAAAAAAAAAAACCCTAAAGATAAATAAAACAATGCATATACACATTTTTGGGGTCTTTTTGAGACAGGGTATCCCTGTAGCCCCAGCTGTCCTGGAACTCACTTGGTAGACCAGGCTGGCCTTGAACTCACAGAGATCCACCTGCTTCTGCCTCCCGAGTGCTGGGATTCACATTTTATTTTATTTATTTATTTATTTATTTATTTATTTATTTATTTATTTATTTATTTTTTTTGTCTTTTCGAGTCAGGGTCTCCCTGTAGCCCCAGCTGTCCTGGAACTCACTCTGTAGATCAGGTTGGCCTTGAACTCACAAAGATCCGCCTGCCTCTGCCTCCCAAGTGCTAGGATTAAAGGCATGCGCCACCACGCCCGGCCCGGATTCACATTTTAAAAGACTGGGAGAAATAAAAGTTTACTTGTAATTGAACCTATATAGAAAGCTATCCACTAAACATTATGCCTGCTTTATCAGGAAAACTATAAAGCATATATAAAAATATAAAGCATATATATATTATGAAGAGAGATTATAGAATACAGAAAAGCCAGCCAGGCATGGTGGTGCACGCCTTTAATCCTAGCACTTGGGAGGCAGAGCCAGGCGGATCTCTGTGAGTTCAAGGCCAGCCTGGTCTACAGAGTGAGCTCCAGGCCAGCTGGGACTAAAATGAGACCCTGTCTCAAAACTACCAAAAAATAAATAAATAAATAAACAAATAAATAAATAAATAGAAAGAAAAGCCTTTAATTATACACAGCAAATTTAAAATTGGGCCCCATTTGAATAGTAGTGTGAACAAAATGCTACAATAAGAGGAGGAGAATCTTTGTGAGTTCAAGGCCAGCGTGGTCTACAGAAGGAATTCCAGGACAGCTGGGGCTACAGGGAGACCCTGTCTTGAAAAGAACAAACAAAAAAGAGTCTTTACAGCATCCCAATTCAGAATGTGAACAGTGCAAGATGAATTTATCCTCATCTGTCCTTCCAGCCTGCTGAGTCCACCACTTAACAAAAAAACAGCAAGCCACATGGACAGCAAACCCAGGTGGCCACACCTACAAGACTGTGCTAGACCTTTCCATTTGGCACAGGATTAAAGCAGAAGCAATAGGAATCTGTAGTTGTCACTGTGGATAAACGCAGGAGGTGGGAGATCATGTTTTTGCTTTCTTCTGCGGGTCACCAGATCACTTTACAAACCAAGCATATGAAACTAGTGTGAAAAGGTTCCAACATCAGCAGAACAAGGTAAAATTGAACTTTACATGTTGATTTTAATTGTTGGAATTTTGAGGGAAATTAGAAACATTTCTACGCCTGCTTTTTATTTTAAATGAGAAGAAGCAAAACACTTGTTTTATGTTGGGAGACTTTTAATTTTAGTGCTTTAACTTATGAGCTGTATTTTCTGATGCAAGAATAGAGACTGAACACTAGCATCAACTGAAATGTGTAAATAAAATAACAAATTACAAAAATAGCCCAAGTGTTTTATAGTATTCCTCATCTTTCCTTGAAAACTATGTGTGGGTAATCAAATGTGTTTCAACAAAACTGAAATTTCAAAGTGACAATATTCTGGGCACTGACTAATTTCACATAAATTATTCTTAAATTTCTTTTCTTTTTTTATTTTGTTGTTGTTGTTGTTTATTTGTTTGTTGAGACAAGGTTTCCCTGTAGAACTAGCTAGCTTGGAACTTGCTATGTAAACCAGGCTGGTCTTGATCTCACAGAGATCCACATGTCTCTACCTTCTGAGTACTAGGATTAAAGGCATGTGCTCTCTTATTTGTTTGAAATAGGCATGTAGCCCAGCCTGATCTTGACCTTGACATCCTTCTGCTTCAGCCTGCTGGGGTTACAGGCATGAGCTGCTACTTCAGGCTTAAATTGCTTTTTATGTCAAATAACGATGAGCTAAAGTAGAACTCTGGAGAAGCATTTGCAAGCAGTGAGCAACTCAAAAAGTTCATCCTCCATTTAAATGTTTTTATGGGGTCCTACTAGTCTCTAAAACACCTACTTAAAGTATTTTGCTGATTATTTTATAAAGGAAAATAATTTGTCCATAGCCAGGTCATATATGTGTGTGTGCATGCCTGCATGTGTATGTGTGTGGATATTTTTAATAAACTTTGAGGAAAAGATTGGACATTTTTATTCCAAAATTATTATTTTCAAAAGTTACACCAACTCTTGGCTAGTCATAGGTGTAAGCAGCCAATGCTCACCCTACCTATGATACACACACACACACACACTCACACACACAACATACACACACGAAAAATTAAAAAAAAAAACCCTAGGGCTTGCATATGAAGCATTACCTGCCAGTATCAATCAAGGAAAGTGAGATAATCATACCAGATGGATTAATTTTTTATTCAGTTGCACACTGAGAATATGAAGTCTGCCATTTGAATTTCTTGAAACTAAGAAACTGAAGAAAAGTTTGGATAAGGACCATTAAATGATGACAGGACAACAGGAGCTGATAATGGCAAGGTTTAGAGGTGCTATTTTGAGAGGTGATTTTGTTTCCTAAGAAAACTGTGTTTACTTGTAAGAAAGACTTTCACAATATGGACAGGGTCTGGACACATAACTTTACTTGACCTTGGAACCAATAACTTAATCATAGCTTAGCTTGTTCATAATGGAAACCAGCCTACTAGGCTCTGAGCTCCTCTTGCAACCTAAAGCACATAGTTTTAATCCCTCATGTTCCTTCCTTGTCCTTGACCCAGAATAACGTATGAATGTGTGTTTGGGTGTTTCTTTTATTCAAGAAAGTGCAAAGGAAGATACGAAGACTATCCCATTTGTGTTGCAAACAATGGATGGCATTAAACTGACATCTGTTTGTGGTTGTATATGTACTGGTCTAGGTCTAGGAATCAGAAAGGGCAAAAATTTTCTTTGATAAGGTAAGGGTCTGACTTTTGCTCCCCCATTTCATGCTACATATACTGTTTCAGCAAAATGAGAGCAAGCCCTTACTTGAGAACACAGTCCCAAGAGAATTCTCAGGGACGAGGCTCTCAGAAGTTCAGTTCTACTCTTGGCTTAAAATGGATGCTGACGGGCTGGAGAGATGGCCTAGCGGGTAAGAGCACCGACGCTCTTGCAGAGGACCCGGGTTCGATCCCCAGCACCCACATGGCGGCTGAGAACCGTCTGTAACTCCAATTCCAGGAGAACTCCAGCTCCAGGGGAATCCGAGACCCTCTTCTGACCTCCCATTGCACACAAGGGTGGCACAGACCTGTATGCAGACAGGTACATTCATACACAATGCAAAGAAAAAAAAAAAAAAATGGATGCTGAGACTCAGGCTGTTTTGTTTTGTTTTGTTTTGTTTTGTTTTGGGGGGGTTGTATTTTTGAGACAGGGTCTCCCTTTAGTCCCAGCTGGCCTGGAGCTCACTCTGTAGACCAGGCTGGCCTTGAACTCACAGAGATACACCTGCCTCTGCCTCCCCAGTGCCGGGATTAAAGGTGTGCACCACCACACCCGGCTGACTCAGGCTGTTTTTATTCAAGGATAAGTGCATTATGGCATCTAGCAGTAAACACCACATTCACTGTCAACCTGAAAACAGGCAAACACATAGCTAACACTGAGAAAAACCATGTTTCATTCAGATGAAGTAAATATCAATTAAACCCTGAAGTACCAGACGAAATTCCAGGCCATAGTCCAAATGAAGGTATCCAGTAAATAACACAAACTGACTTTTCACAGTAGGGAATAAAAGACACTAACCCTCATAACAAGCATTAAGCATCAATGCTGATTTCCCAGAGGGACCAACATTGCTGCCCTTGAAAGGCATGTGTGTGTTCCCTGAGCAGGGTTGTGTTAAGATTACTGCTGTCTGCTGAAATCAGAGAGATGGTGAAATTCATGGTCAGATTTACCATCTCTGCTCCAAGAGATGTCAGTCTGAGAACCTACTGAAGTTTGGGAGAAGAAGAGATGTATTCCCAATAGGCTATAAAGTCAAGGTTACTTAGAGCATACCTCCAAACTTCCAAAGAAGATATCCTAAATGCCAAGCTCTCTCATTTACTAGTGGAGGTAGTATTGGAATGAACTGCTGATTTGACTTTGTATGGCTTTTCTTAAGTTCTTAAAACTATTTGTCTTTCAGGTAGCCAAGAAAAGAAATTCAGAATTACCAGCTACAGGATTTGAAGAATTTAACCATCAGGATTGGAAAGGAAATTAAAAACTGAAAACATACATTCATCTTTTAAGCTATACTGAAAGATGATTTAGGTTTGGTTTTGTTTGTTCTTTTTTTTTTTTTTCCTGTTTGGTTTTTTAGGACAAGGTATCCCTATAGCCACAGCTGGCCTGGAACTATGTAGCCCAGGCTGGCCTTCATTTCACAGAGATCTGCCTGCCTCTCCTCAGCCTCCTGAGTGCTGAGATTAAAGGTGTACATCACCACGTCTGGCATGATTTGCTTTCTGAAGGAAAACTGTATCCACTCTGTAAACCTTCTAAAAATGGGGGCAGGTGTATTTAATTGTCATTGGGATCCAGGGATATGTTAACACTGAGAACCAGCATGGTTCAAATTTAGATTAGTTGTGCATTTGATGACTGGTTAAGCCTGAAGAAAAGATCAAACTCCTCTCCACCAAATAACCAGTAGAACCTATTTGGGTTATTTTTAGATGATACTCAGAGTGAAAAAAACCCCAGGTTGTCTTCTAGCTTTAAATTATTAAAGTTTATTTGCATCAAGTACAAAAATAAATATATGCAAATATGACTATAATAAAGGTAAAGGCAAGTTCCAAATATCACAAGTGGCCTTGGTTCATTTTTGCTTGTGTATGTCTCCAGCAATATACCTAGCAGACTTTAAGCATAAAAATTATCAAGATCATATTGTTCCTCTCATGAACAGTTTTCTCTTCATGATTATTTAAAAGCTGACTTTCCTATCTGATGACTCGCAGTATCCGTACTGGAAATGGTCTCTTTTCCAGCTAGCCTTCCAGAAAGCTCTTAAGGGTGGCTTGGCTCCAGCCCCTCCCTCCCGCCTTCGGATCAAGCTGTAGTTCAGAATTCTGTCACGAGGTGGCACCTGCACACCCTATTATTATAAAAAAGCTTCTACAATGAACAGAAAAACATGTCTCCCTTAGCTTTTAAATCTTGCTTATACAGAGAATAATTTCGATTTTTTTGGCAACATAAAACTACATTAGATGTAACAGGATTTCGTGAAATCATATTCGGTGAAACACTAACTGGCTCTAGTGCACCCTGGCAGTCACCAGCAGGCTTCCTGCAGAGCAGGGCAGTAGGGAGACTGGGCGAGGATGAGTCAGGAAGGAGGTGTGGACAGGTGTAACATGGCGCTTTGCAACGCGGAGGGGTNTTTTCCTTTTACATGAGGTCATAATAATAATTAAGCAATCTTTTTATCAGCCTCTTATTGAACAGGGGCTGGAGTACTCATTATTTCTGTTACTTTCTACCCAAGAGGAGTGGAAAATCTAACTTTTCTTGTTACCATACACAGAAAGGTTTTGAAGGGAGACATTCTTTCAGCAAGGAGATGTGGTAAGGCTATACTATATGACATAATTTATTCTTCCTTTCCACCAGATGAATAATTTCTTTCTAAAATAAATACATTCTCACAGTATGATTGTATGTATACCACAACCTCCCTCCATGAAACCCAGTTCATTTTTTAATGTGCTATTCAATGAAAAATTCACAACTCAGTATCCCTTTCAAATGTCCCATTGTCAAATATATTTATGGTAAAACCTTAAGTTCGATAACATAAGTAATATATTCATAGATTAATAATAAAATTAGCTTCTATTTTACTAACCATTCCATTCCATGGATTTGATTTTACGTTGTTTATTTAAATACTGACAAGATAGAAAAATAATAAATACTGACAGCAATATTTAACAAGAAAGCTACCCCCCAAGTCAAAATGTTTCTTAATAATAGACACAATACTCTGGGAAATAGAATTCCACCATGGAAACACAAAACCTTAAAAACTCCTGTCAGTCCCACAAATGCAGAGCTTGAATCACTTTCCCTACCGCAGCCCTCCAAGATCTGTAAGTGCGGAATAAGAACTTAAAATTGGTACATGGTGACAAGACCAGGTGACAAGGTCACAGAGTGAAGAACGGTAGCAAGGCACAGGCCTACCCACTTCCCTAATCCAAAACAACCAGCTGGAAATAAAATTGTTCAAAGCATGATGGGTTAACCAAGTGGAATGCTTCCACTGAGGGAGAAGATGTTCTACCCTCCCCAGGATGTCCCCATACATTTTAGTCCTAGTCTAACTAGTGTAGGATAGGATTTTATAGAGAAGCAAAGTAGGTAAAAATTCTAGATAATGTGAGGAGGGGTCCACCTTTAGACTAAATGCCTTTTACTCTTCAGATCATTCATCTTTTGGTCTCTACCAAGCATCCAGAGCAAGCTGGTAAGGGAAGAAGGCTCATCTCCTTCCCTCTCTGAAACCCTACCAGGAGCACGGAAGAATCCAAACCAAGATCATGGAACAGACTACATAGACTGTGTTCAAAATTTTAGGGAGGATTCATCTTTGGGTCCCCAGTTTTGATAGCCTTTCTCTTCTCACAGATTAGTCAGAGTCAAGGGAAAGATAGCTAGGATAAGGTTTGCCTCCAGTGTAAGCAAAATGTGTAGCAGCGGCTCACACACAGCCCTGCCTGTGCCCTGGATGGTGAATGCAGAGGAATTTGGGGCCAAGATTCAAAGAATGCTCAATCCCTTGGTGTGCCTGCCTCTCCCTGCAGGTACCTAGCATATGGCATCTACTCCAACAGACTCCATCTGAGACATGCCAAAGGTGTGACATTTCAACTTGGTTTATATTAAAATTCTCTGTAATTATACTGAAAGCACACAATGCAAAAGGAATCTCTACATAGAAGGCATTTATTTGAATTTCTGGTACATCAATATTTTAGGAAATACACTTTTCATGAAATGAAGAAAATGTAACAATTGCAAATGGGCAAACTTTCAGAAGTGAAAAAGAAAAGTGACCAATTAATAAACCTACTTGTAGTCCGAAGATGAGTTTCTATAGCAGTATAAGTTAGTATGAAAGAATGTGCATTTTTCAATGTGCATTAATTTTTCTTGATTATCTCCTAAAATAACTTCTGGGACAACTGAAGTTACTTCATACACAGGTCAGTGACAGGAAGAAATACCTGATTTAAATTGGGCCAAACAGTCTAAAGATCTGACCGGGCAGACACTGCACCCAACCTTCCACAAGGCTCAAGTGCAGAACGCCAGGTTCCTGCCACCTGACTTCAGTATAGAAGCACCATCTCTATATGCTAAGCTCTATCTCTGCACCAGGTGGGTCATGATCCAAGTTTAAGAGCTGTAGACTCAGCTCTTGTGCTGTACATAATTCACTCTAAACTCAGCAAAGACGGTGGAGCACTCTGGTGTCTACAGTGCATCCATCAGTGTTTCCTAGAGGAGGTGTGGTCCTCGGGGGGACTCAACTTTCCTTCTCTTCCACTCCTTCTCTTCTAGTCCTTACTGTTATACCCATCCCCCCCCCCAGTCCTTCTCTTCTAGTCCTTCCTGTTATACCCACCCCCCCAGTCCTGCTCTTCTAGTCCTTCCTGTTATACCCATCCCCCCAGTCCTTCTCTTCTAGTCCTTCCTGTTATACCCATCCCCCCAGTCCTGCTCTTCTAGTCCTTCCTGTTATACCCATCCCCCCAGTCCTTCTCTTCTAGTCCTTCCTGTTATACCCCCCCAGTCCTGCTCTTCTAGTCCTTCCTGTTATACCCCCCCAGTCCTGCTCTTCTAGTCCTTCCTGTTATACCCACCCCCCCAGTCCTTCTCTTCTAGTCCTTCCTGTTATACCCATCCCCCCAGTCCTTCTCTTCTAGTCCTTCCTGTTATACCCCCCCAGTCCTGCTCTTCTAGTCCTTCCTGTTATACCCCCCCAGTCCTGCTCTTCTAGTCCTTCCTGTTATACCCACCCCCCCAGTCCTTCTCTTCTAGTCCTTCCTGTTATACCCATCCCCCCAGTCCTTCTCTTCTAGTCCTTCCTGTTATACCCCCCCAGTCCTGCTCTTCTAGTCCTTCCTGTTATACCCCCCCAGTCCTGCTCTTCTAGTCCTTCCTGTTATACCCACCCCCCCAGTCCTTCTCTTCTAGTCCTTCCTGTTATACCCATCCCCCCAGTCCTTCTCTTCTAGTCCTTCCTGTTATACCCCCCCAGTCCTGCTCTTCTAGTCCTTCCTGTTATACCCCCCCAGTCCTGCTCTTCTAGTCCTTCCTGTTATACCCACCCCCCCAGTCCTTCTCTTCTAGTCCTTCCTGTTATACCCATCCCCCCAGTCCTTCTCTTCTAGTCCTTCCTGTTATACCCCCCCAGTCCTGCTCTTCTAGTCCTTCCTGTTATACCCCCCCAGTCCTGCTCTTCTAGTCCTTCCTGTTATACCCACCCCCCCAGTCCTTCTCTTCTAGTCCTTCCTGTTATACCCATCCCCCCAGTCCTTCTCTTCTAGTCCTTCCTGTTATACCCCCCCAGTCCTGCTCTTCTAGTCCTTCCTGTTATACCCCCCCAGTCCTGCTCTTCTAGTCCTTCCTGTTATACCCACCCCCCCAGTCCTTCTCTTCTAGTCCTTCCTGTTATACCCATCCCCCCAGTCCTTCTCTTCTAGTCCTTCCTGTTATACCCCCCCAGTCCTGCTCTTCTAGTCCTTCCTGTTATACCCCCCCAGTCCTGCTCTTCTAGTCCTTCCTGTTATACCCATCCCCCCAGTCCTTCTCTTCTAGTCCTTCCTGTTATACCCATCCCCCCCAGTCCTTCTCTTCTAGTCCTTACTGTTATACCCATCGCCCCCAGTCCTTCTCTTCTGGTCCTTACTGTTATACCCATCCCCCCAGTCCTTCTCTTCTAGTCCTTACTGTTATACCCATCCCCCCCGAGTCCTTCTCTTCTAGTCCTTACTGTTATACCCATCCCCCCCAGTCCTTCTCTTCTAGTCCTTACTGTTATACCCCCAGTCCTTCTCTTCTTTCCAAACATCCTCTGCCTTTTCCATTCCCACTGTTAGTTTATCTTCTGGGAGAAATTAAAACTCAGGACTCATTTCCCACTGCTGGTGATAAATAGGGAACGACAAGACTAACCTTTATAGGTCTCTAGGGATTTATTAAACAAAACACTGGTTTCTATTTTTTTTACTTTGTGCTATATAATTAGAGCAGAGGCATTTATATCTTTCTCATAGTCTAGACCTAGATTAATTGTGTGACCTCTCTAGGTTTCTGTAACTTTTTTCATATAATAAAGTAGGTCTATCATTAACTTTGCATTAACTGAGTGATTAGCTCAACAAATATTCTGAAGATCTAAGTACTTTAAAGCTATTTCAAGGAAAGAACCCAAAGATCTACATATTTGAATCCCCTGAGAACCACATTAATAACCTGTGAGTGGAAATGTCTTTGAAAAGTATCCAACTAAGGGGTGGGGATGTGACTCAGAGGCAGAGTCTGGAAGGTATGAAGCCCTGGGTTCAAGGCCCAGCATGGGAAGAGCAACCCAATGAATAAAGATCATGAGTAATAAAGAGGCACTATTATTCTGCCTGTGGTTTCTATGTCCAAACTTCCACTAGCACCACCTATTTTCTCCTTAAGATCTCTCCTTTGTTGCTTGTGAAACAAAAGGCATCACTGCATTTCTGGAAAGATGGGCCTATGAAGGCTTGTAACAGGTAGGGATGGGGGCCCAGTCAGTACACAGGTCAGTAAGGGGGGTACGAGCAAGCCTTGAGGAGGCTTGCGTTCATAGTTATTTTACTCCTTCTTCACACAGTCCTCTGACAAAGTGTCATCTCCCTGGCTTTGCAACCATGTTTTCTTAACATGGAGTAGAGGATCCCTGCTCAGTAGGAGTGCCTTCCTAATGCGAATCTCAACATGCTGGTGGGACTGCATTACAACTAAACAATGTGAAAGCACTTGTCCCTTCTTTTTTATATTTTATTAAAATGTCCACATACTGTGGAAAGAACTGAGACTGATGAGCTCTAAAAACTGGAGAGCCAGACGTTAGAGAAATCAGTTCTTCACGTGTAGCCCATTGGTTTAAACTTTTCATTTTAAATCTCGATTAAAATTGTTGATGAAAATAAGACTTAATTAACTTTGATGGCTCCAGTTTTCAAACAGCTCTAGTGAGCCTGGTGGTGACCACAGCAGAGGGCCGCATCAGCATCCGCACCTCTCAGAACGGCACATCTGTGGTGTCCCTCAAAGGGTGCCAGTCTGATGGCTCCCTACAAGGGTCTTCTGTGTGCTCGTGCACCTAGTACACGGAGAGCACTTGAAACTTACTAAATCAGGGCAGTTCTCCTGCTCAGCAAGATGAACTCAGGAGACTATTTGAAGCAGATAAACTCTGGGATAGCTGGGAAGATAATTAGAATGAGTATGGCTTAACACATAACTATATGAACTGTCAAAGTAAAAAACCCAAAAGACCTTTAACAATGATTTACTGTCAAATATTTCTTAAAAATTCTTCAAAATTTTAAGTTTCCTCACTATAATAATTGTGACCTTTTTTATAACTATTTCATCTATTGCTTATTCATGGATTTAGAGGAGCCATGAAAGTACTTTAGAAAACAGCATTAAACAGACGTGTCATTAACAGTCAGTTCACTCAAGGATTATGCTCATCACTGATTAGGAAATAAAACATCACTATCTTGCACAAATAAAAGCACCAATTGAAGGCAAATGATGAAAGAGAAAGAATAAGTCATTTATTTCAGTAACTCCACCTTCTGTTATCAATCACAGGACCAAATGACCCAGCAGCAGCGAGTCGAGGCAGTAACCGAGTGCCAAAAGCAAATCACATTCATTCTCAATTATTAGCATGGACAGGCCATTTCATTTCCTTAACACAAGACAATCATCTGCACAGTATCATAATAAATAAATTATTTCAGTACTAAGGCATATTTTGAAAGAAACAATTCTGACAATAGTATCTGTGACTTCTAAACATTACTCTCCTCAGATGGAAAATATTTTCCTAAATGATATATCTAAGGAAAAAACCTGAAATTTCAAAGGTTAAGGTATTTAAAAACCAGGAAAAAATGATGCAAAGAATAATTTTACTTTCTACTTTTATTCTGAAATACAAACAAAGCCTCCTTCAGATGTCAACATAACTCCATGATGTATTTTGTCTCTAAATTCCTAATATTAAAGTCATAAATATTAGGCTACAGCTGCTGACATCTGATCAGGACTAACAGCACACAAAGAAAGATTTTTTAAAATTATCTGCAACACGAAACAAGCTATTTCTAAGAACAGAGTTTTTGAATTACAAAGTTTATAAAACGGCTCTACAATTACCAAATCTTAAAGGCCAAAACAGACACTAGGAGTGGGAATGGGGTGGGGGGGCCCTGAAGCACACCACCAGCTTCAACCACATGAAATAACTTGGACAAAATTCTGACTAAGAAGTGACAACTGAGATGAAGTCAAAAAAATTTTGTATTCAGTCCAGCAAACCCACAAGCCACCTTAGCCCTGTGTCCCTTCCTCAATGAAACTTCTAAGCATTCTAACAATCTCAATTTCCTTTTCTTAACTATGAACTAAAAAAAGGAGATTCTGACAGCAACACACAGCTTCACAGAAAAACACCCCAACTCTATGCTGCATAGTTTCTGTACCTCCTGTGGTACACAGTATATTCAATATATCAAGTCTCTTTTCAGAATTCTAGAACTTAGGGTTCTCTCGGGCTAAGCACCCTGCAAAGAAGAGGGGAGGAATCCATTTCCACAGATCTCTGAAAAAGCAGAAAAAATGCTGCTTTTTAGATGAAGAATATCTGTGTCATTATCATTTCAAGTGCTTTAATTCTTGTCCAAAATTGGGCTAGATTTTATTAGGCAAGTTATAAAGGTACTCTGTCATCCCTAAAAATCAAGAATTTTTAAATTTAAAAAAAGTTTCTTGTCCTTAAGAGTCATCATGATGGACTGAAGGTAGTCAGTGAGCAAAGAACGAGAAACGTCAGATCTGTCCAAGTACAGCAGGTCATGGGTGGACGCGTTACTGCTGGGTTCAGGAATGTTCTTTTTAGGTTCCAAACTCACTACGTCAACCTTAATTAACCTTAAACAAACTAACAAAACCCATGAATAATAAAACCTGTTCACTTTTCATAAGGAATTCTAACAGGACCGAGGAGGCGCTTCCCCAGCCCAGGCCCACGGGAGCAGGAGCAGGCCTGTTGTCTACTTGAGCAGGTTCTGCAGCATGGCTGTTGCGTAGGTGGGCCGGGCCTGCCTGCTCTCTATGGCGCTCTGAAGGTACTGGATGCCTCCGCAGCGCTCCCAGATCTCTTCAAACTGTCTAGGCAAGATCTCAGCACCACGCTTGCGAGTCAGACCAGTCTCCTCAAGATTCAACTCACACATCTCCATGTCATCCTTGCCTGCAGACAGGAGACATCAGAAAATTACCATACGTCTTGGCAGAGCATTTTTATGAGCTTTAGTCATGAAATGCCTAACAATTCTCTATATTTGAGAACTTTTAAAAACATTATTGCCTCTGCTTAAATTCTCTAGAAATCATTTAAGGTTGGCCTCTACTAAGGATCCTTTCAAAACTTATACATTCCCCAACTGATCAAAGGAGCCATCAGGGTTAATAAGAAGGCTACAGATCCTCAAGTGATCACAAAACAGCAGAAATGACTAAGCACCAATAAGCAGTTTCTCAAGAGAGAAACGTTTATGGATTCTCAAAGGGCATAAGGCAGCCTTGCTCTGTAAGCTAATCACTTTTTGATTAACTAGAACTGAGATTTAACTGCAAATCTCTATCATTCACCTCTGAAATTCAGTGACTTATATATTACCATGTTTCACTGAAGGTTTTCCATCCCTTTTTTGTTTGATCATAATTTTCTTGTGAATCATACACACCAGCTACAAGAAGAATGGGCGGTTTGTCAGGATGGAGTTCCATTTGCCGGGCAATCCATGGTCCATCAAAATGGGCATACCACCAGCCTTTCTTCTTGCTCTGAGGGTCCTTGTACTGGTCAGCAGGACGGATGAACGGGATTCGGAAGAAGCGCTGCTGCCGGTTCATTTCCATCTCCTGCTGCCTGGCAGGAAGCTGAGCTGTGGGATTCTGCTGAGCTATTACACAGAACAGTCAAAGTTACACGAGCAGCTCAAGGGACAAGAAAACAGCTTTCGTTCCCAAAATACATCAAGAATTGTTTTAAAGGGGACAGGGGGAGAACAGAGGTTCCTACTACTAGTAAACTTAAAATGCACTAACCACCTATAAATGAATACCATGCAGAGGGGCAAACTGTCTTTGCCTAAAGATGTTACTTGGTATATGTGCTTGTGCCTAAAACACACACAGAATCAAGAACTGTGCACACTCACATGTATGGTACACACACAGAATCAAGCACTGTGCACACTCACATGTATGGTACACACACAGGATCAAGCACTGCACACAGGCACATGAAATCACACACATACAAAAGAATTTTGCACATGCATACATAGCACACACAAGCATTGTGGATATGTACGCACATGGTACACAGAGAATTAAGCATTGTGCGTATGTATAGACATAACATACAACTAAGCACTGTGTACATGAATGGCACACATGATCAAGCACTGTGCACATATGCGTGGCACGCACACACACACACACACACACACACACACACACACACACGTATTGAGGCCATACCACCACCACCACCACCACCACCACCACCACCATCACCACCACCAAAGACAACAAACCCTACCAGATTGTCACAAATGATTTATCACAGTCCAAAATAAACTCACATGGCAGGAAGACAGTCTCATATCATTTACTAGATTTATATTTTTCCTACAAAGATTTAAAATGAAAGTTGCAGACCAGCTTTTAATGAACTACTTAAAATAAAATAAGCAGCCAGGAGTGGAGGCACACACCTTTAATCCTAGCACTTGGGAGGCAGAGGCAGGCGGATCTCTGTAAGTTCAAGGCCAACCTAGTCTACATAGTAAGTTTCAGGACATCTGGGGCTACAGAGAGACCCTGTCCCCAAAAGACAAATAATAATATTAATAATAATAATAATAAATAAAATAAGCAGTAATTTCAAAATTGAAAAGATGTGTGTCTTAGGTTGTTTTTTTATTCAATTTCTGTTCCAGTTTGTCTTCCATTGCTGTGACAAAACACTCTGACCAACACCAACTTGGGGAGGAAAAGGGTTTATTCAGCTTACATCTTACCCTTTCCTCCCCCCCCCCCAAAAAAAAAGAAGGCAGGCTGGGCATGAGCCAGAGAGCAAGCCAGTAGAGAGCAAGCCAGGAGGAGCAAGCCAGTGGGAGAGCAAGCCAGTAAGCAGCGTTTCTCCATGGCCTGTGCTTCAGCTCCTGCCTCCAGGTTCCTGCCCTGAGTTCCTACCTTGGGCTCCTTGAGAACTGTGACCCAGGAGATGTAAGCTGAATAAACCCTTTCCTCCCCAAGTTGGTGTTGGTCAGAGTGTTTTGTCACAGCAATGGAAGACAAACTGGAACAATGTGTTAATTTAATTATATTTTCCACCAAAAGTGGAAGCCACTTAAATTTCTTTTACCAGTTGATTCTGGGATTTTTTTTCAAAAGGCTGAAATAATAGCACATTAGAGAAACATGGCAAAAAAAAATCTATAACAATAACCATTAACTTTCTCTCAAAGAAATTTGACTTACTTTAAATGAATGATTTCTCTTGGAATAAAGCCTACTGAAATAAGTGGAAAAGGTACAATATTTGGGCCTCCTTACCAACAGAAAAGGAAAAAGCCTTCCTTTCCTGCCAGTCCCAACTCCCTGTTCAATTTCCATTACTGCAAATGTAAACATGTCCCTGGGGCAGTGACTTGCCATCCTGAACAGAATAATTCTGCCAAGCCTGTTTAGTCTGCTTTATACTCCTGAGTTCAAAAGGAGAACCACCATTTACTGCAATTCCAAAACCCTCAATATAAAAATCAAAATCTATCAATGAAAAAGTTTACTACATATAAAAGTAACCATAACCGACACAGCTTTTCTAAGAACTTGGAAATACTTAAAGGAAATACACCTGCTCTACTTGTTATACCAAAAAATAGCAAAAGGGTTATAGAAAGTTAAGATTTATTCTTTTTGTAAACCAGAGAAAGCAACAGGCACTTAAAAAAGCCACACATGCCTATGAAGGAACAAAAAGCCAGTTTTGTTAATGACTTTAAAGACCCACACCACCTTCAGCGCAGAAACAGAGACAGACTGATTCATTCTTGTGTTCCTGTCCTCTGATGGATCTTGTAACTCAGTGATAATGCCTGAAGTTTAAAAGACAACCTACACTGCAAAAATGGAGCCTGTGTCTACACATTCATATGCATACCAACTTAATACCACAACCTCCAAAAGGATAGTTCTTCATTATCAATCCTTCTGGGTGGTGAATGAGTGATCACAAATGTATCTGGGCACTGCCAGTCGACCATTAACTTACTTTTCTAAAGCAAGTCTTCTGGAAGGTAGTGCATTGAGGAAAATTAAGAAACCAATGCTTTTGATATCTTTATCAATCAAAGAACTGAAATTTTGTTGAAAAAGAGCTAAAATTTTCTGGAAAACTTAAAAGCACAAGACAGTAAAAGCTTGAAAATAATCTAAACAATTTGAAGCTAATTGAGTTGGCTTCAAAAGTATAAAATAAATAAATCTCAGGTCTTGGAAGGTTGAAGCAGAACTGAGTTTGAGTCCAATCTAGGCTGGCTATACAGTGAAATAATGCCTCAAATAACAAAATATAAAATATAAATAAATGCGGCCTGGCCAGCTGGCCAGTGTGTATGATGTGGTGTCTAAATCCCCACTGCTCAGATAACTCTAGGAACTTACTGCTTCTAATTTCTATAAACTATAATTTCTATAAACTAATTCTAGTTTATAGAAAGATTTGCATCATGGGAGGCCATAAACTTAATCAAATTATTTTCCTCGTCACATTAGCAGGACTCACTATTAAACACGTGTGTATTTCTATACCAAACTCAGATCTCTGAACAGAAATGCAGGTACCACCACAATGTAGCAATGTAGTATTTGAAACCAGAACATGAAAGTTAGTCTCTTACTCTACAGGCCAGTTGCTAGATGAAGACAGCATTTTGCTACAGTAAGAATTGTATATACTCACAGTTTAAAAAATTTTTAAATGCATGGAATTTGATAAATGTTACCATAATTTAGTTTAATTTTTGCTCTGCAAATATTTTGGAATGATCTAAGTAAATGGATTATCTCAAGTTAAGACACATCATAGACAAGCCATCTTCAATGTACTACAATTCTACTTATAATGGTAGCAAAATAAGGTGACAAAAGTTAGTACCTTATAAAGAATTTAACCCCTCTTCCAGTTAGCTCATGAGTTACCACCCATTGACTTACGTGACTTGTTCAAAAATGTTGCAAAATCTGTGAACAAATATTGCATGTTGAAGCAAAGACAAAAAATGCCAAAACTATTAAATGTCCATTTTTCTACTTTATACATCCATTCCATCAATTGAGGTGGTGACTAACACGTAAATATTTTATATATAACTAAGGACTCTCAGAATTACCTATAAGTACATGCTACTCTCTGATTTAAAAAATAATAAAAGAAAGGAAGGAAGGAAAAGAGGGAGGAAATAAATAAATAAATAAATAAATAGGAAGGAAGGAGAAAGGAAGGAGTAAGGAAGGAAGGGAGAAGGAAAGAAGGAAGGAAGGGAGGGAGGGAAGAGGAAGGAGGAAACTTTAATTCAGTATGTTTTAGGAAATTCTGTTTGCACAAGAGGTAAAGAATACCAAAATTTAAAAATTAGACTACATTTGTAATTTTTGGACATTGATATTTGAATAGAAACCTGACAAATGATAACAAACACTACCTTTTTCACACTTTCAATAAATTTTAATTTCTTCAAATTTCCTAAATCCTAAACCCACACCATTTTCATTTTAAGAACTTGAAATAAACTATTTCCAAGCCAATGTTATAAACAATTATAAATATTCACTGGCTGATTACCCACTGCCCTAAGAATTTCTTATGAAAATCTCTTTGTGCAATAAATGAGATGAGAGCATGCTCATTGACACAACCCAGGAAAAGAACTGAGACTTCTTTTTGTTTTTGGTTTTTGGTTTTTTTTGGTCTTTTCGAGTCAGGGTCTCCCTGTGGCCCCAGCTGTCCTGGAACTCACTCTGTAGACCAGGCTGGCCTTGAACTCACAAAGATCCCCCTGCCTCTGCCTCCCAAGTGCTAGGATTAAAGGCGTGTGCCACCATGCCCAGCTTGGTTTTTTGTTTTGGGGTTTTTTTTTTTTTTTTGAGGACTGAGACTTCTTTATCCACTGTTAGAGGAATGGAACATAATTGTCAGTGTTTAATTCTTGTCAATGACATCGTTTTGTATTTGCTAAAGTGTCCTCACTTTATGTTTTCAAACGAATTCTTATACTTCAAAGTATAAAGACCATACAATTCCTGTTAAGCACAGAGCTTTTTCCACTGAGTATTTTGACATCCTTTACCACTACTTTCAGCTGTGTTTGTGTCAGATTCAATTTTATAGAAGAAAAATGGAGAAAGAAACCAAGACCGTACTTTCTCAGGCAGAAGTGTACTCTATCCTGATAATGCCTCATAATAAAATTACATAAAAGCTAAATATATGTCAATTCTATTTACATAAGATTCCTGTATTTATTCACAGACCTGGCTAGGATTCTTAAGAATTTTCCTAACCTAATACAATACTTGAACCAGCAAAGTGAGCCATGTTATTTGTTTCATTTAAGGGCAAAACTAGGAAACTGAGGTATCAAAGTTCAGTTTAAAAACATATAAAATATTTGCATAGCCCATGCATCTGCCGTTTCCTCACTCAGATGCACGCATTCTCAAATACAACACAGTGAAAATCAGCCAGGCTAAAGGCAATCACACATTTGTAGCCAAAAATACTACCGCTAAACAAAGAACACCTTGCTATTTTTTAAATATTCAAAACAATGCTAATTTGTGGCAGAAACTTAATGCACAAACAATGAACAGGGCACGCAGTCATCCTGTCATTTTCAATAGCAGAAAAACACTGGGAAAGGGAGTGGGGGTCACAGAGCCCCCTGGGACTTCCATCCTTGCAAGCCTCCAGTATCTCAGCTACCTATGGTTCTTGCTGCCATCAACCTGTTTGTTACAATCTGCTTGAAACCAGTCTGGAACAATCACCAGTGCTGACATCTTCCTTACTAACTGAACTCTGCACAACTCAGAAGCATCGAAGTCCTACCATTTAGTTGACATTATTCAAGTAATTTTATTTACTTGGTACATAGAGAGAAAAGCAAAATATATCCAACAACTCAAGTAAACTTGTGTGCTGCACTGCTAAACTTGGTGCTGAGAATAGACCCCTTTCAAACTAAGACAAAACACCCACTGTCACCTTGAAGTTAACCCGAATTAAGAAAATAAATTATAATGGTATAAAAGCACCAAGGTGGCAGATGAAGTCCCAGTTATGGCTCTAAAAGCTGGGCCTCTAACTCACAAGGCAGGTAGTCTGAGTAACGCTAAAGCCTGTGCACCTCGACCTGCTTTACTTTCCAGCTCAAAGGTACATTCGTGGATTCTGCATCTAAACAAAAATCTAGTCTTACATTTTCACAATATTATAAAATAGTGGGTCTGAAAAGCAAACCTTTTCAAACAGAAGAGTCAAAGTGGTACCGGGGCATGGGAAGCAGTCCCTTCCCTTTCTAGGCTATGACCCCATTCTGTGAGGCACCAGAGGAATGTACGCCTCCATATTAAAAGCATAAGGATATTTGGATATTTTACGGAAATAATCTAAGATTGAGCTAGGGACTAAATATAAAAATAAGGAAAATATTTGAAAATAAAATACAAGATCCTATTTAACAATACAAGAATCTAATTTTCATATGCAAACTCGTTTAGTATATGCAAAGTAACAATCATAGTAAACTCTTCATTTTCACATACCACATTTTTTTTGCTTTTGTTTTGGGCTTTTCGCAATGTTGAAGAAAGGACATGCCAACCAAGCACTTGACCCCATATCTTCCCAGCCCTCCACATGCAATAATGTCATATGTGTGTGCTTATATGTGGGGGACTATGCATTTACAGCAGACTGCACAACCTCTTCAGTATAGAAAAGAAAAATTCTTACCTTTAGAATTTATTATAACAAGCAAATTCAATGTACCTTGACAAATATGACTTTAAAGATATACTCAGGCCAGGCGTGGTAGCACACGCCTTTAATCCTAGCACTTGGGAGGCAGAGGCAGGCAGATCTCTATGAGTTCAAGACCAGCCTGGTCTACATAATGAGTTCCAGGCTGACTGGGGCTACAGGAAGATCCTGCCTCAAAAAAATTTTTTACAGGGCTGGAGAGATGGCTTAGCGATTAAGAGCACTGACTGCTCTTCCAGAGGACATGGGTTCAATTCCCAGCACCCACATGGAGGCTAAGAACCTTTAAGCTGGGTGTGGTGGTACATGCCTTTAATCCTAGCACTTGAGAAGCAAGACCCAGGTGGATCTCTGTGAGTTCAAGGCCAGGCTGGTCTATAGAGTTCCAGGCCAGCTGGGGCTGTAGAGAGACCCTGTCTCAAAAAGACAAAAAAAATTTTTTTTTCTTAATTACTTTGGATATTCTGTCTTAACCTTTCATGTAAATTTTTAAAAATTTTTACTTCAAGGCTGGAGACATGGCTCAGTGGCTAATATTTTATGTGTATCAGTATATTGCCTACATGTTTGTAAATGCACTTGTGTAATGCTCACAGAGATCAGAAGACAGTGTCAGATTCCCCTGGAACTAGAGTTAGGGATGGTTGTTAGTTGTCATGTGGGTACAGGGAATGAAACCCTGGTCCGCTGGAAAAGTAACCAGTGTTCTTTTTAGTTTTTTCCTTTTTTTTGGTATTTTTGAGATAGGGTCTCCCTTTTAGTACCAGCTGTCCTGGAGCTCACTCTGTAGACCAGGCTGGCCTTGAACTCACAGAAATCCGCCTACCTCTGCCTCCCAAGTGCTGGGATTAAAGACATGCATCACCACGGTAAAATTTTGTATTTTGCCAGGCATGATGGTGCATGCCTTTAATCCCAGCATTTGGGAGGCAGAGTCAGGTGGATCTCAGTGAGTTCAGGCCAGCCTGGTCTACAGAGTGAGTTCCAGGACAGCCGGAGCTACAGGGAGACCGTGTCTCAAAAAGACCAAAAAAAATTTTTTTTTTGTATTTTATGTGTATGTATGTTGAAGCTGGGTGTATGTCATGCACCTGTGGGGGCCAAAAGAGGGTATCATATTCCCTGGAACTAGAGTTAGAGATGGTTGTTAGCCACCATGGGGGTGCTGGGAATTGAACCCATGTCCTCTGTGAGAACAGCAACTGCTTTCAACTGCTGAGNAGCATGCTGCTTCAGACAAGAACCTAACTATGTGAGAGCCTTTGGACACTGTGTCTCACACAATTGTTCTGTTGGGGAAATTTCTGATTTAAAAGGAAGGGACTTCATTGCTGTACTGCTCTACATTCATGGAGCAAAACATCCAGATATACAGTATTTAACTAATTTCTATCTGTATATTTTTCCCTTTTTTATGGTTATTAAACTCTTTCCACACAGTATTTAACTATTCTTGACATCATTAGAAGAGCCAGTCATTAAGACAGCCCATGCCATAATTTCTATTTGTTCCTTCCTCCTGACCTAAGTAAGAAATAGGTAAAATGCATTTGATTTAATAATTATTTGTGATGGTTAATTTTAATTGTCAACTTGGCACAATCTAAAATCATCTAGGAAAGGAGTCTCAATTAAATCAGGTTCATTTCTGGGCATGTCTGTGGGGGACTGTCTCAATTAATTGAGGTGGAAAAACTCAGCCTCCTGTGGGGAGCACCATTCCCTAGGTTTAGGTCCTTGACTGGTTAAGAACGGAAAAGCAAGCTGAGTCCAGGCACACAAGCACGCTTTCATTCCCTCTGCTCTTGACTATGGATGTGAATAGCTCTCACCTTCTGTTAGGGAACTGCATCACAACAACAGACATTAAATGAGGACACACATCTTTCTTTTGGCTTTAGGAATAAACTGTGTCTTCATTTTCAAAAAAAAAACAAAGAATAACAAAGAAACTGGCTTAGATAATTTACACACACAGACACCACTTCTAAGTATTTATCTCACTGGCTATCAGTATGGACCCTTCTTCTTCATCGTCTCCATCCACTTACCACAAGAAGTATTGATGGTATCACGGAGTTCTGCATATTTCCATTTACTAAGGTCATGTTTCTTGGATCCAGCAGCTGCCTTGGTGGCTTGTACAGCAGGACCTCTGTAATTAGTATAATTTGTATATATTTAAACTATAAAAAGACTGACTAGGAGGCAAGAAAGTATATATAATTTTGAGAAGTGAAAATTAACAGAAAACCATATAATAAATTTTCTATGTTTGACAGGTGAGATTAAGAATGGTGTTATAAAGGTGTAACTTAGTGATTCAGTACTGGCCTAGCATGCACACAGCCTTGTGTAGTTCCACTCCCAGCACTGGGGGCTGGGGGTGGGAGAGAAGGAAAGAAGGTGGAGGAAGAGGAGGAAGAAGAAGAGGAGGAAGAGAAAGAGGAGGAAGAGAAAGAGAAAGAGGAGGAGGAGGAGGAGGAGGAAAAGGAGGAGGAGAAGGAGGAGGAGGAGGAGGAGGAGGAGGAGGAGGAGGAGGAGGAGGAGAGAAGCAGTAGCATGAATAGTATACTAAACAATGGCCACTATCTATCAACCTTGGGTTTTTCTTCAGAACTTCTGTGTCCAATAGATCTAGTTCACCTCCTTCCCAAAACTCAACTTAAATGTTCCTACTGAAGGACACGTGAATATCCAACATTTTTAAATTGCATTTACATATAAACTTGAAAGGTCATTAGTGGCACATTAATGGTTTGTTCTAAGCCACAAGCCCACCTGATCCAGTCACCTGCACAGTCTACTGAACGCTACAACCACCCAGCTCAACTCACAGCTACTAGGACAGCACCTGCTTAGGCATTTAGATATTTACAGGGCCCACAGATGTGTAACCAAACTACAATGTATTGCATCAGAAACAGAATACAGGCTAAAGTAACTGGAAAATCTAGAAACACTCGGAAAATTCCATAAGCAAGCCATGTATGGTAACACCTGCCTTTAATCCAGCACCAGGAGGCAGAGGCAGGTGGATCACTATGAGAGCAGAGCCAGCCTGGTGTACACAGTGAGCTCTAGGCCAGCTGAGGCTACAGGGAGACCCTGTCTCAAAAGCACTCCCTAACCCCTCCCCCCACAAAAAGAAACAGTCAATAAGCAGACAAGCTACAGCCTTGCATTGGGTAAGTCCTAGGAGGGCAACCAGGACAGTGTGCAAAGAGGGCTTAGGTCATGAGAAGACAAAAAGGCACTAAAGGGCACAAGTGCTGGGAACATTTATATGAAGACAGGGGAAAGGAAAAATCTAAAATATTTAATAAAAATGGACAGGTTCAATATTTCTGTGACTGTTTTACAAGGTTTTGCTAAGAAACCAAGGCTGGCTTCAAAATCAGGATCCTCCTGCCCGGACTTCCCAAGAGCTGGGACTACAAGGTGAACCAGCTATACCTAGCTGAAACTTGTTTTTTATCCACATTGATACCATTAATTAAAAAGTATGTGAACAATCTATTTTCTATACTAATGACATTACTTTTCGGCAATGTACCCTCTGTGCATGCCAGGCACTCAGAATCAAGCTACAAGGTTTATTTTAAGCTCAATGTAACACAGGAAGAATTTAAACATAAGATTTCAAAACATAAGAAGATGCAAAGTTATAATACTGAAAAGCTAAAATACTATGTGTCAGGTATCACGCAAGTAAACTCCCCCCTAACCATCTTTTATTTGAAAAATACATTCTCTTGGGGCTGGAGAGATAGCCTAGCGGTAAAGAGCACCGACTGCCCTTGCAGAGGACCCGGGTTCGATCCCCAGCACCCACATGGTGGCTAAGAACCATCTGTAACTCCAATTCTAGGAGAACTCCAGTTCCAGGGTAATCTGAGATCCTCTTCTGACCTCCGCGGCCAGGTACACAAACCTACATGCAGACAGTACATTCATACACATACAAAAAAAAAATAAAAATTTTTTAAAAATTTAAAAAAAAGATCAAAGTCCTTTAAAAAAAAAGAAAAATACATTCTCTTAAGGAGGATGATCAAAGTATTCTAGCTAAAGTAAGTGTGTATTTTCTTATCATTTTACATTTTGAAAGAACAGCAGTCCTAGCAAGTGGCCAAGACAGAAACACTTTATATGACTATCATTACCAAAAAACAATAGAAATATATTTTAGAAAACTTATCACCTCACTCCTGAGGTGAAGAAGTTACTTTCAATAGTAAGCCTGAAATGAAGTAAATGAGTATCTCCACCTCTTTAAAAGACCTGTATGTTTTCATTTTAAAAGGCAAAAATGGCACATTTCATTACTTACTTAAAATTCTCTGACATGGTTGCTACCATACACTTAAGACTGACCTGACCAAAAAAATACATAGCCTTTTAATCCTTCCTTCATCTTACTGTTAAGATCTGTTTTATATTTACTGCAGAATCCATATTTTCACAAGTTGTATAACCAGCAATTTTGTAGTAGCCTTTCATTCCCAACTGCTTTGCTCAAAGAGTCAACTGGAAGTTATGGAACGAATCTAGGTGTCCTTCAACAGAGAAAGCGAAGATGTGGTGTGTGTGTGTGTGTGTGTGTGTGTGTGTGTGTGTCTGTCTGTCTGTCTGCCTGCCTGTGTCTGTGTCTGTGTCTGTGTGTTATAATGGAACACTTTTCAGTCATAAAGAAAAACCAAAGTTATGTCATTTGCCATAAAATGTATATAGCAGGAGATGATCATATTAATCAAATTAAGTCAGACTTAGACAAATATCACATTTTCGCTGTGACTTCCAGATTTTATGAAGATACATATAATCATGTATAAATACATGAAATGAAAGTGGAAGTACAACTGACTAGGGAACAACAGGACTAACAGGGGGGGAAGTAGGAAAGAGGGAAGGTGGGGCTTTCAGCAATACATCAACCTACGATACATACTCACATGAAAATGCAACTCATGGAGCCCACTTCTATGTAGTGAGTATATATAATGAAAAAATATTAAAGGATCAGCTATGTTTAAGGCCCTCTCTTCCTCTACTTCAGCTTCAACAAGGCACAGTGGGAAAACTCAGACCAGCACCTCCATACCAGGAGCATTCCAAAATACTCCTGTTGTCAGAATGAGAGGATGGATCCCACACTGAGGCTGCCCCATCCCACTATAACCTCGCTGAGAAACTTCGATTTAGAGGAATGTTGCTTGCTACCTTTTCCTGTGTTGGGATGGGAAAATGGGAACTTGACATTTTTATGCAAAAAATTTACATGGAAAAGAATGGGTCATTCATGTAACAAGTTCTAGTCCAAATAATCAAAAGTGATGTAGAGATATGATTTTTGTAGGAAATACTTATTTCTGCAAACATACTGCACTAACCTACTCAAAATTTCTGACATTTCATTGGCCATTTGTTCCCTATAAGAAAAAAATGATAATACAACACAGTTATACACGAGACACATAATATAAATTGCTCAAAAAATCCATAAGTATAATTAATTTTAAGATTATCAATAATAACCATTAATAACCATTGTATTTTATAAATATCTATGAATAACATACTTTTCAACAATTCTAGCCATAAAACATGGTAATTTTTTTGAGTTTACAGTTATTTGAACACATCTCTGTCATTGTATAAGAATTTTCATAAAAAACATGCTTCTGTGCTATTTTTTTATAGACAGAATATAACTGCATGCTCTAAATGCATGCAGGAAACTTGGCAGGAGATAGAGGCTATCCTAGTATTTTGGCATCAAAGATGTTAGCAAATATTAATTAGACAAAGTATAATGTAGTAAACAAAATGATAAATTTTACAATGTCAGAGTTTTCAAAAAAGAACCTAAAGACCTAAAATTCCAAAACAAGGGGCTAGAGAGATGGCTCTGCAGTTAAGAGCACTGGGGCTGTTCTTGCAGAAGACCCAGGTTTGAATCCCAGCACCCGCATGGCAGCTAACAACCATCCTTAATTCCAGTTCCAAGGGAATCCAAAGCCCTTTTCTGGCCTCTGCAGGTACAGCACTTACAAGCAAATACTCATACACATAGAATAAAAATAAGTAAATAAATAAACAAAGAAAAGAAAATCAATACGAGCACTTGTTAGCAAGAGGACTGACCTCACAAGGATAACTATTTCTGAAAAGCAAAGGTGTTATTTTCCTTTGGAGACTATGAGTTTTCTCCACATTTGCTTAATTCTATACAATGGAATGATGATGGTCCGTTGCGCTCATCAGCACTTTATTGATTTCACTTCAGGCCCTTTGCTCTTTTCCTTCATAATTAATCATTTTCAAATTTTTCTATTCATCTAACTCAGGTAAACTTTAGCCTTATAAATAAGCAAAAATCATAAGAAATTTTATAAAAAGACATGTATACGTGCTTCATGGCACTGTTTCCTGGACGCCTGCAAAGAACTGGACCCAGATTACGGGAGCAGGAGCCCTGTGTTCCTCTTGTCCTGTAATGAACACTAGCTACAGTAAAGGAAAGAAATCCTTCAGTACACTGATAAGCAAGGAGGAAGCCCACAAAATAAGGTCTGTAAATATAATGTGATCAAATTGTCTTTTCAGCAATATGCTATCTATCAATCACTATGCTAGCAGTTGCAGGACTTTTGTAATCTTCAAACAATATAATTTTGAAAAGAAGTTATAATTCTATTGCCTCCCCAGGCAGTCTCATGGTTTCTGCCTGTATTTACCATCTCTCTCCTATAGGGTCTTCTATTTGTTTATTCATAGCAGATTTCAAAGGAATCATTTTCCAGGCTCTTTATCACCTGGCCCGGTATTCCTACAGAGATGCACTATGATGACAAACTCTACTGTGGCACTGTCCTACCTGACCTTACTTTAGTATACATCTGACCCTCACCAACACCACGCCAAACCTACCAGACCAAAATGGTCCCTTCCTCCAAGTATTTTCATTTTCTGGTTTTATTGAACAGTTTTCAAATGCTTACATTACACATTAGACACTGATTACAGTGTTTATTTAGTTCAAACTCTAACGACAACTATAAAATAGCTGCTCTAAAGGAAAGAGGATAAACAGTAGTCACTCAGAAAATACTCTGGTTTTGTTTGGCCTTAAGGTAGGGACAATGCTGTGAGCATGCACTCCCCTCCCACATCTGCGGCAGTGTCATGCAGGTCAGGAACTGTAAAGGTCCTGCATAGGAACAACTATCCTGTGACCCATGTAATGTTAACATGCCTGCCAGACACATAAAAATGGTACATATGCAAATATGGACTTTCTAGGTAAATAACATGTTCCTTATAGATTTAATACACAATTTTTCTAGAGATGTAAGCATTGTGCAATTAAGAGGAAATGGTGTTTTGTTTGGAACTTTAAAAAGGATTGCTCACAACATCATGGCATTAGGGTGCCTAAGACAATAATCCAGTATCAATTCGCATTCCAGCTACAGTAGTCATGTTTTATATATAAACAAAAATGTCTGACTACTGGATCATGTCCTTTAATGCAACTACATATCGGCACTTTCACACTAAAACTAACATTTCATCACAAATGATGGCCTTTCATCTCTCCTTTGCAGGTGTGTTCTGGGGTGCTGCCGTACAGGTCATTCACAAAATGCTTTCGCTGTTTGCTTTTGGTGCTGTAGTCTGATGTGGCAGAGAACTCACAGCTCTAATGCTTAATGCTGTCAAAATGCATATTTTACACATATTCCTAAATAATTTATAGATATATACAAAATATATTTTTATTTTCCAAGCGCTACTAAGATCGTCTCTCTGGGGGGAAACTTATAATACAAGAAGCTGCATCACCACAAACTTCACATGGTGACCTGTTCCACATGTTGTCAGAATTAATCATCACCTATACTGAAAACTAAATGTTTTACTTATTCTTATCTACACCTGTACACCTGCAACTCTAAAGATGGAAGGTGAAGGTAAACTAAAAACATATAAAACAAATTAGTATTAAAATTTAAACAAAGACAACACAAAAAAGGCACCAAAGTTGTTAGGCAAAAAAAAAGTGTAAAAATAATGTTATCTTGTTCTCTTTTGACAAAATGGAGCAATTTAGCATTTACTTCAAGGAGGAAACACTTCTCAAAAGCAACCTAGCAGTGAAAAGCAAAGAGAAGCCACATACGGTGTCATTTCGTGTCTCGTTCCATCAGTTCTGTAGGGAAAAAATGTTTTCGTTACTATCATCGCCAGCTCTGAACTGTAAAGTGCATTGTGTGGATTTGTGTTCTATTTGCTCTAGTCACTGATTTAAAAAGAGTTATCTATAATTTACATAAGCTTATTCATATTTTTAATGCATTTTTAATTTAAAAATGTTCTTTGAAAAGATTACAAAAGAATTAAAGGCATTCAATAAAAATTAAAGAGCAAATACATGTAGATTGGAAAATTCAGACATTCATACAATGTGAGATTCATTGTTAGTAGGAATTTGGGCCCAGTTCACAATTTCATGTAATTTGAAATCATCAGTTTGCATCAAAACTCTTAAGTGTAACAGATTACGATGATATTTGAAAACATATTACATATGTGAAAACAAATCTTACTTAGAAGATACTGGATAGGAGTTCAAGCTGGAAAAGTAACTTAGAATTGTTTATTACAGCACACTCTAGATATATACAACATATACATACTGTATATATGTAATCACTGTAACACCTTTTGTTTTTAACAGGCCTAGTCAGTTCATTTACAATAGTATACACTATCATCTACAGTTCTAATTCCAAAGCTCCTCAAAATAATCAATACTAGAAAAATGTGTGAGGACAAATCAACAAATCCGATCTCTGCATCTAGTGAAATCTAAGTGGCTCAATGGCACTCACCTCACCTTGGTGACTGGGATTTTTGCTTTTGCAAGGAAGTAGCTCCATCTAGTGGCTACTTAATTACATTTTGGCCAGGGTGTTCTACAAGCAAGGTTACCCTCATCCATGGGTCTCAAGCATACAGACATCACAGGCACCCCACAAATTGGTTTTCTTTTAATAATCAAAATAATTTTCTATATTCTAAAAATGCTAAATGAGAAATATTAATTTTTCTGCAACTTCATGAAAAATATTATGAACTTCCATGTTCCCACTGTGTGAACCAAAATATTTCAATAGAATTAACTTTCCTTCTTGAAAATGAATCCTCCTTATTCTGAGGCCCTAGAGGCTAAACTGCTCCTCATTCCAAGTGTTAGGTGTGATATATTTTTTTAATTTGTATTAGGAAAATAAAGACTCCTAACTTCATTTATTAACCTGCATTATAATATAGTCACTAATGTCTATGCCAGTGTTTAATGACAAGCACTTAGAAATTAAATATCTACCCACTATACAATACTCTTAAATGATTTCAGAGCAAAAGCTGAGGGGTGTTTTCTTAATACAACACCTATTAACTGAAATTTGGGGGTTTATTTTTCCACAGCTTAATAAGTGGATAGAAAAACTGTTCCACTCGAGCATCAAAGTAAAATATAGCTAGTTTTAAAATGGTTTTACTTCAAATATATTAAAACCTCAGAAGTAAGATTTTTCTTCTAGTCCTTTTTAAACAGAAATGAGCAGCAAAGAATTCAAGAGAGCAAAGCCAAGGGTGCTCCCTCGAGCTCCAATACCTTCGTAGCCCCAGGTCACCCTGGGCCTCATCGCTGATGAGCTCGGCTTCGCTCTGGACGATGCGCAGGGCCAGCTCCCTGTCCCTGCGCTCCTGCTGCAGAACCGCCTGCTGCTGCGACTCCTCCTCCCTCTGTCGGGCCAGCTGCTCCTCCACCTGGGCCTGCCAAGCACATGACCAAGGGCTCCTTGCCTCTCAAATCATAACTTAGACGGGGCTTAACAGCCGCTCCTAGGTTATCTAGTAAGCAGTACACAGCGTTTGGACAAAAATGTCCCCAGTCCTGGTGACTTTTTCTATTATCATTAATGTTTCACTTTCCCACAGCTAAAAGAAGACAGAAGAAGCACAGCCCCACCATGCTCTGACCAGGAGTGAGAGCCTGTCTCAGTGACACTAGTGATAGCTCAATGCAGGCAGTATTCAAGTGCTGGCCCTGCTTACAAGGATGCACCATGAGGGCCCAGATGAACAGAAATGGTCAATTGGCCTCTGACAGAAGCGGAGAGAATATCTCAGTATTAACCTACTAATACCAGTATCTATGAAATAAGTTAATTGTATTATTTTTTATATTAGCTAACCAAGTAATGGGTTTCCATATGGAATTTTCATAGTTTTACTGGGGTTGACCCCTCCCCATCCCCGCCTCATCTCTCTGCCCACACCCTTTCCCCACTGTACCTTTTGATTCCCACTATTCCCTCTTCCACTTGTTTTCTTGCTCTGTCCTCCAGCCCAGTCTCTTTTCTGCAGTCTCATGACCCACTTTCTGGATTTCTGGCCTTTGCCTAGATCTACTCCCACCTGGATACACATACTTTGCCTAGATCTACTCCCACCTGGATACACATACTTAAAGTCAGCCACTAGCATCTGCCTATGAGAAGAAGTGGCATTCTTCTCCCTGAGGCTGTCACCTACTGCATGTCATGCTTTCCAATTCCAGAAGTTATGTTATCTGAACTTCCTCTAGATAACACTTTACTTATTGAATGAGGAACTGTTGGAAAAGCTTTAACATGTGGTAACTCGTTTAATACAACTACTATTTATGCCCATTCTACAAAGAGAGGCTGGACCATAGATACTCACTGAGACACATACAATACCACCAGGTCTGTCAATAACAAACCTGGACTTGAACCCACTTCCCTGGTCCCACAGTTCCAACCACATTAGCTTTAGAAATTGCCTTTGACCTCTGGGATAAGCCTGTGCTGTCAAGTCTTCTTCTCTCACCTAGTAGATGCTATTGTGATAGAAATTCAGTCCAGTAGCTCCATACCTGAATCTGTTTCTCATCATCTTCCCTCTTCTTTCTCTCCTCTTCTTCCTGTTTTCTCTTTGCTTCCATTTCAAGTTTCCTAACAACAATAACAACAACAAAAAACACAGAAAACTCTTCAAAATTTTAACAGAATATAAGAAATCCTTAGAAGGCAAATGAACTTTAAGCAAGTGTAGAGAATGCCACAATGGAACACAAATTGACACCGGACACAAAGATTACCAACCTGGTGTGAATAACAGAAAATCGAACTCTCTGGAGCAATCCTTAAATCCGACAGACACAATCATATTCTACAGCACACAACGTTTACTACTTCTAGGTCAGCTTGGCAGTAACACCCAGGTCTACAGTCCCAACCATATGCACGTACTCCACTCCCTCTCCAGCTCCACAACTCTGCCATCATATCATGACAATTATCCAGTATGTTCCCAATTTTAAAACCACAGGGTAGTAAAAGTATATATTTCTGCTTATGAAGAAAAGTTAAGAAATCTTTCAATGAAGTGTCTAAATAAAACTCAAACTGTATAGGTTTAAGTATCCCTTGACTGATATGCTTGGGGCCAGAAGCAATCCAGATTTCAAAACAATTTTTTTTTAATATTTGCAGAGATTTTACCATACTTAAGCTGAGAATCAGGCTATACATGGCAAACCCAAAGCAGGCTATACATGGCAAACCCAGAGCTAACATCATTGGGGGGAAAGGGGACTGAAAGCATTGTCTCTTGGGACTAAGACCAGGGTACCCACTCTTACCACCCAATACAGTACTAGAAATCTCTGCCAGAAAAGTTAGCAAGGAAAAAAATACAAGGCATACAAATGGGAAAAGAAGTCAAATTATCATTGTTCATCACGGAATTGCCTAAATATTACATTAAAAGATATTTGAAATAAATTAATTCAATAAAGATGTAAAATCAACATATAAAAATCAGTAACTTTTATACATCAATAATGAATTGATGAGAAAGAATTCATGAAAGCAATCCCATTTACAGTAGCCAAATGGACACAGACACAGACACACACACAGACACACACACACACACACACACACACACACACATACATGCAGAGTCTTCTAGGAAAAACTAAGGAAATGAAAGACCTTTATGATGAAAAAGAAAAGAAACTGATGATGACACTGAAAGGAAAATTTTAATACTGTTAAAATGTCCATGGGCTTGGAATATAAGCACTTGTGTACAATGTGTTAAGTTCTGGGTTAAATTTAGAGCACTACCACAACCACACCAAAGGATGAGGAGAAGGAAGAGATGGAAAGAGAGAGACAGAAAGAAAAGGAAAAGAAAGAAAGAAAGAATCTCTTTAGCCAAGCACAGTGGCTCGCGCCTCAGAGCTCAGGAGGGTCAAGCAGGAGGATTTCCCTGAGTTCAAGCCTGGGGTGGGCTACACAGTGAATCTGGTTATCAGCCTGTGCTTCAGGATGACTTAGAACTGATTCTTTAAAAAAAAAAAAAAGCCAGGCCTGGTGGCACATACCTTTAATCCTAGTACTTAGGAGGCTGAGGCAGGCGGATCTTTGTGAGTTCAAGGCCAGCCTGGTCTACACAGTGAGTTCCAGGACAGCTGGGGCTACAGAGAGACAAAAAAAAAAAAAAAAGAAAAGAAAGAAAAAAACTGATTCTTTAGCCTCAAACTCTTGTTTTTCAAATGCCTGAGTCCAGGAAGAGGAAGAGGCCTGTCTCCATGATAATGGTGATAATAATAAGCAAAAGGCAAGTGTACGGGAGAACAGACCTGTCCAAACATGCCGTCATCCATTCTCAAAGCTACCCCCAAAGTTGGTACTTTTACTGCTTCTTGTTTACAGAAAAGAAACTAGACACATGTGGAGGCTGTCTGATTTGTTCAGTGTCACACATGTGAGGAAAGCCTACAGTATTTTATCACTGTATGGTGTTCCTTCTCTACTCTCTAAGAGCTCAGAGCATCTGGACAACTGAAACAAAGTTGGCTGTTCCTGGTCCTCTACAGGCCTTACAAAAGATGGACAAAAGCCTCCAGATCAACTGTGGAGTGTGAAGACAGGCTATGTGTGGCTGCTAGGCTAGGTCAGAGGACTTAGTGGACAAACTGCACTGCCTTAGGAAGGCCTGAGGTACAGTGGCTAAGAGCTCAGGTTCCTATGTTGGTTGAACCCAGGGTTCAAATCCTGGCCTCAGTGTGTATTACTGTACAGCATGTTTACTCAGTGTACTCAAGTTTCTTCTACTGTAAGAGAAGCATAATAAAATCTATCTCAAAACTTAAAGAAACACTTCAAGATATGGGTAGAGGTGGTGCCCTCTTGGCTAGGATTCCAAAGCAAAGGAAATAGAAGGATTGGCGAAGGGTACTGCATCTGAACAAGAAGTTTCTGTTCAGCAAAGGTAAAAGTCAAGAGTCAAGAGACAGCCTAGAGCAATGGAAAAATATTTACTAATTATCCATCTGTCAGAGGGTTGATATCCAAAATAAATAGAGAACACAAAAAAATACCCTAACAAAATCCAATCCATGCAAAGCACACAGCGAAAACAATGGACTCAGTGTGCTGTTGTAACAATTGTCCTCTGACTTTATAGACACATCTTGGCATGCATGGACACAAAGAAAGGGCCAGAGGGTGGAAGAGGGAGAGACAGAGACACAGAGATAAAGAGACAGAGTCAGACAGAAACAGAGAGCAACGGAGAGACAGAGAGGCACAGACAGAGAGGCACAGACAGAGCAACACAAACAGAAAACTGAAAACAGAGCCTCAGTGTGACCACCGATCTCCCCTGGAACATGCTAAAGGACACGACCCACTCATCTCCCCTGGGACATGCTAAAGGACACGACCCAGTCATCTCACCTGGTACATGCTAAAGGACACGACCCAGTTATCTCACCTGGGACATGCTAAGGGACACGACCCACACTCATCTCACCTGGGACACGCTAAAGGACATGACCCAGTCATCTCACCTGGGACATGCTAAAGGACACGACCCAGTCATCTCAGCCCTGGTACATGCTAAGGGACACGACCCACTCATCTCAGCCCTGGTACATGCTAAAGGACACGACCCACTCATCTCACCTGGGACATGCTAAAGGACACGACCCAGTCATCTCAGCCCTGGGACATGCTAAAGGACACGACCCAGTCATCTCAGCCCTGGGACATGCTAAAGGACACGACCCAGTCATCTCACCTGGGACATGCTAAAGTACACGACCCACACTCATCTCACCTGGGACACGCTAAAGGACATGACCCAGTCATCTCACCTGGGACATGCTAAAGGACACGACCCAGTCATCTCACCTGGTACATGCTAAAGGACATGACCCACTCATCTCAGCTCTGGTACATGCTAAAGGACATGACCCACTCATCTCAGCTCTGGTACATGCTAAAGGACATGACCCAGTCATCTCACCTGGTACATGCTAAAGGACGACCTGCTTATCTCAGCCCTGGTACATGCTAAGGGACACGACCCACTCATCTCAGCCTGGGACATGCTAAAGGACACGACCCAGTCATCTCAGCCCTGGGACATGCTAAAGGACATGACCCACTCATCTCAGCTCTGGTACATGCTAAAGGACATGACCCACTCATCTCAGCTCTGGTACATGCTAAAGGACATGACCCACTCATCTCAGCTCTGGTACATGCTAAAGGACATGACCCACTCATCTCAGCTCTGGTACATGCTAAAGGACACGACCCAGTCATCTCAGCCCGGGGACATGCTAAAGGACACGACCCACTCATCTCAGCCCTGGTACATGCTAAAGGACATGACCCAGTCATCTCACCTGGTACATGCTAAAGGACGACCTGCTTATCTCAGCCCTGGGACATGCTAAAGGACACGACCCACTCATCTCACCTGGTACATGCTAAAGGATATGATCCACTCATCTCAGCCCTGATACATGCTAAAGGACATGACCCACTCATCTCAGCTCTGGTACATGCTAAAGGACATGATCCACTCATCTCATCCCTGGTACATGCTAAAGGACACGACCCACTCATCTCACCTGGTACATGCTAAAGGATATGATCCACTCATCTCAGCCCTGGTACATGCTAAAGGACATGACCCAGTCATCTCACCTGGTACATGCTAAAGGACATGACCCACTCATCTCAGCTCTGGTACATGCTAAAGGACATGACCCACTCATCTCAGCTCTGGTACATGCTAAAGGACATGACCCACTCATCTCAGCTCTGGTACATGCTAAAGGACATGACCCACTCATCTCAGCTCTGGTACATGCTAAAGGACATGACCCACTCATCTCAGCTCTGGTACATGCTAAAGGACATGACCCAGTCATCTCAGCCCTGGGACATGCTAAGGGACACGACCCACTCATCTCAGCCCTGGTACATGCTAAAGGACGACCTGCTTATCTCAGCCCTGGTACATGCTAAGGGACACGACCCACTCATCTCACCTGGGACACGCTAAAGGACACGACCCAGTCATCTCAGCCCTGGTACATGCTAAAGGACACGACCCACTCATCTCACCTGGGACATGCTAAAGGACACGACCCAGTCATCTCAGCCCTGGGACATGCTAAAGGACACGACCCAGTCATCTCAGCCCTGGTACATGCTAAAGGACACGACCCAGTCATCTCACCTGGTACATGCTAAAGGACACGACCCAGTTATCTCACCTGGGACATGCTAAAGTACATGACCCAGTCATCTCACCTGGTACATGCTAAAGGACGACCTGCTTATCTCAGCCCTGGTACATGCTAAGGGACACGACCCACTCATCTCAGCCTGGGACATGCTAAAGGACACGACCCAGTCATCTCACCTGGGACATGCTAAAGTACACGACCCAGTCATCGCATCGCCTGGACATCTAAAGGACACGAACCAGTCATCTCACCTGGGAATGCTAAGACACGACCCACACTCATCTCACCTGGGACACACTAAAGGACATGACCCAGTCATCTCACCTGGGACATGCTAAAGGACACGACCCAGTCATCTCAGCCCTGGTACATGCTAAGGGACACGACCCACTCATCTCAGCCCTGGTACATGCTAAAGGACACGACCCAGTCATCTCACCTGGTACATGCTAAAGGACATGACCCACTCATCTCAGCTCTGGTACATGCTAAAGGACATGACCCACTCATCTCAGCTCTGGTACATGCTAAAGGACATGACCCACTCATCTCAGCTCTGGTACATGCTAAAGGACATGACCCACTCATCTCAGCTCTGGTACATGCTAAAGGACACGACCCACTCATCTCAGCCTGGGACATGCTAAAGGACACAACCCAGTCATCTCACCTGGGACATGCTAAAGGACACGACCCAGTCATCTCAGCCCTGGTACATGCTAAAGGACACGACCCACTCATCTCAGCCTGGGACATGCTAAAGGACACGACCCAGTCATCTCAGCCCTGGTACATGCTAAAGGACATGACCCACTCATCTCAGCTCTGGTACATGCTAAAGGACATGACCCACTCATCTCAGCTCTGGTACATGCTAAAGGACATGACCCACTCATCTCAGCTCTGGTACATGCTAAAGGACATGACCCACTCATCTCAGCTCTGGTACATGCTAAAGGACATGACCCACTCATCTCAGCTCTGGTACATGCTAAAGGACACGACCCACTCATCTCACCTGGGACATGCTAAAGGACACGACACAGTTCATCTCAGCACTGGGACATGCTAAAGGACACAACCCAGTCATCTCAGCCCTGGGACATGCTAAAGGACACAACCCAGTCATCTCACCTGGGACATGCTAAAGGACATGACCCACTCATCTCAGCTCTGGTACATGCTAAAGGACATGACCCACTCATCTCAGCTCTGGTACATGCTAAAGGACATGACCCACTCATCTCAGCTCTGGTACATGCTAAAGGACATGACCCACTCATCTCAGCTCTGGTACATGCTAAAGGACACGACCCAGTCATCTCATCCCTGGGACATGCTAAAGGACACGACCCAGTCATCTCACCTGGGACATGCTAAAGTACATGACCCAGTCATCTCACCTGGGACATGCTAAAGTACATGACCCAGTCATCTCACCTGGGACATGCTAAAGGACACGACCCAGTCATCTCAGCCCTGGTACATGCTAAGGGACACGACCCACTCATCTCAGCCCTGGTACATGCTAAGGGACACGACCCACTCATCTCACCTGGGACATGCTAAAGTACATGACCCAGTCATCTCACCTGGTACATGCTAAAGGACACGACCCACTCATCTCACCTGGTACATGCTAAAGGACACAACCCAGTCATCTCAGCCCTGGGACATGCTAAAGGACACGACCCAGTCATCTCACCTGGGACATGCTAAAGGACACGACCCAGTCATCTCAGCCCTGGGACATGCTAAAGGACACAACCCAGTCATCTCACCTGGGACATGCTAAAGTACATGACCCAGTCATCTCACCTGGTACATAGCTAAAGGACACGACCCAGTTATCTCACCTGGGACATGCTAAAGTACATGACCCAGTCATCTCACCTGGTACATAGCTAAAGGACACGACCCAGTCATCTCCCCTGGGACATGCTAAAGGACACGACCCAGTCATCTCAGCCCTGGGACATGCTAAAGGACACAACCCAGTCATCTCACCTGGGACATGCTAAAGGACACGACCCAGTCATCTCACCTGGTACATGCTAAAGGACATGACCCAGTCATCTCAGCTCTGGTACATGCTAAAGGACACGACCCAGTTATCTCACCTGGGACATGCTAAAGTACATGACCCAGTCATCTCACCTGGTACATGCTAAAGGACGACCTGCTTATCTCAGCCCTGGTACATGCTAAGGGACACGACCCACTCATCTCAGCCTGGGACATGCTAAAGGACACGACCCACTCATCTCAGCCCTGGAACATGCTAAAGGACACGACCCACTCATCTCAGCCCTGGGACATACTAAAGGACACGACCCAGTCATCTCAGCCCTGGGACATGCTAAAGGACACGACCCAGTCATCTCACCTGGGACATGCTAAAGGACACAACCCAGTCATCTCAGCCCTGGGACATGCTAAAGGACACGACCCACTCATCTCACCTGGTACATGCTAAAGGATATGATCCACTCATCTCAGCCCTGGTACATGCTAAAGGACATGACCCAATCATCTCCCCTGGGACATGCTAAAGGACACAACCCAGTCATCTCACCTGGGACACGCTAAAGGACACGACCCACTCATCTCACCTGGTACATGCTAAAGGACACAACCCAGTCATCTCACCTGGGACACGCTAAAGGACATGATCCACTCATCTCATCCCTGGTACATGCTAAAGGACATGACCCACTCATCTCAGCCTTAGTACATGCTAATGGACATGATCCACTCATCTCACCCCTGGTACATGCTAAAGGACATGATCCACTCATCTCGGACCTGGTACATGCTAAAGGACATGACCCACTCATCTCAGCCCTGGTACATGCTAAAGGACATGACCCACTCATCTCAGCCCTGGTACATAGCTAAAGGACATGATCCACTCATCTCACCCCTGGTACATGCTAAAGGACATCACCCACTCATCTCGGCCCTGGTACATGCTAAAGGACATGACCCACTCATCTCAGCCCTGGTACATGCTAAAGGACATGACCCACTCATCTCAGCCCTGGTACATAGCTAAAGGACATGATCCACTCATCTCACCCCTGGTACACTGCTAAAGGACATGATCCACTATATAAAATGAGCATGTTAACATCTTTTCAAACTCATTCTAAAGTTAGGTGGTTTATATCAGGAATGCAACTGTAACCTCAGACTCAAGAAGCTGTACCAGTGAGGACTGAGAGTTCAAGACCACCCTGGGCTTCTGAAACCTTGTCACAAAAAACAAAAATATATAATGTGAAACAAGATTATCTATTAAAATAAATGAACAGGTTTCATGAAACCCCATTATTAGACCTCGAGAACCTCTGCATTATATATATATATATTATAGATGTAAAAATAATAAAGAGAGGACCCGCAATTGAGAGGGAGAGGGCAGTATGAGAGGGGTGGGGGACTGCGAGGAGTTGTGGACATAAACAGACACTACTCGGGTGTGGAGAGATGGCTTAATCAGTTAAGAGCAACCGACTGCTCTCACGAGGACCCGGGTTCGATCGCCAGCACCCCACACGAGCGGCTGAGAACCGTCTTTAACCTCCAGTTTCAAGGGGAATCTGATGCCCATCTTCTGACCTCGGCGCAGTGTCTGCACGACATGGGTGGCACAAACCTACATGGAGAAAGTACAGTTAAACATACAAAATAAAAAAAACAAAATTTTTAAAAAAGTTAAACAAAAACAATACCGTGTATGAAATTCTCAAAAAATTAAAAAAAATAGTCATGACCCACTATCATTACCAAGAATAGCCATTACCATTATCAATACCAAGAATAGCGATTACCCATTATCATTACTAAGATTAGTCATTACCCATTATCAATACTAAGAATAGCCATTACCCATTATCAATACCAAGAATAGCCATCACCCATTATCAATACTAAGAATAGCCATTACCCATTATCAATATTAAGAATAGCCATTACCCATTATCAATACTAAGAATAGCCATTAGCTATTATCAATACTAAGAATAGCCATTACCCATTATCAATACTAAGAATAGCCATTACCCATTATCAATACTAAGAATAGCCATTAGCTATTATCAATACTAAGAATAGCCATTACCCATTATCAATACTAAGAATAGCCATTACCCATTATCAATACTAAGAATAGCCATTACCCATTATCAATACTAAGAATAGCCATTACCCATTATCAATACTAAGAATAGCCATTACTCATTATCAATACTAAGAATAGCCATTACCCATTATCAATACTAAGAATAGCCATTACCCATTATCAATACTAAGAATAGCCATTACTCATTGTCAATACTATAAGAATAAACTCTCCTGACAGGCTTCTAGCTGAAGACACTACAAATGCCTTACATCCGCCTCTCCTCCTCCTCCTTCCTCCGCCGTTGCTCATCTTCTTCCCGTCGTTTTCTTTCTTTCTCCATTTCTTCTTGAATACGCCTTAGCCTTTCTGCCTCCTCCTCTTGCTGTTTTTTTTTCTGCAGTGCACTGAGAAGGTCTTCTGAGCTTTTAACTAGAGCGTTGTACTCTTTCTGTATCTGTTCCCTTGTCATCATAGTGGACTAGAAAAGCAAAGCAGTGAACACATCCTTACAAAGTTATCTCTTCTGCACAATATGGATGCTTGACACTGTAAACTGTACACTTAAAAATGGCCGCAATGATAAATTCAATGCCATGCAGTTTTCCACAATTTAAAGACTACTCCAATATACATATGACAGCAAAGATGAGAAAACTGGTCAGTAAACCCATTATCTTTGTTGTACTGTTTGGATATTAATAAATGTTCACATTTTTGAGCCAGGGTTTCATGTAGCCCAGGGTAACCTTGAACTAGCTATAGAGCTGAAGCTGCCCTTGAACTCTTGATCAGCCTATATAACTCTAAATTCCAGGATTGTAAGTGCCCAATTAGTCACTTATTTTTTTAAAAAAACTATCCGAGTACATAAATATTTGACTCTATTTTCTATCAAATAAGCCATCAATATCTATAATATACTGTGATAAACATAAGATAAATGTATCTAAAATTATTTTCAAGGACTGATTACCTCATTTACCCAAAGTTTGCTCTCTTTAATGATAACATTTAATTAGTACCTAAGGAATATTTAAGAATACTATATAGATCTAAAATCATTTGAAAATTTTCCTATGTTAGCCTTCCAAAAAATGTAGCTGGATTAATGTTGATTGATAATAATACTTCATAGACAGATCAGCTAAATCTACCCATAGAATGTTCATTCTTTTTTTGATCCTTTTTCCTTTTCTACCTGTAAAACTTCCCATAATTGACAAAAATTATTATTTTAAAAGACTTATTTTAAGGTACTCATTAAATCCACATCATTATACTTACCTATGAAAACTAGCTGGGAAAAACTATAAAAACTCTAACATATAATTGAGAAGAATAAAAAGATTAAATATGACTAACAAAAAAAAGCACATAGAAAATATTTTCAATCCCACTGGTAATGAAGCAAGTGAAAAGTCAAAGAAGTAGCCCTAAAAAAAATTGAGGAGGACAATTAATTGCTACTTTTATAACGGCTAAGTAAATTATGTTATACCCTCTATGAAGGTAATTTATTAACCACAATAAATCATGTAATAATATAAAAGCAGAGATACAAACTGAAATGCATAACTATCATTGAGAACCATGTAAAAATGTTTGCATGTACAATAAGATTACAAAGAGAATGCAGAAATTGATTGTCTTTGTATAGAGCTATTAAAGGGGTCTGGGAATAACTCTCTTCAACTTTTCAACAATGGTATCTCACTTTATAATTTAGCAGGTGAGTTTCCAGGGGCAGCTGAGAATGCAGCTTAGGAAAGAGCAGCTGCTTGGAATATTCTAGACTCTGTGTTCGATCCCCAACAGCACCAGAAAGAAAAATACAACACAATAAAAATTTGCCTTATAGCATAAAACAAAATAATTTGCATTGATCCTCTCCAAATTGTGACTGTAAAATTCAGTACTTTAGTTACTGTTTGGAGGAAAAATATTTGTCTTAATAATAGATAAAATAATATACAAACTCTTTTTCTGCTATGAAAATTTCAAATATGAAGAAAAGATTAATATGAATACCACTGTTAGAATTTGCTATACAATTTCAATGTCAATAACAAAAAACAGCAAATATATAAAAATTCAAAGTAAGTTGGATTAAAAGTATGTACCTTAATTCTGGCCATCAAAGAGTCAATAGAAATTTCAAGGTCTTTGATCTGTCTGTTCACCTCGGGCTTCCCGTCCTTCAGCGTGCTTACTACCTCGTTGAACTTGTCCAGCCGCTTCTTCAGTGTGCCCACTTTAACCAGGCCATCAATGCTGCAAGAGTCATATTCCATCAGAGAAGAACAGCACAGCTTAACACTTTAGGTAGAATTCTCATTGACAGAAGGGAAACACATATTGCTAAACAGACTTGTTCACTCCTGCTGTCACTAATATTCAGATTATTGTTATCATTGTTATTGTTATTCTTGTTTTTGTTCCAAACTCTTAAGTATAAAAAGAATCAAAGAAGGGTGTGACTAGCATCGATGGCTCTCAAAAGAGTTGAGGCTATCTATGAGAATTGGAATTATAAAACTCAAATAATCTAACAACCTCTTTAAAAAGTGAGACATCGCTGGGCGTGGTAGCGCACGCTTTTAATCCTAGCACTTGGGAGGCAGAGGCAGGCAGATCTTTGTGAGTTCCAGGACAGCCGGAGCTACAAGGAGACCCTGTTTCAAAAAGACCAAAAAAAAAAAAAAAAAAATCTAAATTTTTTTTTTTTTTTTTTTTAAAGAAAATGTAAAAACTCAAAACATACAGTTACACTATACACAAGCAAAACAAGATTATTTCATGGAAAACCTTGAAAATTATGGTCAGGACACCACTGAGATGTTTTTAAAAGCAGAACCTGCTTGTCATCATCAGGAAACTCAAAGCACTCCACCACCGAAAGAGTAGTGCTTCTCCCACCCCATGCCAGCCTTTCACAGTGTCTGAATTTTCATAAGCCACCCCAAATCCCATATAGAACCAAGACAAGCAAAAAAGAAGCTAATTCCAAATAAACAGTATAAGCAACAGGCTAAAATCCATTTTACAGAGAATAACATCCAACTGCTTCTAGCCCTGATTTCATCCCATTTTATGGTACTTGGGATGTGCAGAGCATTTAGACACTGTTCATCTTACCGTGGTTTGTGTCTCCTTTTGCAAAGCCACATTCGAATAGTTTTCTGCATTTTAATGCAAGCTTCAGCTCGATATTCTATTTTGTTTTTCACTATGTTGTAAGAGTGAAATAAAAAGACAAAAAATTTGGTTTAAATTGGACATATTTTTAAAAATTCATTCATTTCAATAAAACAATTCTCATGAAATTTTGATGAATAGGAAATTTAAGATTGCTTTAACTTCTTAAAATAAAAATTGCCTATCATTTTTGTGATTAGAATTACACTTTAAATGCATTCTGGACTATGCAATACAACTGTTATCACAACTGGCCTGGGCCATATTTGTTCTATTAGATACAAATATCTTTGCTTACAAAAGACTTAGCCTGTCAAATGAGTTTAGGAAAAATACACACTTAACCTCCCTTTGGAAATTCACAGTGAATACAGCAGGGGTCTCTGCAAATCCTATAGTAAAGGAACTTTTCAACTGCAGGCACCCAGAACTTTCTAGAGTGATCTGACCTTCAGTTATTTTTTAAAAGCTTCCCTAATAAGGAACTACTGTTTGGTTAATGACCTTGGTGTGTCTATATGACACAGTCTACAATAGATGGTACAGCACAGATAATTTTAATAATGTGTACTTTCCTACAAAATGCATTATATATGATGCTAAAACATTAAACTTGTAAAAAAAAATACATTTTACTTGGAAGAGGTTCTGTTACCTTTTTCTTTATTATACTTTTTTTATGAATATGCACTACTGTCTAACAAAAGATCTCAACAACAGCCTATAAAGTTCCTTTTTGTTAAATCAGGTGAATTTTACTTTCCTGTTAATAAACACTAATATACTGAATCTTTCCTCTGTACACAGTACTATTCAGGTACTCTGTTGAGTATGGAAAGGGGCAATGATAAATTTAATCAGGAGAGTGGTTTCCACATAGCTCCCAACACTCTTTCACCATAGACTCTCCAAGTACTCTGCCCTCACTCTTGCTATGGATTATAACTAAGTAGCTTCTACCACCTGACAGAAATACATACAAACTTGGCATGGCCCAGTGTGTCAGAGAGCAGAGTCCAAGAAGAGACTGTAACAAGTTGCAACCCCATCCCACATGGTCTTGAAGGACAGGCTAGGAACTGAGATGGCCTTCTACTGAAGGAGGGCCATGAAAGCCTTCTGGTTTACGAAGATGACTGTGAGGTCTGGTGAATCACTTGGGAAGCTAAGGAAGTTTTAATGTAAGTGGCAGAGAAGGCATCACACCAAGGTACTAAAGAAAGAATTACATTTTCAGGGGAAATCCATGTAACTTGGTAAATGAGAAGATTTCATAAATAAGAAAAGAGAGACAACGGCTGTGGATGTGACAGGTGAGCTCCACAGGCCAAAGTCAGAGCAAGCGAGGGAGGGACAGAGAGAGGGAGGGGGAAGGAGGAAGGATGGGGGGGGAGGGAAGGAGGGAGGAGGGAAGGAGGAAGGGAGGAGAGAGAGAGAGAGAGAGAGATCAGAGAGTACATCTTGAATCTTGATTTGGGGCATATGTATTAGAAATAGAGAAAAAATATAGTTAAAATCTGAGAAAATGGAGGATGGTGTTAGGGGTCCAGGAAAGAAGAGAGTGAATTCTGGGTTGCCAGGGCATGGTGATATTGACACTTTCATAGCATATCTAAGACCTTCAAATAATAAAAACAGAAAGTGTACAAAGCAGCACCTCTGAGACAGCACTGGACACTCCTCAGACCATCTCACTTCCAAAGTAACAAGAAATCTTGGTGTGAAACAAAACATAGTTTGGAAAAGGGTTTGGTTTTTGTTGTTGAGACAGGGTCTCACTGTGTTGCCCAGGTTGGCTTTGAACTCATGATCCTCCTGCCTCAGCCTCACAAGTGCTGGGATTAAAAGAATGTACCTCCACGTACAGGAGAAAATACTAACATTTGATGACGGAGAGCGAACACCACTGAACTTTCTTCCAACGACTACAAACTAGCCAATGATTGACTCTTTTAACCAACTCTGCTAAATGATCAGGGTCAGACTTCATAATCTGGTCAAATTCCGCAAACTAGGAGGTAAAACAAGATCAGTATTAAAAAGTAAATATGTTCAATCACAGAAAAAATACAATAAATGGAATTCAAATTTAACTTTCAAATTCAACTTTATGAAAATATTAAAAGGCCAAACACAGGGACATCTTAGCAGGGTATACAACAGCCTCAATGCATCTGGCCACACCTCATGGCCCTTCTATTCTGTCTTCCCTTCAGGAACTTTTCCAGGGGGTAGGAAGATTACATATTGTTAGGCAGTAGATTCAACAACAGGGATACGAAAAACTCTTAAATGACTAATTACAGAGCACTGGCAAAAATATTTGAAGAAAACAATGGAAATTACATCTGGGTCAGTTCAAGCACATTATCAAACTTGTCTCTTGACAAGCAAGGGCCAGCTTCATAACAGAAGTGCCACCAAAGTAACCCTGTTTCTCCCAGTAGTCGGCCCCATTTTAGACAAAACTAAGAAACTGCTGCTAAGAGATAAACACTGCAAATAAAACACCAATTTGGCTACTTATAAATAAATGTATTACTTCCACTATTTACCAACAAATTCCAAATGGTTTTATTCTATACCAAATTCCACACCACAATGTGATGTCTGTCACATGCCAACAAATAGAATGGCTTTTTATAAACAAAATTAAAGGCAGCACAATATGATTATGTCTACTCACTTTAGGCTTTCAACATAGCTTTCTTTTTTTCTGGAAGTAAATAAGACCAAGGGCTTTCTCTACCCCAATATTAATTAAATAATTACTATAGCTCTGAAATGAGAGAAATGTTCAATTTATGAAAATACCTATGAATAAAGTTAAACCAACTATGGACATTTACATACTCTTTTTCTCCATTTTTTTTCATAGAATGATCTGGGTTCTGTGTTGGCGTACTCACAGGAAGCACCTACACTATGACATGAACATACATTTCATGTGCTGCTCAAGAATGTCAGATCAGACTCATTATAATCAATTTATCCTCTAGGCACTAGAGATATTTGACTAATGTGACTAGTTAGTTAATATAATATACACTATTTATTCTAAAGTTTGTTAGTGGTCAGCACAAACTCCAGCCAATTTCTTATGGTTTATACATCTACCACACTCTAGTACAATTTTTCTTACAATGAAGAATTCAAAGCACGATGACCAGGCAAGGCGGCCCTGCCTATAATTACAAACACTGTGAGTCTGAGCAAGCAGATAGAATTCAGGCCAGTCTGGGCTACATAGTAAGATCCTGTCTCAAAAGACTAAAAGCCAACAAATAAGGTACTAGGAAAAGAAGGAAGACTAAATTAACATATTTTATTATATTTCATTCTATTTACTGTGTGTGTGAATGCAAACACACATACCATGGTGCAGATGTGGAGGTCTGAACGCGACTTGCAGGAATCCATTCAGATCATCATGCAGATCCTGAGGCTCAAACTCGGGTTGCTAGGCTTGGTGGCAGGTGCCTTTATGTCCCAAGCCAGCCATCCCAGTGGCCCATCAATAATATATTTTAGAAAAGCTTTCAACTTGTTTAAAATGCTAGTAATTTTTTGTTAAGAATAATTTAAGAAAAATATTCAACAATGCTCTAATTCCAATACTGAATAAAACTAAACTTTAAACTCAGACATGAAATATTGCAAACCTCACAAACAGAAAAATTGTGGGTATGCAAACACATATCTCATGTCATTATCGATGTAATACAGTACACAATACAAAAAAAAACACTAACCCCAACCACCATATGCTAAAGTTTAAAATAAATATAGATTTACCTTGCCAGGTCTGAAAAATACTTTTGTTAACCCAAACTTGTAGTCAATTTCATTTAAGCCCAAAGCTTTAAAAAGAGCCTGAAAAACAAGTGTAAAAGTTAAAATCCAACTAGAAATTAACAGGAAAGATTTGTTGCTAGGAAATTTCAATTGAAGCAGCACTTGTACCTTACAAAACAGCCTTGGATCCAATCTCGCAAGTTTATCTGGCATATACCTTTTGTACATGTTGTAAAGTTCATGAAAGGAAGCTCGTGAAGGGAAGCCACCTTGCATTAAGTCCAAAACAGATACCATACCTAGAGTCATAGACATAAATAAATGCCAGTCACATTTAGATGTCCAGGATAACTTGAGATAATCCAGTGATTTTACAAAAGGTTTATCAAGGGACAATTTACAGGGATTAACAGCAATGAAATATTACAGAGGAAATATACTTCCAGCCAGCATGACTCAACTTACCTATCACCTGAAAGTAGTGCAGTGGAATTCCATGTAAAATCAGCATGGCTAACCCACTTCCTAGAGGCAAACCTTTGTCACTAGGACATTCCATTCTAATTTCTCTCTTTTGAAATTCAACATTATAATTAAGAGAACATAAACCAAAGTCTAGCACTTAACCACTATGTTGTCAAGGTTCATTTTAGAACAAGATTTGTAAAAGCCTCTGAAAGGTAAATACACTGAAAAGTTTTCCCAAGAGCTTACATAAAGCAAAAAAAA